>CM029539.1:24077336-24677336 GCA_017141395.1 Laodelphax striatellus | reverse complement strand
TGTTTCAAATCATCAATATCCATCCACCATTGATGATTTATAAACAGAAAACAGTCATCAAACTGTTGCGCCTGTATCGAGAGTGGAAAAGTAAAAGTTGACCGTATTGGTCTTTCTAACATTCTGAACTTGTTTAGGTGGCTTTCTCTAAATACTCTTTGTAGATGTATAATAGACGGTTCTGATGTTTCTTTCATAACCGATATAACAAGAAACATGCTGTTGAGGGACATGACTTATACTAATTTCTTATATATATTTTCAAAAATAACCCATCATCTACGGTGTCCATAATTATATTGTTTTGTTGCTGTCATAATTAGAAAGTTATGCTAACTGATGGAAGAGTGCCATTATAGGGAGAGGCCCGTAAATTATTGCAGTATTTTTGAATTTGAGTGAGCTATACAATTACAGCTGTAGCAAACACTTGCTAACTCAAAGGTCTAAGTTTAACTTACTCAGGTTCCTTTCAAAGTAGTCCCAATATTTGGCGAAGTCACCTATGAATCCTTGTGTTTTGAATAGCCGGTTTAGATGATAAAAAGATACAGCAACATCTTTGGGATTCCTTGCTACATAGATCACCTGAAAAATAATATTGCAAGTTTTAGACGTTTTCAATTTCTAATTTAATTAGATTGGTTTATAATTATATCTGAAGGAGTATTTTTAAATTTGTAGGTATAGAGGCTATTAGAAATTATTCATCCAATAATATTAGGCGAGCATTGGTAATTTAGAAAAAATAATTATTTTTGTAAAAAGTAGCACATTCTACTAAAATTGAGCTAATAACTTTCATTAAAACTTTTATCACCTAGATTCTAGTTTTTTAAACTCCCAGCACTGCTTTTAGCATATAGTTACTTAATTGAACAACTCCTGTAAATGAGAAAAATTACGAGTAGATCAGAATCCGTGAACCAAGACAAATTCGTAAACATTCAAAACTTGATGATTTAAATAATTATACCTTGCATCCAGAATCCAGTAGATTTGGTGGAAGAAGGCTGAAGGGCAGATGGGTTTTGATGAACCTCGGACCCTCCATAGAATTGAGAATTTCATACACGGGTCGACTTATCTCTTCTATAATTTTCTGCTTTTCGTCATCACCTTCATTCTCTTTCAGAAATTCTTTCTTCACGTCCTCGTGCATGAAAACGCTGAACCTGCAACAAATATATAGTGTCACTTTGATTAATTTTGAAAAGAAAATTGGGCAAGAGGTTTGTGAACATATAGCTATTTTATTGAATCAACAAGATGACTGCTATAGCTCAAAATGTATTGGAGGAAGATCTTTTCAAACTGAAAATTATGGTTGATGAATTTTGCAAAATGAAGCAGGCGATTAAAAACAGAATAAGGTTTGTGAATATATTGCTTTATTTTATTGAATCAACAAAGTGACATGTTTAGTTTAGTAGTATTTTTAATAAAAAATACAGAATTCAATATAAGCAATGTATCTTTAATGTTGTCTCGAACTAGACTGCTAGCTGAAAATGTATTGGGGAAAGATCTTTGAGAATTATGAAAAACTATGAGAATTATGGAATTCAACTCACTCGAAAAATGGAAATCTATCAGCCAATGGTACAGAAGAAGCTGTTTTGAAATCCAAATTATTTGACAATAGCCAAACTAATTCCTGGGTCCATGTCGTGCCTGTGGAAATGTTAAAAATTATATCAATTTATGACTGCATCGACAATGAATAATATGTGCTTTAACATGATAGTTTATTATGAAATTATTGATGACAGCAAATCATTATAAATAGGTAGGTGAATAAGGTACCTAAATAACAAAAGTAAAAAATGTTTACTCATTCTCCATACAGTAGGCTACACAGTAAAGAGTGAATAAAATCTCAGTACAATAAATTGAACATTTTTTATATGATAGGCCTACAAGAGAATACCAATTAGATGAGAGGCAATTCTTTAAAAAAGTTGAGCAAATACACATTAAATAGAAAGTTGAAAACAATTTTCTTTATAGCTGTTAGGCCTAGGCTGTGGTATTCTTCTACCATAAAGGGAATATCATTAGCAAAACATCTACAACTACAATCTTCCATCACAATCACACTGAATCACTCCATTTAATAATATTACCTAATAGTATTTTATCATTTTAGTACGGCACTACATTTATTCCTGAAAATATCATGAGAAGAATGAGCTAAGCATTTTAAGATTTTTTACTTCTTGGAATGATAAACATTCTTAAAGTATTTTTGGAAACTGTTCTCAATTGTGGATATTAGTTACTTCATGCCTAGGGTCACACAACATTCATAGCTGAAAGTATAGCTATAGATAATATCAGTAGAAGGAAAATTACAATGTCAAAGAATATATAATACTGGGTGTTTGATCTATGAAATTAAAGGTAACAAACTCTTGTCTAAAAATCGTTTTCAATAAGAATAATCGACATAAAGCTTCAATTAGGCTAATAATGAAGCCTTAGGGTAATTGTGGGCATCTTCTCAAAAAAGCCAACAGAGATTTTAAGATTACAATAACATTCAACACTGGGTATTAATAAATTATTTTAATTAAATTAATTTACGGTATTTATAATGATAGATTATTTATTTTCTTATAATACCTGATCTTGGAAATGTCACGACCCAGGTATCATCGGGCCGAACTTTGAAATTGTAGAGATGCGGAGCCTCTGCTGCGAACTTTTGCGGGAAAAAGTATTTTTCAGGCCCAACCTGCAGAAAACCAGTTCTCTCTCCCAGAAAGTCACGAAGTAACTGTTTGTTAAGCTCATCGTCCAATTTGTTTATTTTAAGTGGCAAACCATTCATTTCTCTGTCTTCTTTGTGGGACATTATTGATTTTTCTGAAACAAAGATAATTCAGATCTGTAATGATAATTCAGAAACGAAAAAGATCTGTTTTCAGTAACGTAAAAATCAAAGTGACAAAAATACTTCCAAGAAATATTGAATATTTCAGTAAGTTCTATGGTATAATCGTGGACTAACCATATACATATAGTCTTACCAATAACAATGGATCTAACCCTATAATCTAACCATGGTTAGTCTATGGTATAAGTATATGCAATATACTTCAATATATAGGCCTACTTACCAGATCACTTCACCAGTGCTAACAAAAACAATATTGACTCCAACTCTATCAGACATCAATATAAATTATACAAATTAATTTTAGAACTACCTTGACAAATTCTTATACTCCTTCTACAGTAGGTCATTGGATGATAAAAATATGAAACCAAGAATCAAATATGAATACTTCAGAGAGGGTGGAATACTACTACCATGAAGTATTTTATATACTTTCACTGAAAGTATATAGATTTTTAGATTCTTTTCTCTGTAGTCTACATTCAGGAAGTGTTCAACTTGATGTATTTTTTTCTCTCTGATCCAATCGCTCAGATTAAAATAATAGAGAAGTGCGCCTTCTACTCCCGTTGTGAGGGTGATCTAGAGGCCTCCTCCACTATAATTCATCAGCATCAGTCGCTTCCCAGTGTCTCAGAACCCACCTAAATCTAGCTGAAGGTCCATTCATTATTTCCCAACGTCATCCTTTCCATTACCCACACACTATTTTTTGACTGTTGGAATCAAACTCAAAAAAGGTAGCCTAGAGCACGGTATATACCATGGCCTACTAAAGCATATTCAATTTGAAATTCTAATGTTTCATCTTATCGTTCACTAATACCACAGACTAGGTATAAATCAATCCTTCTATTGTTTGTGCTAATACCTACCTACCAAATGTCCTAATACCTAATTTACATCTAATCAGTAATTTTCACATTGAGTCTATATAGTGTTAAGATGATTGAGTCCATTTATGAGTTAGATCATGAATAAAGTATAAGTGATTATTTATAATTCTCATATTGAACAAATATATATTGATCATTTTGTGTAAGTGTGAAGAAATTATTGACATTTTTCTATTATTTTTTTAGTATTCTTTAAAAGAGAAGATTCAGACTAGTCGAGAGCTACGAACCTTTTATTCCCAAATAATTCAAACTAATTGTACGCGATTTGTCGATTTATGATCAGATTTTAAGAGCTTGTGAATAAATATGTTTTCATAAAAGTTACATTTACATTGCAGCCCTTCTTCATAGAATAAGCTGATTTAGTTTGGAATTCTGATAAATGAAAGAAATAGATAGGCCTTTACGGAATAGGGTAGAACAATTCTTACTCCTCTATAACTAATGATAATTTTATTATTATTCAAGCCAAATTTGATATCTTGACTAAACATTAATAATATTGAACATGAGCCTTAATCTTATCAATTTTTTCAAATATTCACTCAGTTATCTATTCATTGATTCCGAACCACACCATAACAATGTGATTTGGGAGAGAAACAACTGGCTTAGCTCAATATTGTTATAGAAATAACATTTGAATATTTGTAAATACAGTACAGTATCTTGTAAAATAATCAGCATTCAAGTTTAACATATTGGGCACTACATGATCAATAGTTTAGTCCAATCAATACTAACACTCAAAATAGTTGTAGACTATCTTTCAAAAAACACTTCAACTATAGAAAATTACAGTACCAGTGTCCACAGTTGAATATGCGAATCAGAAATGAGTCTTGGAGAAAGGAGCACAAAACTTCGGCTTCCTTCTCTTTATACCATCTGTGTCTTCAGCAGACCTCTGAATCCGTCAACGACTGTACACCAACTGCTGAGAGATTGAAGAGTAAGTTGCGGTTACTGCCTGATAAAAGAAGAGAGTGCCCCACTCTCCAGCAGAATACATGTACTGTACATCTATAGTGCCGACTGTCCTATATATCTGCGAGCATAGCCATCACCTTAAACTTATATTGAGGTCGTCTCGTGAACCACAGATATTCATATACGTAGAATATTCAACTGAACGGTATATCTATGTTGTTAATCCCATCAGCTTCAAATTTAATATCCTTTCTCTGTTTACATATTCTTAGATGTCTCTCCTTCTCTGTTCATTCTCCATGTTTATCAACTAATTTCTCTCAATAATATTATTTCCTTTTTGCTTATTACGATCTTCTTCCACATCTCATCCTCTTTCCTTGATTTTCCCGCCCTCTCTTCTTCCTGTCAACTTGTATAATTACCGCATCTTCTTTACAGCTCCAGGTATCCTATTCAGTAATGATTGTCTATTCTGCCATCGCTTTTGTACATTTTTTATTAGGACATGTAACAGTTAAGTCAATCAATTTCTTTGATTCTTGTTGGTACTTTCTAACGGTTACCCGGTGACTGTGTATATAATATACACATATACAGTAATAAAAATACAGTGCTACTATAATTATAGAGGCGGGGCGTTCTCTCTATACGCGCGTGTACATCTTTGCAGGTTGATATAGACGAAATGGGTCTGACACCTACCTAAACATTTTGACAGACGAACACTACGTATATACCTAAATTGTTCATTAAAAATATTTGATTTTTTAACCCTAGAATGGTACAGAGTACGGTAGCGTACGTAAATTTTACGCATAACGGAAGTACTTTTCCTTTCTATCTCTAAACTAACTGGAAAAATAGGGAGGGGCCGTCCAAAGAAGGCCCCCATGACGTACAAACATATAACTTGTTAATGAGTATGTTGTGATTCAGAAGATGTTATCGATTATTAAAAATTAATACAAATTTAATATGAACATAGGTAGTCTGATTAAAGTGAATACTGTAATGAAGTATTCTACCAAAAGTAAATAATTAATGAACACGTTGCATAACTTTACTATATTTGCTTCAAAGGGCCCTCACCAAATTCTGAGGTCTTTCAGATGAATTTAATAGGTTCACATGTTTTTTGCTAATAAGTTTGAGTTGGAGAATGAAACTTATGCCACGTTTACTCGTTGTCACTGACAGAGGCTATGCCAGTTAATAGTGATCACAGAGAGGTTGGTATAGAGGTTGATAGTGATTACAGAGAAGTACCGTATAGAAAAGAGAAGTATTAGTATACGAGTTCACCCCGTGCACCACAAAGCGCTGCTCACTTGAATTTTCTAAAATTCTTAGGGGCGGTTCCTGAGATCGGATTTTGTTAGACCTAGCTTAATGAAGTATACGATCATATTTATGATTTCTTTCCTTGCCTAAACTTTCACGTTCGTTTAGGTTTCGGTTTTGAGAATGTGGATTTATTTTGTTTTGATTTCATAGCTTCTAAGCTCTATCCATAGTGTCATTTCACAAACTATCTTAAGGGATTTAATAATTTAGTACATTTTATGCCAACAGATAGTAGGTACCACAGGAAACTTTTTCATCTTTTTATCAAAAATCTCCTATTTAAAATGATTATTTTTGAAAAAAACAAATAGAGCCTGCAAAACTTAGATTCTTTATCTTTCTTTTGGCGCAAACCGCATCAAAATCGGTTCACTCAATCTTTTCCACGAACCTTCCAAAGTCGGGCACGAAACTTTTTTCATAAAGATAACGTTACTATACTTAAAGTTGGTTTTCACCGTACGAATATGAGTATGATAAGTTTTCACGAAGTTGAAAACTTAATGAAAACTATGTATGTCATGTCACAAATCAAAATTAGGGTAATAGATGAGTGTCACTTCTTATCAGTATACGCTCATGACTTTCGGAGAGATTGATCTTCAATTTGTTTCTTGTTTTTTTCTAAATGAATAGGTAGTGTTGGAGAAGAACGTGTATTGTGTTGATATGAAAGCGATACAGTGATTTCCGATTTTGCTTTTATAGCCTAGATATCATAAATTGACTTTATTATTTGTAGAGAAAATTAAAACACGGAACATTTCGTTGGTCAAGCGTCTATTCCAATGTCAAATTCAGTATTATTTTCTCAAATTAGAGGGGGCGCACCTCTCCAATTTGCCCAGGAACGCTATGAGGATTAAAAACGTACCTGTGGTTATTTTTTTGTCTTTGGTATTTTTTCAAATAAAAGTGGTTATTTTTTGTATTGTGGTATTTTTTGGTTTATTTTCAAACTTCACCGCCAATCTGACAAAACATCCGTATGCTTCCGCTCCCTAGCGGCAAAATTTATAGCTACAGTACCTCTTTTCAACGCCAGATAGCGAAAGCAGCAGTCTCTACTGCTGGACTTATTCCTTGATCCTTGCTTGTCTGCTTTTATGCCACATGTTTGATTTTTGGTTAGGTCCTAGGCAATAAATTGTCAAACTCCAATTTTTATTGCCTGTAGAGTACATGATGTTTTGATATTATCGTTCAGTGTATTTGAAGTGATATCCCGTTAATAACTTTACTCTCCTGCATTCGAAAGGTAAGATTCTAATTACAACTTCATGAAAGGAGTAATTTCTTGGGTTCTCTTTCTTTAAGGTTATGTTTATGATGGAAGGTAGAATTCATCACATTACTTTTTTCATTTACAGTTGATATACCATGTATTTAATTGTTAATATTCGCACTTTATTCTACTCGATTTCTGTATCAATGTCAAGTGAACTAAGTTATGAAATTAGTTTCTATATAAATGCAAGTTCAGCAATGGTCACTCTCAATCCCCCCATATTATCCCTTCCTGTTCAACTTCATTTATTTGTGGGTTTCAAGTATAAGAACTACTAAATCTTTTTGTATATTTTTAGTTTTGTGAGAATGGAAGTATCGATTGACCTGATTTCTTGCCTACAAGATTCCAAAATTCAGAAAATAGGCTATTGGTAGACATTATAGGTTAGGTTTTCTCTAAACTCCAGGTAGCAGATATTATCTGTTAATTTCTTGATTTCTCTATTCAAATTCAAATCAACTGCTACAATGGCAAAAATGGACATTGCTAACATTACAAAAGTGATTGGGGAAATTGACATGAATATGTTTTACTATTTTATCAAACCCTTAGATCTCTACACATTAACTTATAGCAGGATTCTTTTAACTTGTCAGAAAACAGCTGATTTAACGTTAGTAAACGAGCGTACATCAATCAGCTGTTTATGACAATTTAAAAGAATCCTGCTATACATTGCTCTACTCATTGCCTTTATGAGGAATATCTCCGATTAGATTGGTCCTTGTAGATACTCTTGTGAATGAGCAGAACCCTCATGTATAGTAGTATTCATTTAAGTTGGCGGATGACGTTAGATAGATAGATAAACAGAGATTTTTTGCCATCGGACTCTACGATCATCAGCAACGTCAAGAAATAATATCTATCTATTTAATGCCATCCGTCAACTTGAATGAATACCGATGTACTCATTTGCATAAGTCTATGATATTCATCATAAGCAAGTTCTTCAAATCTATTTCGGTTAAACGTATTAAATCACTGGAGCTAAAAATCTATTTAGAGTACTTTTAGAGTTGTTACAGGACAGAAAATAAATTTACAAGTTGAAAAAATCTAGAAATGGCTTCTGTTTGATTGTCAAGCAAATCATCTATCAAATGTAATGCAATGAAAATGTTTTTGTTTTTTTAATAGCCCCAATATGAGTAAATGGAATCTGGCTTTGTATGTTAAATAAATTGTTGTGGTTTGAATTTGAATTGTCTGTCATTCATTATAACAGAAATCAGCCTATTCATAATTTGACTCATTTATTTGTTAAATTAGAATGATGATGTTTGCTTTTTTAAACTGGCCAAAGCAAACTACATAGAAATAGTTATAATTATTCATACAGACTGAAATAGTCTCAATTATATTTTTCAGTGCAATATGAATGCAATTAAGCTTGCATTATGTTAAGAGAATACAGGTATTACAGAACTACCCTATTTTACATCTCAATTGCTTCTGATACCACATCTCAGAAATAAACCTTGCTTCAAGTTGACCTCCCAGAAATATTTTTATTGTCATTTTCTAAGAATTGCGTCTACTTGAGCAAATAAAAATACTGTATTATTTTTATAATTTTCATAGCCGGAAAATGATTACTGTATCTATTTGTATTTGTTGGATTTTTTCCTTGTATGGTTGTACCATAGCCTCCTCTAATGTATTAGAAGAGGCTATGGTTGTACTCAATTGAATGATAGCTATTAAAATTCAATAAATGTTGCAGATTGCAAAATGTGCTTTTTGAACCTCAAAATTGTAGCCATCTTGTGAAATAGGAAGTATTTTGTGTCTGTTCATTGTTTTTCAAACCCTGAATAATTGATTTTACCAGATGTATCAGACAATACTTGTAGCAAGTTCTAAAAAAATGTCGAAATGATAAATTTATTTTTATGCTGTTCCTAATAATCTGCTGTTCCTTTCTCTAAATTCTTATTTTTATTTACTGTTCTGTTATGTGTTTATTTTTTTGGGGGGAAAATGAATTGTCTTTTTATTATTATAGGCTATTTATTTACGTCATTTTGATCAATTATTTTGATAATACTGCTGTTGATAATTGATTGATAATTGGTGACCGCGAATCACGTAACGTGAATCAAGAAATCAGACTTCCTAACCATTCAACCTTCCAATAAGCCTTGATTGTAAGTAGCTTAAAATTCAGGAATTACTTCCCAAAAGAGCTCCCAATAAATTGAGTAAAAGGGGGCTAATTATTCATGTCATATCATTGTGAATACTTGTACTTGTATTTATTTTTTTGGCAAATAAATTGAATTGAATTGAAATTGAATATCATCATTGTGAATAAAACAAACTCAACTTGTACTCATTTAATTTTTGATCTAGAAGTTGATGAAATTCTAATTTTGACTAAATCCAATTCTATTTGAAATCTCATCCAATTCTTCCAGCCAACAATAAATCGGTAATCTGATTGAATAAATTAATCATTCTTGTTGGAAGGTTTGCTGTTTCGTGACTGTGGAAGTCGAAGGCTTGAAATTAGAACATTTGCGTGTAGGATAATGATAGGAATACGAAATTGTTAGAAATTGGACCGTGCGATTTTCCAATTGCATTGAAATTAATCAATAAAGATTCAGATTTTATGTGCTCAACCGTACAAGAGAGAGAAAGAGAGAACAATAAATATGAATGAATGAATATATAATTATGTTCATTTAATTAATTTTATGTTGTTTGATTTATTGTGAGTGAATTTTTCTCGGAGAATAAAAATAGATGAATTGATTGATTGATTTTTAAGAAAAATAGAAAATAGGAATATTTTCCTTCAAATCTAACAGCATATAGACCAACACCTGAGTGTCTTATCTGTGCTGGCAGACATATATTATAACTTATAATATATATTTTTTTTCAATATTCTAGTGTGTAACAAGTGAGTGAGTATTTGCATGCTGTTGAGCACAGCACAGCATAGCAAGCTGTCTCTGCCTATAATTGCAGCGAATTGCGCGCTAGCTGTCGTCTTTGTGAAATATGAGTGGCGGGTGGTGTTGCGTGTCGCGTGTGTTGTGCGCATGCGCGAAATATGGTCGATAGGCAGCGGTGGCGGCGGCGCGTCAGTTGGTGAGCGACAGTGGTGCGAGTAGGAGGTGTGTGCGTGGTGAAGTGGTGTGTTGCGCGTCATGCTAGCACGATGTCGTCGAGCTGCTGCTCATGGGGGGCGGCGGGAGGGGGCGCGGAGGAGCGTCGCAAGTGGAGACGACTGCACGGCCTGCAGCCGCCGCTGCATCCGCAACAGGTGGTCGGCTGGGTGGCGCTGCTCGTGTTCGGCGTCGCGTCGTTTGGCGTCCTCGTGCCAGCATCGGCGTCCGTACTACGGGGTCCGCTCGCTTCCATCCTCGCTGCACTGTTCGTGCTGCACGTGGTGGCACACCTGGCGGCGCTGCTGCTCGATCCGGCCGACCCGGAGCTGCGTCGCCTCGGCCCCGCCTCGACCGCCGTGCCCGAGTTCGACCGCAGCCGCCACGCGCACGTCATCGAGAACGGCCGCTGTCACCTGTGCAACATCGAGACCTCGTCGCCGCGCACCAAGCACTGCAGCGTGTGCAACAAGTGCGTCGGCCGCTTCGACCACCACTGCAAGTGGCTCAACCACTGCGTAGGCGGCCGCAACTACGCCGCCTTCCTCGTCTGCGTGCTGTCCGCCGTCGGCGCCTGCACCCTCATCCTCGGCATCTGCGTCTCCGAACTGGTCCTGCTGCACATCGACACCACCCGCCTCGACCCCGACTGGCTTCCCCAGCGCCCCACCACCCTCCCGCCCCACATCTTCCTCATTGTCGTCTCCCTCATCGGCGCCCTCGCCGGCGTCGCTGCCGCTCTCCTCCTCCACCTCTGTCTCTTCCACATCTACATATCCGTCCTCGGCATCACCACCTACGAGTACATCCGCAACTACCGGCAGATGTCCACTCAAAACGAACGTCTACAACGCCAGCAACAACAACAACGCAACATCATCAAAAAAACACACAAGAAAGACGGTACCAGTTGTTGTTGGGGTCGTGCGAAAAAGCAGCGTGAAAACCCCGACCTTGAAAAAGGCAACGCAACAAACGGTAGAAGGTGTTCAGTAGAAACAGTTGAGGGCGCGTTGAACCGCCACGATTGTCTTCCCACAAACGGTGTCAGCAAGTCTTCCTCAGTTACCAGTGAGCCGGCAGTGAGTAGTAGTGTGAAAGTGATGAGTGACAGGACGCGAATCAAGCCGGTGGTGTCCCGGCGTACGTGCAACGGTTGTAAGTATTGTAAAGGTGCGGGGGAGAGGGAGAGTAGAGGTCGGAGGTGGTTCGGTTGGGGTGTGTGTGGTGCAGAAACAGTTCGAAATAGTTCGGCGGGGAAAGGAGGGGGGTCGGTTGTGCCACAGTCGGTACCAAGACGAAATCAGGTTCGTCCAACTACCACGGAGTCTCCCCCTCGACGAAGTGCGTCGCTTCCCGCGCTGCCACCTCCCACCCGGAGACAGATGCAGGCGGTGTCCCTGAAAGAACTCGGGGATGTTTTGGAGTATGTGCAGAGACAACAACCGCGACGAGCCGCCCCCGTCGCGCTGAATCGTCGCTATGTGCGACGAAAGTCCATTGCTACCCTGAGACACACTATGTCGCCGACCTTGTCTCCCATTCACGAGTCGGGTCTCTCTAACCCGGGCACTCCGCGGGCGCCGCGCCAAGGTGTGTGGCTCTCCCGGTCGGACAAGCCTCCCTCTCAGTAGCACAACATGCAGCCGTCCCCTCAGCTTAATCCCGTCCCCTCACTTCACAATACTCACACCCGATGTGTTCACAAGTCTTCAGCTCAGATAAGGCAAGTTCAGACACATTTTTTATACAATATTATTTTATTTCGCCTAAATACAAGAAATTTCTCATCCATTATTTGTTGCAATTATAATTAGTGCTTCTACAATCATAAATTCAAACTTTTTAAGAGGATAGCCTAGTGCCCACATTAAATCTATGCTTATGCATAGAAGGGTGATAATGACAGATGAATAATTCAACAACTGCTTTTTAGGCCACCGTCACAGTCACTCTCTAAAACTCAGGTTTATGAAAAAGCAATGAAAAGTTGTAAAACGATGAATTCTGTTAAATTGAATCTCTGATTGACCTTCATTCTCTGGTTAACCAATTTATTGTATCTCTAGTGATCAGAAATCTGCCTTCAATTCAATGAATTAGTCACATTGATTACGTTGTAAACACAAACTTGACTTTACAATACAAAGATTAAAGTAAAGTTGACATACAGAATTTTTAGCCATGAAGATCATTATACTGTACAAGTATTAATTATTAACATGGCTACCTTGTTTTAAATAATATGGTGAGAAATTCAAGGTATTTAAGTTGAAAAAGAAGTCCCATTTCACTAACTTAATTTCACTTGACTTGCAATTTGTTATCGTACTTAGACAGTATAGAAAACCACTGAAAATCCAAGGTATTTGGAAATTCAACACTAATTATTACAGTTTCTTCAACGATTTAAATCCTAATATATTTCAGTCATTTGTCATTTTGTGTACCAAAAATTATACTTTTAATAACCTTTGAAATTATCTATCTTGGAGCAAAACATTCCTAACTTGCTCTGTTCTAGAAACTTTTGTTTGTAGACTGCAATAATTATTGTAATTAGCTGCAATGAATCAGTCAGATGATGAAGTTTCGTCCAATTAGAAGTCGTTAGACAAGTTGGAAAACGACGTTGAAAATCGTGGAAGACCATGTTACAATAGTAAAATTTAGCAAAGGAAGGTTGAGTTTTTTCAACCTTTTGAAAGAAATCAAGTGATATGATTAAGTGTCATGAATCTTACTGTAACTCATCTTCCTTATGACTTCAGCTTGTCACATGAAGTTTTGGAAGTTTTAAACTTCAAGAAAAATTTAAAATTTATGTCACTCGTGTTTGTGAAATTCTGTTGTTTACTTCTCTATCTTCTGGCTCTTGTTAATCACAAATAATTAAGTTTTGTTATTGGAGGCCAGCCTTGTAAATTCCGTCGTTAATATTCTAAACGTGTACGTTTCTAAATTTCTTACGGTCATGTGTTGTACGTTGAAAGTCACAAGTACTTGACTCTCTTATCACACGTTCATAACTTGCAGCTAATAGTTAGAAGTCAAGTCTTTAATTGTTGTTTGACAGCTCAATGTCATATTGTCAAAGTTCTGTCTAGAATGAAGGGAATGAAATATTATAATTCGTTATTTTCACTCGATAAGACTCAATTTTTCTCCCTAATAATTGGCAATGTTTTTAACAGTACTGCATAATGGCGCGGTTTCACGATACCAGTAGACGTGTAGGTTACTGGCAGGCAGGTTGGTCATATGATCTTCCACTCTATACAAACAAATAGGGCAATGCACAACAGTCAGTGTCTGCCAGTAACCTACACGTCTACTGGTATCGTGAAACCGCGCAATAATAGTAGAAATACGACTTCCATTTTTGAACAACATTCCAGAAACAGAATTGAACAATATTATGAAAAATTCCAAATAAAATTCTATCAAATTATTTTTAATGTTATCAAAACTAAAAAAAACTCTTACATTGTGTATCAATATAATTGTACTTTGCCGAATCAATTACAGTATCTTGAAAATTATCCTGGTGAAAATTCGAATAATTCCTCAAAAAAATAATGTACTGTGTAACCACAGCTCAAATGGTATTGATACCAGCTTCATGTTCTAGTAGACACAACGCTGAATTCCTCCAGAAAATAATGTATTTTCTAACCACAGCTAGAATGGTATTGGTACCAGCTTCATGATCTTTCAACAGAAATACAGCAACTCTTTTTAGCAGAAGTAACTCGACTTCTGCTTTTAGACACGAATCTCTCCACCTAGTTCTAGTTTCTTTTTTATCTCTATTGACTGAGTTTAAAAACTACATCTCAATAGAAGCGAGCTCTTATCAGCTCGAAGAAGAACAATACTCACTGCATTCAATTGTGATTCTTTGTTTCTCGTCTCTCGCATTGTGTACGTTGTAATTATTTAATATGGTACTCGAAACATGTGCCGAACTAACCTCTACTCTTCTACCTCTTTCAATTACGACTGTTGTTGATTCCCAGTGTGGAGAATTTTTGTAGCGTGAAATGAGAAAACGCCAACGTAATTATTGTTCTAGACAGGCACTTTCTTTTCGTGTGATTATCAACTGAAGCCGTGTTCCTCTTAATCTTTACCAGAAAATTTATGTAAGGCGTGTTGGGTAATTAGTTCGGTGGCGTATGTGCTGGAAGACGGTTGATTAATTGATGTCATGTTCCCTTTATATTTGAGAAATGTTCACTTGAATGCTTATGTCGGTTCGCTTAGTTTACTCGAACCTTGAACTTGAAACCTAGGGCCGGTTCATGAGCTCGGGATTTAGCTAAGTCCTAGACTAAAACGGGTAGCCACCGTAGCATCGACAAACGTTAGCCTCGACACTATGTACTAAGGGCTCTCTATGCTGCTAACCCACTAACCTGTCGAGACAAACGTTTGTCGATGCTACGGTAGCCACCCGTTTTAGTCTAGGACTTGGGTAAATCCCGAGCTCATGAACCGGCCCTTATTCTTCCATAAACACACTATTTTTGAAATCAGTAATGCGTACTTTTGATGGCATATGGCTCTCTACTCACTGGAGTCTCGGCGACTAGAATAACAAACATGTGTTTTCAAATGATGACGTTCAGACATTACGGTTGCAGGATCGTCTGAGCGTCATCATTTGAAAACACATGTTTGTTATTCCAGTCGCTTCACGATTTGAGTATTGCAAGTGTGAGTAGGGCCTATGTGTAGGTAGGGTTCTGATTGATTCATTTGTAATATTCCCTTTATATTTGAAAAATCAATCATTCAATTTTTATTCTTGCAAAAACTACTCACATACAATAAATAAAACAAAGAGAACAAAATAAACATCATAGAAAATAGACAATATAGAAGAATTTTAGATACGGTACAGATAAATTATAATATGGAAGATTGGAAATATATACTGTTCACTTCAATCCTTATTCGTCTTGAACTTTGAACTTATCTTTTGAATTTTCTTTAATTTTATAAGCGAAGATTCTCTTTACACGCAGTTTCAAATGTGTGGAAGTGAATCTCGACTTATTATTACGAGATATAATTAGCTGCTACATTCATCAGTATGAAGCTTTATAGGCAAAGATAAGATGAAGATAAGCCAGTTGCACGAAAATCCTATTGAATTTAACCACCGTAAAATGACGTTATTGCATTGACTTCAGATTCGTTCATTGGTTCTCGTTAGATGACGTCATTTCACAACGGTTTAATTCAATTGGATTTTCGTGCAACTTGCCGTGATCCTATCATTTCTTAATGGTTCATTCCATTTCATTTTCTCTATTTCATTTCAATTTAACTATAAGTAGTTAATTTGTCTATGCTGTAATGTAACCCATGTCCAGAGGTAAGCATGAAAAACAATACAATATGATAAAAAGAGTTATATTCTTATACTATTATGCTTTTATGGTTGATTCAGTGTAATATAATGACTGGCCTATATGTCAATTTGTGATGTCTTTTGTGGTCAATAAAATATTCCATTCTATTCTATTCTATGCTTAAAATATCACGTAGCATCCCACTATAGAGTCTATATGACAGAATGATACAGTGGTTATAGAATGATAAGCTCTCCCCTGACTCTTTGGATCTCGGGTATCTAGAGATCTACTTTTTATATTTATGAGTAATATCTTACTAAAATAAGGTCTTCAGGTCTCTGTCTAACCTTCTTTATCGGCGATAACAAAAAATCATCACTTTCCCATCTTAACTACTTTCTTTAATCTATAACAGATGCTATAGTAGAACATAGAATAAGCGATAAAATAAAGCCTGTCCTTAAATTCTGATCTCAGATTGACGAAAGGATGGAACGAACAGAGAGTTTAGAAGAATTTACTTCTATTCTCTCTGGGATGGAACCATAAATTTTCAAGTTCCAATATCACTAAACCTACAGAATGAGAGTGGAAATTGCACTATTGATGCCTCACTCTGTCTCTAATAAGACATGGATTTTGTTTTAGAGCAGGCCGTCAGTAAGCAACGCGACTCGGTTGTTTATAGCAAGAAGATGGCTATCGTGATCTCCATGGATGCGTTGGCAATATTTATGACTCGGTTTACAGGGCTTTCTATTTGCAGTGCCGACTTTTCTAAAGTATCGGCCGTTTACGGGCGCAATGAAAAGGAAGTGGATTTTGTACTGAATATTTCCCATTTCCTCTTTTTAGCATGGCTATTAAATGAACGGCCACTATATATTTCCGGGCCAACGGGTATATATTTCCTACACCCTGTACTTTCTTTCTCTTACTTCATCTATTTCTCTATCTTCTCTTTCTCTTACTCAATTCATTCCTTTCTCTCACCCTCCTACTCCCTGCACTTCCTTTCTCTTACTCCATTCATTGCTCTATACTTTCTTTCTCTTACTCAATCTATTCCTTTCTCTCCCCCTCTTACTCCCTGCACTTTCCTTCTCTTACTCCATTCATTGCTCTATACTTTCTTTCTCTTACTCAATCTATTCCTTTCTCTCACCCCCACTTCCCATCCATCTTCCCCTCAACGTCATTTTATTCTATCGTTTTTCTCGTCATCCTCATTTCTCTCCTTCCTCTTACAGCTTACCACATATTTCCTGAATTTCATTCCATTTTCTACAACCCACAAATTGTCTCCATCTCGTTTTCATAATATATCATGCACTCCTTCTTTTCCCCATACAGATATGTTCATGAATTCACATTTCTTGTAGGGACCGCCCATCACCTCTGATAATAATCATTCATCCTTACTTATTCATCCTTCATTCTTATATCTCCTTTTATCTTAATTCTCTTTCTCTCTTTAAAACAAAATTCTCTGACTCTAAATATTTTGAATATAATATAAGAATCTCATTCCTTGTACTTTCTCCGAAATTTACTTTTTCTTTACTCCATCATTCTGTGTAACAACATTTTTCTTTTCCTTCTATATTCTTGCATTATCTCAATGAAGAACTAAATCTTTTTCCTGTCTTCTTCACTGACCTCATTGTTTCATTCACCGTTCTCCTAATTCTCTTCTCTTCATTATTCTTATTCTCCTCCTTCACCAACATCTTCTTCTCTCCTCCTCCATCTTCCCTGTCACCTCTTCCTTCAGTTTATTCGTCTTCTTCTTTCTTCTTCCTCTTCCTCTCCTAAAATCTTCTTCTCTCTTCTCCTTCTTCTTCTTCTTCTTCTTCTTCTTCTTCTTCTTCTTCTTCTTCTTCTTCTTCTTCTTCTTCTTCTTCTTCTTCCTCTCTTCTTCTTCTTCTTCTTCTTCTTCTTCTCCTCTTCTTGGTCTTCTTCTTCATCTTCTTGTTCTTCTTTTTCTCTTCTTGTTCTTTTTCTTGTTCTTCTTCTTCATCTTCTCATTTCATTCCTTCTTGAAATTCTTCTTCTTTTCCTCCTCCTCCCTCTTCTTCTTATTATTGCTTATTTTCTTATTTCCCTTCTACCACTTCTTTTCCTCCATCACCATCATTATCATCTACCGTAATCATGGTTTTTTAGCTTTTTTTACTACTATCCTACTGCTTGTATTAAAGATATACTCTTACTGTATCCTTAATAAATGAGGGTTATTACTTCAATTAAAAATTTTCCCTTTTCTTTCCCTCATTACCATGTTTTCTTTATGCTTCCCCCGAGATCATCTTTCATGGATAATCATGCGTACAGTGTTTAATTTCATCTTGCTTGCAATATCGTTCTTTTGCGCTTTCTCCGTTCACTTTCATGGTCAGATGGCCCGAGAAGCAATTGTGCCCAAGTCTAACTCCGATGTAATTACTCGAATGGCCGGCCGCTATCTTTCTCTGTAACTGCTTTAATCACTCACTGGAAGTAATAAGACTGAAGCCTACTAGATACAAGATATTTGTCTCCCTCCCAAACTTGTTTCCAGCTACATCATTCTCAATTGTTCTTCCATTGAATTGCCTGGAAACTATCCTCCATAATAGAGCCTTGTGAGTACCGCGGATTCGTTGAAACAATTACATACTCTTCAAATACTGTATAAGAATGTACAGTTGGTTCATTTTACTCTGAGGCACTTGGAATGGCAATGAATTAACTCATTACAGCTTGGAACAAATTAACTCAGTACTTGGAACATTGTAAAAAGTTGTAATTACAATAATTACTCATTATTGTGAATATTATGTGTAGTTTCCAGAAACTATTCATACAGTAATCACACTTCATTCCTTTTTATCATCCTTCGTTTATCCACCGAGATCCTCCATCCTTTTCATTTTCTTTCGATTCTTTTCTCCATATTACTTTATTTTTCTCTTTTCTTCCTTTGTTAGTGCCTTTTACTTTCCATTCTTTTCCTTTTCAAATACTGTATGTGAATATAAACGATTACCCACACATTTATGATCACTCATTATTCCGTCTTCATCACCCTTTTCTTTCATTTTTCTGTATCTTTCGTTATTTCTCTCTTGGTTCCTCCTTTTTTCTGTTTTCTTCCTTCTTTTCACATTCTATTCTCGTCTTCTTTTAATGCTTTATGTGAATGGGAGTATCCTAATCTTCATAATCACATATTAATTGTATTTTCTTTTCTTTTTTCTTTCTGTATCTTATTTTATCCCTCCCTTTCTTACTTCCTTTTTTCTCTTCATTCTCTTCCTATCTAAATTCTGTATGCGTATGATAGTACCCAGACATTCATATCCACACATTATTTCCCCTCTATCATTCTTTCCTTTCTCTCTCCCTGTTCCTTCTTCTTCTTTCTCCATCTTTCTTTCTTGCAATTTCCCCTTCAAATATGTGAATGTAAGTAAACGAGTGGTAGCGACCGCCAGTGTATAAGCCGCCTGCCACAAGGGAACGTGACTCAAATTCGTTCTGGGTCAAATAGATCGCTGTTCGTTTTTTGATACCCTATTTCAGTCCCCCTCCCTCCACCCAACCTTGTATCATCATTCACCCCAAACCCCTCCCCCTCCATCACGCTAAACTGCTGCCATACGTCTTTGTCAAATATTCAGCGACGCCAATCCTTTCTCATATCTCCCACCCGCATTCCCTGTTACTCTTCTAATTTTCTTCTTTCTTATTCTTCCCGTTTTCTACTAAAACCTATTCCTCTTTTCATCATTCTCCATTTTGTCATCAGTTATCATTCATTATTGGCTTTAAATTCTTCTCATTCCTCCACCTTTTCTTGTTGTTGTTTCTCTTCTTAATAATTTTTCACTTCTTATTTTTCTTCTGCTTCTCTTCTTCCTACTTTCTCGACTTCTTTGTACTTTTCTTCAATATCTCCTTCATTATTCTATCAATTCTAGCCTTCAATCACTTATTATTTATTCTGTTCCTCTACTTTCTTTCCAGGTTCATCCTTCTTCCTCCATTTTGTTACATATTTTAACTCTTCTTTCTTTTTTCCTTCTTATATTTGTGTCTTTTTTCCCATTCTTGTTGGTGTTTTTCTATCCATTCTCCATATTTCCATTCTCCTACTTGTTTTTCTTTTTCTTGCTTTTGTCTTCTTCATTTCTCATCTCTTCCTTATTATATTTCGTCCTTTTTTCTTCTCCTACATCATATTCTTCTATGATATTCTTCTCCTTTTTTCTTCTTTCTCTGCCTCTTCTTCTTCTTTTCCCCCTTCTTTTCTCCTTCCTCTTCTTTTTCTTTTTTCTCTTCTTCTTTTTCCTCCTTCTTCTTTTCTTCTTCTTATTCTTCTCCTTCTTCTTTCTTCTTCTCTTCTTCTTCTTTTTCTTTTTCCTTCTTCTTCTTCTTCTCTTTTCTTTCTTCTTCTTTTCTTCTTTTCTTCTTCTTTTTCTTCCATTTCTTCTTCCTCTTCATTCTTCTTCTCCTTCACTCTTCTCCTTTTCTCTCTTCCTCTTCTTTCTTCTTTCTCCTTCTTCTTCTTCTCCTCCCTCTTCTCCTCTTCCTTTCACACTGTTCTCCTCTTCATCCCTACACCCCTCCTCCACCCCACTCACCCGCTTGAATTTGTGATAAGATGATGCGCGACGTGGGATGATGAATTTGTGATGACGGGGTGGCGTGGGGTGTGTGTGCGCCAAGTGAGAAAAATTAACAGTCGTTTCACGGACGTGTCGGAAATCGGCAACTTGTGATTTAGGGCTGCACATTTATCTCAGTTTTCCCCTCGCAGAGAGAAAATACACTAGAATAGTGGAAAGAAGTCGTTCTGTTTGTAAACTCAAGTAGCAGGTGTAAATAAGGATGAATAGGTAGAATATTGAACAGTAATTACAGTGCAGTACTAGCTCTTTTCGTTCTCCCCTCCTCTCTCCTCAATGAGTATGTCAATCAATTTCAAATCGAAATTAAATAATTTTCATTGCAAAACAAACTTTTCAGGACTTTGGGCGCTGAAGGCAAAGAATTGATTTCATGCTGTGAAAATTGGAAGTTTTAATGAACATTTTGAATTGAGGTTTATTTATTTTCAACTAATTATCGATCATTTCCCTTTATTCCCCATAAAGAAACACACTAGAAAATGTCAAACTTGTGTCTTTTACAAATCAAGAAACTTTTAAAATTTTGGTGATTGGTAGGCCTAAGCTTGATTCCTGTGAAGTAACGTACAACCCATTTTTTTATTAACATTTTCCTTTCTCATGTATTAGTTCAGGTGGGGTATATTTGAATAATGTAGTATGTACAAATGGGTGATAACTAAACTTTCCTTATTCAAAACCAAGATGATAGCAAATTTGAACTCAAGTACAATTCAAGTATAATTTTGTGCCGCCTTTCTTTTGAAACAAAAGGTGATCAAACTTCATTATGTCTTATCTGAATATATTTCATATGAAATTAATATTTCTTTGTTGTTTTGATAGATTTGAATTCGAATTTTGCATCAGGTGGAGGATATTATCGCAAACAAAACATAGCGTAATTGCGCTCTATGATAATATTATCATGTTTCAAATACGATAAAACCGTACTTTTCCCCAAAAATTAAACTTTATTCCAACAGAGTGGTATTGTTAAACACCAGCCGATTAGTCATTGCATCGGTGGTGCTGAAATCTCGTCTTGTCTCTAGCCTTAGATTAAATTTTACAGATTTAGACATCAGAAATCAGCAAACATTGGCTGAAGTTTGAATAGATCACTGCTGCTTTAACATGCTGTATACTCTACTAACACTTGAAGCAGAGCACCAATTTAGGCTCGTGAATAAATACAATAACAACTACAAAATAAAACTACAATCAACAACAACTGCTATACATGAAATATAACAACAGTTTGGCGACATTGAACCAGTTAATCGAACTTTACGTGAGAAAACTGCACTGGAGGCCGGATGTAACAGCTGTTCCCAATTTAGGCCTGTTGTATTGGTGCAAATGCGACACGCCCACCTACGAAATTAGTTTATTGACACGGAAAGTGACAATTCACAACCGAATAGTTGAACCAGTTTCCCCAAAATTGGAGTTTTTCAAAATTTATTGTGTTCCTGGCTATTTAATCATATTTGTATGAAGTTATTTTTCCTCTTGAATGACTTATAGTCTTAGTTGCTGAACGGTTTGTTGAGCCTAATCTCCAATTAACTATGTTAATTATTAAGAGTAATCGAAGATTAACTTTATTCCACTTTTGTGCAACAGTGAAAAAGGATTTTCAAGTTAGTGTAAGTAGTACCAATATGCCTTTCAAACACAAAATTTTACTCAATTACTAAGAATACTGGCTGTTATGTGCCAATCGTATTCCGATAATTATTTAGAGTCACTCTATCAAGGCTCATAAAAATTTGATAGAATAAAGTATTCCAATAATAAGTAGTACTTAAGGAGTACTTGAACTTTTCATATTTCTATCAAGCTCTCAACTTATAGAGCTTGATAGTTGTTAACAACATAACTATTGAATAAAATGATATTTTTTGTAATTTACTGAAGATTACATTATTGGTAATTTCATCTAACCTTGGGTTTTGCGTGATTTGAAACTATATGCTCCATCCTGTTCCTAGGCTCTATCCTATGCTCCAACTATCCACCGAGGGCCTGTTTCATAAAATATTAGGAGTCCTGTAAAACAGGAAACAGGCTAATACACACTAGACATTCAAGTTTGCTATCAATGTTGTTTGTGTCCACCTTTTTCCTGTTCTACATGACTTATAAAATACAGTATCATTAAACAGGTCCTAGAATTTCTTTTTCATGTAATAATATGTTCTTGATTATTATTTCACTTGATTATTATCATTATTTTATAATTGTGCAATTAGGCGAGGTGGAACCTACCCGTAAGGGTCTCCCCACCGATAAAAAGCCATACGATAAAAAAACAATTTCACTGCTATCATCTGCAATCACATTACATTCAATCATATTTAACGTAGTTATATTTGCAAGATTTAAATTAAAGAACCAGCCAGCCTAGAAGGAAAGGCGAATTTAACGACAGGATTTCATGCCGTTCGCCGTTGGAAAAATAAATTCAGTACCACGCACCGCGGCGCCCCGCCCTCGCTTCTGTCTAAAAACAGAACTCTGTCAAGAAATAGGAAAAGTTCATCGCTTTCTGATCTTTTCCAACAATACCTACCGCTTGAAGGTGGTATTCGTATTTATAATACCTACCGGTATTCGTAAAACTTTTGAAGTATTGCGATTTCCCTGTGGAGCCACGGGTTTAGATGGATCCAAAAATATAATTAATTTTCAATGAAATTGACTGATTGAGCCCATGATATTGAATTTGATTATGATACAGACAAAAATAGTAATTTCTCTTGTAATAGAAGATCCGAGATCAAGTTATGATTTTTGTGGTAATTTTTATAGTTCACTATTTCAACGTAATCCGAAGAAAATGTGTGGTAGTTTATCTTTATTTAGTGGAAGTTTACCCTCTTCAAAAACATAAAATTTTGATTTAGGTCTACAGCAAATATTGCAGGATATTGTCGAATTTCAGTACAGTACTTATGGTTTTCAAATAAATGACTAGTAAATGTAACAACCATTATATTATATCGAGATACCGGTTTTGTACTTATGGTTTTCAAATAAATTACTAGTAAATGTAACAACCATTATATTATATCGAGATACCGGTTTTGGTCGTTACACCGTTATCAATCTCTGGTTAACTCTAACATAGATTGATAATGGTGTAGCAACCGAAACCTGTATCTCAATGTTAATAAATATGTGTAAAATAACCTCATTGGTTTTCATTCAATATAGATAACTACCACAATATCACCTTCACTACTACTCAAATAACTTTATGTTTCAATTTATCTATAATAATATTGATAATGTTCAATGTTCGTTGTGTATACTGTAGCTTATATTGCTTGAACTAGTATCAGATTCATTTAATTTGACGCTTGGCATTAGATAGATAGAAAGAGATATTATTTCTTGACGTTGCTGATGACCGTAGAGTACGATGGCAAAGAAATAATATCTATCTATCTAATGCCAAGCGTCAAATTAAATGAATCTGATTATACACTGTATAGTGTCAAAACTTTCAGAAGTATTGATTTTCGACTTGAATTCCATTAAACTCTAGCTAAAATGCTGTTCATCACACCTGCTGCGTGAAAAGAATCTCGGAAAATGTTCTTCTGCTCAACATCACACTTGAAAACTCCTGTAAAAGCTGGCTGAGCTTTTCCATCGATTTCCATTGTTCTCAGCGGCTTTGTGTCAAGATAGGCTACTCGAGTATTGAGCATTTGCTACACTCTTTCAAGTACCTACCTAGTAGTAGAGTACTCAGTGCACACTTTTGCGTGACGGTACGCTCTTTATCATGCGTAAAGTGGGTTTTTGCAGTCTTTCTCCGAATATTTCTCGCTCACACAATATTCTTGTCTCTGTTACTCTTGAGGCGTGACTCCAGTCGAATAATAAACTGGAACACAGACTTTAACCCACTTCTACTGGCCTTTCTCGTAGCGTACCCCGTTTCTTTTCCTTACCCTTTTGTTAAGTGAAACACCTTTGCATCTGATAAAACGTTTCTGAAGGGTGTGCAACCCTTTCAAGGGTCGATCGAGTTCACAGCCCCCCCTCCTCCCCATAATTGCACTTTCTGATGATTATTTTGGTGGGTGGTTTTAGAAGCAGGTTAATGTTATGTTTACTGGGCCACACCGCTTCACTTAGCATCCGCATTCAATGTCTGATTTTGCACTAAAGCGCTAAATTCTTGGCTCGATTTTGAATGGAAATCAGGCGTCTGGGAAAGCTATTCAATGAGATTTCAGCAACTGTGCTCACATAAAGTGTTGTGTTAGGTTAGGTTGCACATGATGTAATAATTATTGTTGCTTCCAATTGTTTGCAATGTTTTTTATCGTTCAATAACGCCCATTGTACAGTTACATACATTTTTAAAACATAATTCAAGGTTTATGATTCGATAAAACACCAACATTAGCATTGTCGACTTATCTATTGTTTACAACTAGGACTTTTAAACTTTGAATGCCTCAATGATATATTGAATAGAATGATACATTTTTAAAAATTATTCAACTATCGATACAATACCTAGGTTAGTGGTACAAGATCACACTGTTATTTCTATCTTCTTGTTTTGTTCAGAAGTTCAATTCATGTTCAGAATAGCTCGATAAATGTTTTGTTCAATTGAATATTTGAATCGTAAGTTAACTACTTTCAAGATCATTATCATATAGCCTACATTTGTTTATTGGATTATTCGAAATTTATACAGAGGCTTGAGGTTAATAATGATGTTTTCAATAATTATATTTGTAGAGGGTTTCAAAAAATCCACAAATTGATTTGGAAAAATCAAGGACGGCGATGAAGTTGTAGATTTGTTAACGATTTGTATCCACAGTAGTTCAATGAAATTATATAACTTTGAAATACACCTGCTAGGATTTGGAGAACTTGCAGTTTATCTCAAAACAGCTAAAGTATTATTTTGCTTGATAGAACAAATAAATTGAATAAATAATTAAAGGTTCTACCTTTCTATTGCAAATCGATTGTATTTCAAATTTGATAGAATCATAATAATCTCTCATCATCCATTGAACAAGAATAAGTTTATCTTGTTACTAACGCCATTTTCATAGGAAAATAAGAAAGTCTTCATCATTACCCAGTAACTACTGACATCTACCGGCAGGATTGAGAAATACTACATTTTGCATTATTAAACAATCCGGATAGAGTAAGCGAAGTTTTATGGTGTAACGTAATGGCTTGTCTAATTGGAATATTTCCTCATGAATTCATCAGAAAAAATGCTAACCCACTTACTTTTCAACTAAAATAAGTTTTTATTAGAAAAAAACAAGTCCTTCGTAATCCAGTACCTCCTGCCATCTACCTTCTGATTTCAGAAATACATTTCACGATGTTGAAAGTAGACATTTTGAATTATCGACCAATCAGAAGCGAGCAGGCGGAGCTTGAAATTCAACCCAGTAAGTCCTGCCACCTACTGGCCGATTTCAGAAGTACATTTCACGTAGACATTTTGAATTGTTGACCAATCAGAAGAGAGCAGGCGGAGCTTGAAATTCAACCCAGTAACTCGTGCCACCTACTGGACGATTTCAGAAGTACATTTCACGTAGACATTTTGAATTGTCGACCAATCAGAAGCGAGCAGGCGGTGCTTGAAATTCAACCCAGTAACTCCTGCCACCTACTGGCCGATTTCAGAAGTACATTTCACGTAGACATTTTGTATTGTCGACCAATCAGGAGAAAGTATAGGTGGAGCTTGTATCTGTGTGTAGGCGTGGTTTTAATTATTCTGATCTTGTTTGTAATTGGTTCATTCTTTGGTCTGTTCCATTAGCATCGTCAATCAATTCAGTTTTCTCCAATTGTTCTCTCTTCTATTCTTCTTTCATTGATCTTGTTTCCGTCTTGATTCTTCCTCTATTATATCAATTGCAGTTTCTCCTGATTCATGTGTTATGCTCTATAAATCAATATTACTCTACACGTATTTATCATTGCGGTACCGTATATACTTTATCATCATGAGTGAAATGTTACCTATTATATTCTATTAACACTCGTATTATACTCAGTATTATACAGTGGAAGAAATCCGATTTCCGAAATAAAATATTAGATTTGAGTAATGGTCGCAAATCATTGTGAAACTTAATTAGCATTGCCTGATTCGAAACCTTTTTTCGTGAATAAAATTGCTATCTAGTCTTGAGAGTGATTAGCAAATTTTGCCATCGTATCTCATTAATCTCGAAGTAATATAGTGAGTTGGTTGCACCAAACTGGATCAACTATTTCGAATAAGCCGTTCCGATTTTATTAGCATTGTACTGATTCTGGATCAAAGTTGATCTTGCTTGGAGCATCTTAACACAAGACTTATTACAATCTCTTACATTTAATGATCGTTATGTATTTCATTTGAAACAAGATGTGTAGCCTACTAACTATTCAAACTTATTCAAACCACCAGTTTGTAGAACAAAAATTGAATTGAATTGTAAGCCTACATAAGGAGATTTTAATCTAGTATTATGTAGGATAAGCTTCAATAGATTGCAGGCTTGACTGCCAGCAGGCTTTAAACTTGAAAACATTGTTTGCCCTCCGAACACAATCCTGTGGATTCCCTTGCAAGCATGTCAATAAATATTTTCCACCCTCAGATAGTTCTTGCTGAGGGCTCAAAACAAACATGATAAGCCGAACTAACTGCTCCCATAATCATTGTTTGCATAAGTGTAGCCTGTTATACGGAATTTGCTAAAGCCTTCAGCAGATTGGAATGGAAGACCCGGTTAAGCCTCAATCCATGGTTTGTTTGCCGCAAGTAGGCTAGTTGGTGGGAACATACAGCGGGCCATATATTGGATTTTGTAGTGAGATAGCTAAGCTTTTGAGATGAAGTATTGAATCAAGGGTACACGTTCCATTTATATCTACATCATACCACAGAGAACAGATTAGAAGTAGAACTAGAGAGTATCGCTTCTCTATGATTATACTCTCTTCATGTTGAAATTCACGCGTATATATCTCGCTCGAACACAATTTTATACAGTATTAACCAAAATAAATAGTACTGAAACCTATTACCATATTAGTACTATCTATTTTGGCTAAAACTGTTCTGTTATCGTTTCTGAGGATACGTTGATCTTGGATTCACAAAAATTTTGAAACATACAATTAAACAATTTTAATTTGATTGTAGGCTGCTTGATAGCACTATATTTTGTATTGTTTTTTTACATGCATAATGTTTTCAATCAGTACTCGATGATACTGTATTGTAATCATACTCTGTAAGGAATCAATGAATAAATTCATTCATAGTTTATAATAGTTCAAAATAAGTAGTTGGTACTTCTTATCGAGGATTAGTGAATCGGTGAATTGGGGGTTCTTTTTTTTATGAATTGTTTGAATATTGTGATCTACATATTGTGTTATTACTCCTCCACCCCCTCCTCCTCCCCCTCATTCTCCTCATTCTCCTCCTCTTCCTCCTTCTATTTCGATATACGATTCTCACTGAAATTATTACTGTTGAATTATCACAAATTAGGTAGATTAAGCAAGGGTAAGACGGTTTATATAATTATTAATTTCATCTTTGGTGAGGTCCAACATAATTGAATTCGTCCATCGTTTTCAAAGTGTAAAGAGAAAAATTAATCCCAATTTGAAATCAGCTTGTGTGGGACAAAAATGCTTGAGTGTGCGTGTGTTGGTGGGACGAATATTACAGTTGATTACACATGGGAATCATTTTCTAAACGGGCTCCCCCATCACCATTTGTGTGACCGCAGCAAGTGAGTCCTCTCCCCCCGTGGAAAAAGTTTCGAAAATGCGGCTTTGTTGTAAAAAGTTGGAGCTTTTTGTAATTGAACGCAGGCTTTTGCCCAATCTGCGATTGCAATTAGATAACCCTGTTAATTAATTGGGGTTTCCAGCCGAAGCTCCCTCATTTGGCTTCCGGCGATCGAGAGATTCCCCCAGCTAACCGCAGAGGGGAACTTGGGCTTCTGCTGGGGGAAGCCTCTTTCATTTATAATTGCGTAAATAGCGTTAACCCTGCTTATCGTTCGAACCTCGACTTTAATGTCAGTTCAAGCGGAGTTTTGACAATTCAATTTGCCGTCGAAATATGAACATTGACTTTGAAATCTCATAATCACCAGTAGCTGTCTTTTCTAATTCATATTTCTTGAGTAATTCTTCTTTCTTGAGTGATTTTCTTCTTCTGCTCATCTCACATTATTGTTTTTCTATCTTCCTTCAACAATAAGAGACAGCGCCTAGCACTCCCGTTGTAACGGTGACCGGCTCCTCTAAATACAAAAATTTATGAGCTTTAAAATCGCTTCCTGGTGGTTCGAAACCCACCTAAAGCTGTAGGTCCATTCATCTCTCATCATCATCCTTCCCATTACCCACGCACAAGCTTAGAGCTTATGTGGGCATCATCACTAGCGAAAAAAATTGATAATCATCTAAGTTCATTAATGGATTAGGAAATTTTTTTTTAATTTTTTATGTGATGCATCAGTTTATTTTGATAATTCAATGTTGTGAACCGTGGCGAAGCGTGTTATGCTTATTTGGTCATCGCCGGGTATATTTCCTATGGTTGTGAATATTAATACGGCGAGTCAACAAAATATTCACTTTAAAACATCGCATTAAATTGTATGTAACTATGATTAGATTTTCATCACGTAAATATTGATATACTCCTTCTATCTACGGAGTTTCCACCTTGCAATCCAAATTGATAATTTCATTCGGTTTGTCAAAATGTCCAAATTATTGTTACCAACAAAGATTTACGCTCCAAAAAAATAGTCCACAAATTATGAATTTTGAATTGTTGATTTGAAATAAGCCGTGAAACCACCAATATGTACTATAATTTCGATAATATTGGAATTGTGATCGGTTCGAACTCGAAAATCACAAACCAACTAAGAACTACTATTTCTGAAAAATATTCTGCAATTTGAAACCATTTCCGCATTCGTAACTGCATGAATAGCATTCAACAGTTGAATATTTTTTCTCATATAATTTTCCATGCTCTCTAAACTAATTGCTGACTGAAAATTCCTTTCCAAAACGGAGTACTGCATTTGCTTTGTCAGTGATTCTCAATACCAAATCAGTTTATAAGAATGTTTTCAACAAATTCTCTCGTCATACTCTTTCAAGGAAATGTGATACGTTTATAAAGACCGTGAAAATGGCTGCCTTTGAAAATGAAATGGCGGTTCCTACTAAGACTACGATAAGGCTCTGTGATTGGACGAGACCTGTCACTCCTACTTTTAACACGGGAGAAGCTGGCCAATGGGAGACGAGCACTAAAGACAGTACAAGCTTACTTGTTTACTTTCTCCTCCGATAAGCCTAAAGAACTTTTTATATTAGTTTTGAAAGATAATAAATAATTGAAGAAAGAATTTCAAGAGAAGAATGAATTTATTTACAGTATTTAAAAAATATGAGTTTCATATCTATTATTTATATTGCTTCTTTTGAATATTTGAAAAATCCAGACAGACGAACATTGATATTTGACAACAGAACATTAGCTGCTTGAGAATTCTTTCACTGTTTTCAAGTATCATTTTCGGAATACTGAACACACTAAAACTTTTCCACATAAACTTTTAGGATCTTTAAATTACCATTTGTTGTCAGAATCACATATTGTTAACGACAATTATTTTCGAATTTCCTGATGCTTTCCATAAGCATGCTGTGTCGAACTTTTTCCAGCCTCTCATAAAAAGGATATCAAAGTCATATTACGAGCTGAATGGACTCTTTCCCACCTTCCTTAAATAAAACAACTGTAGTACCTTCTTTTCAACTGAAATATAAGTACTCTCAGACGCAGCATCTTCGTTTAAACTAAGACTAAATAAATGTAGTTTTAACTTGGTTTAAACTATAAGTTCGCGGTTTAAACCGAAAATTCACCGTTAAAAAGTCGTTGGTATTAACACCAATTAAATAATTTCAAGTAAAATATTCAGCGTCAAACTACCTTTTCTAAAACTTCTTTCAAAATAATATGATGCATACGGACGGGCCAAAAACTTGAAATAACTTTTTCCCACTAATATTATTGACTTTATTAACTGAATTATAACTGCTGCCATTTATCAACTGATACTGATAATAACTGGTAGCAATCAATAACTGATAATGACTATTGTAGTTGGTAACAACGTCCACTTTATTCATAACTCAAACATTTATAAATCCATTGTTACTATATGCAAGTTGGTTAACTTGTTGGTTAGTCTAAGTATTATTAGACTATAATACTCGTAGTTCTATCTCACATATCTATTATAAAATAATTATATTTTCTCTCTAGGAGAACATATTATCAAAAAATATTTTCATAGCTAAACTATTATAATAGTTGGTCCATTACACTGTAATATTTTTCATCACAGATATTTGATAATAGGTATATGAACTATTATAGTGTAATTTCGGCCTTCGTAACACCAGTGAAATACTTATTCAATGTTGAATGACATCTCAGCCTGTAAAGATTTGAAACAAACTTGAAGTATTTAAAGAGATAAACAAGAGTACTACACCTCTTTCATCATTGATAAGAGGTATATGAACTATTATAGTCTAATACCAGCTTTCGTAACACCATTTAAATAATTATTCAATGTTAAATGACATCACAGCTTGTAAAGATTTGAAACAAACTTGAAGTACTACACCTCTTTCATCGGTATCAACCCAAATCCCAACAGAGGTTTGCCAACAATTTGCATAAAACTACCATCTCTATCGCAAACTAGAAACTTCTCAATCCACATCTCGGCATATCAACACCAACAATTTCATCCCTACGCTTTCATATGATGAGTCCTGCGGTGGCTATGAGGCATAAACATGGGACTGAGTCTACTTATCGAGCTGCAATGCATGGCGCTGTCATCAGCACTGATGAGACCAGGGGGACGCTCCCTTTCCCTTTTTCCCTCATCTTCCCTACCCTGTTATTCCCTTCTTGCCTTTCCCTGTTTTCCCTCTTTCCCGCCACACCCCCTTGCGGAAGACCGCTTCACTGAGCGGCTAACTGGCTTTTCTACTTCGGCTCCCTTTTTGCTCCCTTCCTCGTCATCTTTCCCTTCTTTCACACTCATCTTCTTCCCTTTCTGTGTCTCTTTTCGGCTTTCCCACCAAACCCTACTCTTTTCTTCCTTCTATTCATCGTCTTTTCTCTCTGTCCCTTCTCGTTCCCTTTGCTTCCTCTCTTCATCGTACTCCCCTTCTTTCTTTCTCTACCTTGTCTTCAACTCTGTCTGCTTTATCCCGGTTCTTTCTTCTCTCTTTCTCTCTTTCTTTCTTCTTTTTCTCTTCTTTCTTTTTCCTGTCCTTCTTTCTTTTTCTCTTTTCTGTCTTAGACCTTTCTTCTATGTTTTCTATCCCTTTTTGTTCACTTCAAGTGTTCCTTAACATCCTTCCCTACTTTTTCTCTCCCTTTCCTTTTGTATTTCCCCTCTCGCTCTTTCCTCATTTCTTTTTCGCTATTCGTTCTCCTTCTTCCCTTTTCGTCTTTCTTCTTTGTCCTATTCTATTTTTCAGTCCCATGCGTTCTCGTCTCCCTCTTTCTCTCCCTTTGTCCTTTCTTGTTCTTCCTCGTCTCTTTCCTTTTATCCTTTCTTCTTCTTCCTCGTCTCTTTCCTCTCCGTCTCCTCCTCTTCTCTCTTTCCTCTCGTCTTTCCCTCTCCTTTATTCTTCCACTTTTCCCTTCATCCCTCTCACTCTCACGATCAAGTGTTCATGAAAAGGATATCATAGGACATACTTTTCCAAAAATGGACATTTATATGTTCAAACTTCGTTTTGTGATGTAGATTCATCACATCATATCAATCTATCCATCCCTTTTTTTTATCATTTTTAACCATCATAACCTAGAATTCAAATCCGATATGTTTTGCAATCTACATGAGTAAAAGTAAATACAGTAGTTCAATCTGAATCCATTCTCTCACTAGCAGACTTTCTCTCTATCTCCTACAGTCCTTTCTTCCCTTTCTTTTTCTCTCTCTCCCTCTTTCCCTCTCAACCACCACTCACCACTCCTTTCTCCCCATCACTGTGCAATGAGGTGCGCGCGCATCACCGTCTTCTGCGTGACAATATAATATACAAAGCTCTACTGTCAACGACCTTGCCTTAGGAGGCCCGAGCAGCACAATTTTATTGATAACCAGTAAGCGACAATAGTTTATTTTGCGTGTTACATCACGTGACCCTTTTTCCTTACAATATTGTTGATAAATTTATGCTCTCTCGACCTGAAACTTACATGTTAACTAATGGTCGATTCAAATTAAACGGAAGTCCATGTTATCGGTCAATAATTGATTCTATGAAAGTGGAAGCTTCATTATTCCATGTATTCTCTTGAATATTAACTAATTGTTGCTTATTGAGTTCCTGAATTTCAAACGTGAAACTAATTGACACTTGACACATCATTTGTATATCAAATTAATTGAAATCAACTAATATCGGTCAATTCATTCAATGGAAAGTTCAAGTTTTCTGAAATTGGAACTCGAATATCAGCTAATTGACGTATCACGTATTTTTGAAATTAATTGAACCTATTTAACGGTCAACTAATTGAATGGAAAGTTTGGCTTTTCTGAAAATGAAACTTGAATAATAACTTAATGGTGTTTCAAATTGATTGAAAGTACATACAACATCGGTCTATTGATTCAGTGAGACGTTTAGCTTTTCTATGTCTTCTGAATTTGAAATTTGATTATTTACCTGTTGGTGTTGCAAATTGAACAGTTGTAATGACCATGTTGTTCAATCTCTCTAATGTGATTGATGTGAATTCTAATGTGAATGATGGCTTGATTGACTTATCTTTTCGAAATCAAAATTGAATGCTCTTAATTTGCTTTAAAGCAATGGATGCTTCAAATTGAACGCAAATTGAATGTAAAACAAATTTTAAAAGAGAGAGTTTATTTCCCTTTTATGTCCTTTCATCCTGAAGCATATTACAGTCTAAACTGTACTATAATTAATAATATTCAAGAATTCAATGAATGAATCTCATACACTTTCATCATTGTAAAAAGCTGTAATGAGGTTAAGCATTGTCAGTCCAGGTTCCTTAGGAAAGTAAACGCACTGTACACACTTCGATTTTGAAAAAAGTAAATTCCAAAAATTATTTCAGTTCTGCTATCATCTTGCAACAAATGGAAACATAAATGAGCGATTACCCAAAACGGTTAACCATTCCAGACAGTCATCTATTTCAACTTCGACTACCCTTTCCTTACTTCCGTATTTCCTTGACACTTCCATTTTCACATCCCTTACTTCCGTATTTCCTTGACACTTCCTTTTTTACACTCCCTTACTTCCGTCCTTTCACACCATTTGCCTCACACTAGTTTCCGCACTGCACAATGATTCTCTCCTGATCTATTGTGCTCGTAAAGTCGATCCTACACTGACCAGAGAGGGGGGGGACTGATGGATGGTTCTATCGTGATATCGGCTGTAATGAAAGGGACCCACCGTCATCAATATCTATTGGAGCATCGATGACTGTCCCTTTGCTACACCTCCCGTTCTTCTTTGTACCACTTTCGTTCACTTCCACGTTCCCTTTCACTAACTTTACTTGTTTCTTTTCAACCCTTTTCTATACTCCCTGTCACTTTATATGGTTAAAAACCTTTTCCTCTAGATTTTCCTTTTATTTTTCTCCTCTCTTTAACCCTTCACTATTCTTCTCTCTTCCGCCAACTGACACATCCTGTCTCTGTGTTTTATTTGGTAGCTCTATCCCTTTTCCTCTTGCTTTACCTTTTCACCACCCCCTCCTCCTCCTCCTCGTGCTTCTCCTCCTCCTCCTCCTCCTCCTCCTCCTCCTCCTCCTCCTCCTCCTCCTCCTCCTCCTCCCTCTCTTTAATCCTACAGTATTCTTCTCTCTTTCACAACTGATACATCCTGTTTCTGTCTTTTTTAGACTTGTTTCTTCTGCTTTTGTCTCTTTGCCTCTCCTCCTCATCTTAATAATTCTCCTCACTTCTATTCTTGTTTTCCTCTCTCTTTTTTTATCTCTTCATTGACAGGTTTGTAGTATTACAGGATTTGTAGTATCTTCTTTCTCTCTCACCACCAGACTCATCCTGGTCTTCTTGTCAAATTTCACTAGATTCTCTTTCCTCTTTGTGTCATTGCTTCATCTTTTCTTTCTTTTCTTACATCTTCCCTCCTATCTTTCCCTTTGTCCCTCTCCCATCCAATATTCATTTTCTCTTTTCCATCCTTCATCCCTCTCCATTCATGTAACTTTGTTCCTCTTTGTATCCTATTTTCTTTTCTCATTCTCTCTATCTCTTACTATTTGTGTTCCCTCATCCCTTGTTTCATCTCATTCCTCTCCTTTATTTCCCTCTTTCTCATTCTCTTTCTCTCCCGATTTGTGTCCCTTTGTCCCTCTTCCATCCCTCATCTTTCTTCCGTATTTCCTCCGCCACCTTCCCTCTCATTATTCCTCTTTTATCTCATATTTCTCCTCTATTTTATTTTTCTACACCCTCATTCCTCCCTATTTCTATCACTTCGCCCCTCTTCTTCTCCATCTTTCTCCTTTATATTCCACTTTCTCATACTTCCTCCCCTCCTAATTTCTTTCACTTCGTCTCCATTCTATCCCATCTTCCTCCTTCTTTTTCATTCTCCATCTCTCTTTATTTCTGTCCCTTCTTTCCTCTCAATCCCCATCTTTCTCCTCTATATTCCACTTCTCAATCTTCTCCATCCGTTTCTATCGTCCTTTATCCGTCCTTTATCGTATCTTTCTCCTTTATATTCCACTTTCTCATACTCCTTCCCCTCCTAATTTCTATCACTTCGTCCCCATTCTATCCCATCTTCCTCCTTTTTCATTCTCCATCCCTCGTTGTTTCTGTCCCTTCTTTCCTCTCATTCCCCATCTTTCTCCTCTATATTCCACTTTCCAATCTTCTCCATCCCTTTCTATCCCATTCCCCCTCCTAATTTCTATCACTTCGTCTTCATTCTATCCCATCTTCCTCCTTCTTTTTCATTCTCCATCCCTCGTTGTTTCTGTCCCTTCTTTCCTCTCATTCCCCATCTTTCTCCTCTATATTCCACTTTCCAATCTTCTCCTTCCCTTTCTATCCCATCCCTTCTTCCCCTTCTGACCCTATTCCAGCTATCTGTCTGCTTGACTGACTATGCCCATTAAAGCATGGCGCGTCCGAGGTGACTTGACAAACAGCTGTAAGACCGCACTTCGGCCAAATCCATGTCCACTCCATTAGTTTCAATTATAATACTGCTCACGTTGTGATATATGGCGAATATATAGGTATCACGCAGGCCACACCGGCGTGATATATAATAGGTCACGTCTGAAATGAACCAACTGAACGGCTTTCCATGTAAGTCATCACGCTCACATTGTACGGTGTCAGGGATGTCGCTAGAAATATCACCCCTAAACAAAGGCTTGTCCATCAAATGAGTTTTAGAGGATTGGGGCTGGAGAGTTATTATGATGGCACCATAAGTAACGAGACAAGTAGATAGAAAATATCAATTCTGGCGCAACCATGACCTTTGACCATGGGCGATCAGTAGTAGTTGACAGATCATTCGAGGAAACATATTAAGTAACTAGGCAAGTTGATAGAAAATACAAATTTTGGCGCAACCTTGACCTTTGACCCCTGGCAATCCGTAGTAGTTGACAAAATACTCGATCTGAAAAAACAGGGTTCACTTCTCAAAGTTGACACAGAATACCTCAGGATATTATCAGGAAAATTTAACTGCATGCCTGGTATAGCATGTGTGGAAGAAAATGCAGTAGCCTATATAATTATATTCTTTATTACTTCTGAAGTGGGGCCAATCTAGTCTTCAGTTATTGAAATATTTTCCAAATCAATTAATGTGGGTTCTCAATGGTTTTTCTTATTGTATTCTACTCTATTTTTAGTTTTTAATAAAGTTCTTTTCTTTTTTCAGGTGAGTTGCTCATCCGCCTTCAAAGTAACAGTTTCTCGCAATGTGAATAGTGAGTAAACAAAGAACACAAATTCTCATGATAATACATGGTACACTGTAGGTATAATCAGATTCATTGAATTTGACGCTTGGCATTAGATAGATAGATATAGAGATATTATTTCTTGACTTTGCTGATTACCATAGAGTACGAGGGTAAAGAAATAATACACCTCTATCTAATGCCAAGTCAAATCAAATGAATCTGATTATATAGATTCTATCTCTCTCATGTTTTTCCATCACGTCCCTTTGCGTGGAAAACCACTTGAAATTAACCGCCTTGAAATTTCCTTATCCAACGGAATCCAAACAAAAATTCAGTTTAAAATTAAGAATAATTTGTGTGAAAATGAAAACTCCACTGTGTGTTTTAAAGGACTTTCAAGATGTTATGAAACAGGTCCCAGTTGAAGAACAGGACTGTACTGCCAATAGAACCAAAACATTCATACCCCTGCAATAAAAGTAGGACTCTCGTGTCAATGTTTCAGAGTTCACTAACCGTTTATGAACTATTGACAACCTTATAGAACGACCGTTTGAAAAAGAGAATAGTTTTCTGATAAAAGTAAGTCAAATAGAAGAGAGGCGATTTGCTAGAGAAAAGTAAAGGTGGGGTAGTGGGGCGTAGGTTAAAAAAAAGGAAAAAGCTAGGGTGGTAAGTAGGTAAGGTGGTAAACAGGGGTCAAGTCCTGATATTACGATTGGTTGCCGGAGGCAAGGCTAGCGTGCGAATGCACAAGAAATCAATCCCTTCGTATATATGCGAGACGTAAATAGTTCAACACTGCCGACTGGATGGGGATAGCTGGTGGAGGGGGGGAGTGGATGGGTGTAGGTGTGCAACAACCAAAACAACAACAGAAAAATGGAAAACGAAATAAGTTTTCACAAGACTCCTTGAAGACTAGACGGCGGGGCAGTGCAACAACTGTATGGAAAAACATGGAAAGAGAAATAGCTTTTCATGATAGTCGTTGGGGATCGGGCTCTGTGAGCTCTACAAGTTTACAAGCGGCTAAAAATAGTGCTGTTTGTTTACCGGGCACAACTAAAATTACGCTACGGCATGCTAATAATTGTTGGAATATTGGTCTTCACCTTCAACACCGTTTAACTGACTGCTCGCTTGATGTTAGTGCAGATAGTGATAGCGTTCTGTTGATAGAAGGTAGAAATTATGGAAGTTGGGGATTGTTTCATAAATTTGAGAAGTTCTTTAAAATTGGAAAAAGGTGATCACACACTATAGTGCGATTCACGTCAAGAAGTCAGCATTGCTTAGATGGGAGTTTGCTATCCTTATTCAGGAGAAAAGAGTTGGATCTTTGACAAAGCAAATCAATAACTCCAAAATTCACGAATCACAATTTGATTGCAGGGAAAGTATTATGCTCTTATCCGTTCTTACCTGTTTGAAATAAGTGAAGGATAAGATAATAATCCTTAACTAGTTTCCTAACTTACTAGTTAATCAACTAATTGCCCTGTTAGCTTGACAAACGTAATAATAGAATTTAAAAAAATCAATATGAAAAAGTGAAATTGAAGTGTCTAGTTATCCGTGACTATTCGAGGTAGATGTCCAGTGGTCATAACAATAACAAGAAAATTCATCATTTAATAATTAAAGACTATTACACACTATCCCACTCATCTCTTTTTACGAATTGTGATAACAATATATTATCGTCTTGAACGACAAAATGGAGTCTATGTGATGACGTAAGGCATCAGCCAATGAAAGCGTGTTGTGGGCGTGGACTAGTACTGAGTGAACTCGCACGTAATTGGTCGACGTTGTGCGATCTGTCAGTCAATATTGAAATCGGCATCCACCAATAGAATTGGAGAGGGGCGTTCACACACAAGGCAATTGCTGATGTCTCTATTCTATAAACAATGCTGACTTCTTGACGTGAATCGGACTATAGATTAGTTCATTGAATAGTTTGCCGTGCTACTGTATTTAGTGTGTATCCCTCCTTTTCCCTTTATTGAAATAATTTTTTTTATGAAGCAGGCCCAAGGTAAGAACGGATAAGAGCAGAATATTTTCTCTGCAATCAAGTTGTGATTTGTGAATTTTGGAGTTATTGATTTGCTTTGTCAAAGTTCCAACTCTTTTCTCCTAATTAGATTTTTTGATATGCTCCGTCAAAACGTCGAATCATTGATTTGCTAGGAGCTAGGTCAAATCCTAATTCCATTCCTTTCGAATTATTATTGATCAAAACTTTCATTCCAAATCGTTAATTTGCTTCATCGAAAATTTGATTCCATTACCTTTGGAATTTGTATAATTACTCAAGCTTTAGGATGTGTGATTTTTCTCATAAATTTTCAAATTATCACTCTCTGCTAGTATATTCGTATTCTGTGGATAATATTCTTCTTTTATCCCTAAGGATAATAACGAGTGAATCAATTTAATACAGTGGAAATTTGACTCGTGCAGTATGGTTCCAACCCTGTGAAAGAATTGAAAAATTAAAACTCAAACTCTGTAGATCTCTTTCTTGATTCAATGCAAATCATTCATATTCTAAAATGATCACTTTAACCTTCGTTTGTACCACCCCCTCCTGCCTTAATTGTTCAAACTTTATCTTGTACTAATTCATCTCATCCTTGAATAAATATAAATCATTCATTTTCTACAACAACCATCATTACCTTCGTGTCTCATTATTCAAAATTTATCTTGTACAAATTTCACTAGAAATTTCAAACTGAGATACTGTCAGACAAACATTTCAAACTGTGATACTTCATCTCACTTCATAAATCAATACGAATCATCTTCCATCTTCTACCATCCGTTTCTACAACCCTTCTTCCAGCCTTCATTAATCAGAATTTATCTTGCACAAATTTTGCATTTAACCTAACAATACAATAGCCTATTGATTTTGTGACTGTGTACACAATGAATTGAAAGCAGGAAACCCTTTATAAATAAACCCCGCCTTCATTATTTCGAATGAAACGTGATCAGAAAGTATTTACGTGGTATTGCAAGTGAGGGCCTCCAAACCCGAATCGACTTGAGATTCAATAGGAAGCATGTCCGCAATAAAATAGATGTGAAAGGATTTGAAGAGTACCGGCCAGGAGAATCTGCCGTATTCTTCTTTTTCTTCTTCTTTCAGTTTTCTTCTTCTTCCTATTCTGCTTTCCCTCAGTCCTCTCCACTTCCTCATTCTTCATCCTCAGGAAGAGTGCACAACCTCAACTGAAGCCCTGAGGGTCTAATAAAGGGAGTCTATTGCGTGACTAAAGAGAGAGGGAGTGAGAGACAGTGAGAGGGTGGAAGAGAGAGTGAGAGAGGAAAAAAGAAAACCTTTCACGCAGCCCTATTGTGTTTCCCCACTTGAAGTACCTCTTGAACCATCATAAACTGATTGAATGTCCGAAATGCTTCAAGAATTTCAGCAGGTTTGAGGGCCTACGCACGTGCATATTCAGCAGTTGAATTTCCCAGAAAATTTTTCCACAGGGCCTTTGTGCAATATTCCAGAAGGAATTGTAAAATTATTCTCCATATTTGAATGTCATAATATTATTACGAGTCTCAAGTTTTTATTATTTTTCTAAAGAAAAGTTCCATAATGTTGGAAGGAATTCAAAATTCACACGGGGTCCCAACATCTTGTGAAAATGCTAAATAAAATAAATATCTGTTGGTAACAAGTACTAAATTGTTGTCTGTTTAGAGGCTTCTTATAGATTTCTGAGCATTTATTGCTATTGAAGTACTAATTCAAGTTTGTATTGCTAAGAATATTGAAATCGAGCGTTGATAGTTTTTGGTTTTTGTCAACTGTTTGAAATAAGTGAAGGATAAAAATAATATCAATTGCCCAACTAGTTTAAAACTAATCCAATCAAATATATGTGAAAAAAAATTAATATAAAGGTAACAATTAAAAAAAAAAAATCATCTTTCGTTAATTGAAAGATTACCACTTTATTATTTTTACGAATTGTGATAACAATATATTATCATCTCATCGTCTTGAACGATAGCGTTCAACAAAATGGAGTCTATGTGATGACGTAAGTTAAGGCATCAGCCAATGAAAGCGTGTTGTGGGCGTGGACTAGTTCTGAGTGAACTCGCACGTGATTGGTCGACGTTGTGCGATCTGTCAGTCAATATTGAAATCGGCATCCACCAATAGAATTGGAGAGGGGCGTTCCGAGTTCTTATTTATTATCGTGTTTAGTTTCTCATTGGAGTTTGATTGAATTACGTATTATCGACTCTGTTGTTTGGAGAATTACTTTTGCATCATTTATGTTGAAGTATCACTGAAGAACTTGATAATATTCGACTCAAGTTCAAGAAATTTAGAAAAAATTGTTAAATAAGTTGGGATTTCAAATTTTGTTCATTTTTCTCGAAAAATTTGAAAACATCGAATTATAAAAGGCTCACAGTTGGAAGATTATCTGCTTTTGCCAGTTCATTTATAACTGGTGCTGATAGCCATAGGCGTCGCGTCGGGGGTCACAGGGGGATTTGATTTGTGCCCCCACCCCCAATTCATGACTTACGCTACGCCTATACAGGGGATAGATAGAAGCAATCTATTCAGTAAACTCATGTTCATTCGGCCAATTGCACAAAAATCCAATCGAATTTAAGAACCATAAAATATCGTCATTTCACTGACGTCCGAATCGTTCTTTGGTTCTCGCTGCATTGGTTTGGTATTGTTAGATGACATCATTTTACGGTGGTTAAATTCAATTGGATTTCCATGCAACTGCTCATTAGTTTTGGACAAAAATTCATCAAATTTCAAGGTCACAAAATGTGTTGTACGATGTTACATTGTGAAAAAAATCTTGTACTGGGGAAAGAATCCCTTTTAATTCATACGGTTGTGATTGTTGTGATGATTAAAGTGATAAATCCTGAAACCCTTCATGGAAACAACCATCATAAGCACAAAGTGATATTTCATCATAATCACTTTCATTTATTAACAAACACCATGAGTCAAAAACATTACTCTTTAGGGTTTGTAGTGACTCACTCAAACAGCTTTCACGGCAAAATTTCAAAAGGTTACGATTTCACTTTTCCTTTTCGCTCAGCCCGTTTGATTACAAAATTGAATGAATGTTTGTAGTGCACTGCAGTGTATTCAGCAGTAATTGTGTATGAATACTGATACGTTCCTTGCAACCCTACCAGTTGGAAGTGAAATGACTCACTCTTCTCATCTGTTGTTGCTTGCTCTTTCATTATCCCTACTTTCTCCCTACCTCATTTCACCCTACTTCCTCCCTCATTCCACTCTTCGTTATCAGTCTTTCCTTTCATCATTAGATTGCACAGCACTCTGGTAACCCTTTTCAGCCGGTATCCTTTAATCTTTCATGCGTTAGCACTCAACTGCTTGAGCACTAAAGTGACTTAATGAAGCTCCTGGTTTTACTGTCTAATTTCCTCTCATTTACTGTTTCCTTTCTACCTGGACGATTGCTATGTTGACTCATTTACTATCGATTTTCAAACTGACCGTTTGTCAGTTGACATGTTTATCAAATCGATAGTCGTTTCACGCTCATTGTCAGAGGGGCGGGAGGAGGAGATTAAGGGGAATGTTTGTTTCTAAGGGGATTTAAAAATTAGCTCCGCTAGGTCAATGTTTGGAAAAATGTGTTTTGCAAGAGGTGTTATGAGTTGTACTCTCATGGTACTCTCTGTCTTTAATACAGTTTTCTCTGTCTAATATTAAGGTTTCTACTAAATGAAGTTGAATAACTTGATAAGTGCAAATTTTATTGCAGTGTGAACTGAGCTGTCATTCAATCATGTAGATAATGGTTTGACATTTCCAGGTCAAAAATTACTGTAAACTACAGAGTATTTTCAGTTGCTGATTGATTGTTATATTTTCTTATTGTTTAACATAAATTTTCCGTTCAATGAGTTATTTAAGGAAGGATTCAATTTATTCCAAGACTTTTACGGAAGCTATTATAAATGAGGAAGGGAACATTTTGTTCAAAAACTTTCTCCTGTTGTTATTTTTGGTCTATATCCGTCCTCATTTCACAATCTATGAATTACTTACATCAGTTTATTGTATTATTCTTTCAACTCACATTGATTTTTTTCATATTTATTTCCGTCTTTTTAGTTCATTGCATTTTTACTTTTAATTTATCAAACTATAACGTGTATCAAATTGTAGAATTCATGTAAAACGGAAAGAAGGTATTCACGCACTGGACGAGGAAGAATTACTCGATGGATAGATGAAACCTTGCGAAAAATGTGTGTTCTGCGCTAAATTGGAAAGGAAGCGTTGTGGAAAGACAGGTTTGGAGGACGATTTTGGCAGAGGCCAAGGCTACTGTAAGCAGCTCAGCAATTTCAAAAGAAGAATCATCTCAATCTATCAACTACACTTCTTGTAGCAACTGCTGTTCATCAACTATCTCTTGTTGGTGGAGTTTTTCAGACGCTAGTCATCATCCATATTACGTTTCTCAATCCTTTCACCACCCACCCTACTCACCTACCCCCCTTAATCCAGGGCTTAGCGCGCTGAAGCTCAGTAGTAACCACCACCCCACCCCCAACCCACTCACCCCACAATTCTTCTATTATTCTACTTATCGATTGGATGCTTTCTGCACTACTTTGGGCGGTTTGTTGGTATGGTACACACCTGAAAGAAAATTGACTCAAAAATACAGCGCATAGATGGTTTGGAATTGTCTTATTATTTCCTTGAAGCTCGCTTGATATCTGAGAATTCTGTTAGATTGAACAGTCATGTTTGAAAATGTTAGCTATCAAGAGTAGTATCATGGTTATGAAGTAAAAGAAGATGAATTTTTGTAATAATGACTATGCCTAATGTACTGCATGTATTTATTGGCGGAAATAAATCATTGAATCATTAATGGTTCATGAATTTCCTGGATTTAACTCCAGTTAATTTTCTGGCAATTTATATCAATAGATTCTACAATATAAAACAGTCAAGTTTAAAAGTGTATAATTTGACCAGATTTAATTATAGGTTTAGTTGTGTCAATGATCTATGAAATTCTTAGAATTAATTCCATTCAGCCAATTTCCAGACAATTTAACTTAATTCAGTTGTCGAATAATATCATCAGCTTAGTGCACCATAGGTCAGTTATTTGCAGTTGTTATATTTTGTCTTTTTGTTTAATAGTGAAGGTGATATTATGTTGGTTCATCCACATTAAATAAAAAAAGCCTCGAAATTGTCATAACCACAAATTTATTAAAATATCGAGACTAGATTTTTAATAAATTTGTGGTTTTGACAACATCGAGTCTTTTCGCATTCAATGATCATTATTTGTTCTGTTTGTGGACTGGATCAATATTCTCCCGCATTATTATTCAACTTATCTGCAATCTTTCCATCTTTTTCTGCAATAGTTCGCCTTTTCATCTTTTTTTTGTGTTTTATGAGGCATTATGGACAGAACTAGTTAGCCTGTTGGTTGTTGATAGTGCAATCTGCAGAGGTTATTCGATTTTCCTTTGTCTGCATACGACTGAAAATAAACTGATCTAGAAAACTGATTCATGAACTTGAAAACTACAGTAATAAAACAACCAACTTATCAAGTACCTACCTAGTCACGCAATGAGTTCAATTGAAACTATATGAGTTTCAAATAATCCACCACTATAATCATGTCTGTGGTGGCTTAGTATCTGAACTATTTTTCATCTCTGATAATAAAACAAGGCGATATTCAAGTTTTATAGACATCTAGAATTTATGACACCTCTTGAGATATCTTATTGTAATTTTCATCTGAGATTTAGAAATTGAACATCACAAATGAAAACTAACAACCGTGTATGAGTTTTATGTTATAAAAATATGCTAATATCTTTCGAAACGAAATAACTATAATTTTTCAGCTTAAATAGAACTTTGATGGATATCAAGTTTTAAACTCGTCTTATTACTGATATCAATCTGTTGTCAGTCACTGGCTTAGAAAATGTTGTAGACTAGTTTCCATTACTCTAATGGAAAGCGCAAAATTTCCAGGCATTGCTCAAACTCTCCGTATTTATAATATTCCAGTCAATTTCAATTTTGTGGGATTATTTTATGGCATGCAAAACTCTCTAATCCCTTCCTACTTGATAAGAGCAGCTTGAAGCAGTCTTTTGACTATCAATATTGTTGAGTGGTCTGGAACGTTCAGAGTGGAAAATTCTTAAATTATTATCAAGTGGAAGGTGACGTTCCCCCCTTTAAAGAAACACTCTTTAAAACTTCAGAATGTTTTCGAAATTCTAGGACCTCTTGTCAAAGGACTTGTCTCTAGCACGATCTCTTGTGCAACATTTTGCTTTGTAACGGCTTTAATTTGACTTTCTTAAGGGATGGACCTCCACTCTTCACTAGAGAAAGGAGGTTTCCCTCTTTTTCTTGAATAACGTGATTATATTTTTATTCTCAAAAAGCAGTTCCTGGAAACAATTCTTGAATAAAGAATTCTGGTGCGAAATTGGACTGAATTATTGAGAAAAGAATGAATATTTGAGTTGTTTTTCTTGATTTTTATCTGTCTCTGGTGCAAGTATTTTCTTTCGTTCATAATTCAGTAGCTGTTCATTTTGAATTTTTCAGTTACTCGTTTATGTTGAATTGTTTGTTGTTGTTTAATGGGTCAAATTAGTGGGCCTCTCTTTCCAAAGTAGGCTTCCATCAATGTACTGTATTGAAGAAGTTATTAAATTTAAAGCCAATTATTTTACGAATATTTACTCCGGGTTATCTTCAAGTCAGTCATTCTCTATCTCACTAAAAATGCGCCTAGAATTCATTTAAAATTCAGTAAACTCTGTAAGAGTTCAGTAAATTCTGTGAAAAATAATGTGAAGAAATTCACCTGAATGAAATTCGACTCCATCGTACTTTGTGTTGAAGTTGAAAGAAAACCCCAGACTTCGTTCAACATTTGACCTTTCTAAGAGAGAGTTTCCGTGACAAAGGAAAAATCCTTCCTCTGGTTTCCTGATAATCCTCAGGCTTATTCAACTTGATAGCCGTAATAATTTACCGACTAAAACTGTGTAAGCTTTCTAGAATATTTATAGTGTCCTATAGTTTTCAGGGAGCGATGGAAACAGTAGGAAAAGGCATGGTAAACGTGAAAATAAAATCCTTAGCCTCAAATAAAAATTAGGATAAAGCCTAAAAAGAATTCAGAAATTATTTTGTTTCTCTACTTTAAAATAATATTCAATCAATCAATATGAAAAATTAATTACGTTTTTGGGTCCTGCTGAACCTTTAGGTCTTTCAATAAACAAAAGGTTTTTATAAGAAGTTTTCAGTATGGTACGTTTTATATTAACAATTTTATGTGTTTTTACTATAATATCGTTATCCGATCGTCATCTAATGAAAAATACATTTCCTTCTACTGTAATAAACATGTTTATTTTACTAAAATGAGCGGTCATGCTGTAGCCTATTAACAGTTTTCGTGATGAATTCATTGCCAAGGACTGTTCAAACAGAGCCTTTATTGCACTAGTGCGTCCTTGTAGAGCAATCTAGTAGTGGCAATTTAGTAATTTAAATTTGCATTGAAGCTATTTGACAAGAGTTTACACACATACTTCATTGCTTGATTGGTGGTACACCTATTAGCGTACATGCTGTGTTTGCTTAGGCTAGGCGTACACCGGTTAGTCAAGACAAGACAAGACGAGATTAGTCACGTTTAGTCACAGTACTTTACATAGTTGCTTATGAAGCAACACACATCGATTAGTCATTGCATCGGTGTATGCTGCATCTATGTGAATTACTGTGACTAAACGTGACTAATCTCGTCTTGTCTCTGACTTTACCAGTCTCCACTACTTGACTGAACCTATTCGTTGGAATCAAGTCTTTCAAAAATTCCAAATATTTAGATAATTTGTCAGTTCACAGCACAAAATCAACACTTAACTTCAAACATGAAATAAAAACATTAAAAAACTCTCCAATAAACATAAATTCCTAATAAATATGATTGTCTATCCTCATAATCAACAATATAAATACAGTAGTAGGATCTTGATTTAGACTCCCAATTTAATTGAAATTAAACAAAAGAATGGGATAAGAAGAAAAGGAAGAAGAAGAAGAAGAAGAAGAAGGAGATTATAACAGAACACTATCACAGAGCTCAGTATTATTTTACTATTGTAGCGTTATTATGTATTAAATTATTCAGTAGGTATAAGCTTCCTCATATACATAATACTTATCAGTAATGACAATACATTTATTCTCGAGAATTCCCTTGTTTACTTCATCCCTCCACAATACATACAAAGCGACAGTATGCGATGGAGCCGAAGATATATTGTGCGACACAGGCTTACGAACACAATCAAATGTGATGAGAACGGAGATGGTGATGTATTGTGATTTGGAGAGGACGCGATAAAGGAAGGAGGGTATTTCGATGAAGGAGATTTAGTTGAGATGGAGTGAGAGAGTGTGTGATCAAGAAGCATGTGTGATTGAAGAGAGTATTTTGATATCAGGGCTTAAGATTTGGGCGTGAGGGAGATGCTGTACAAAGATTTACTGGTGTATTTTGATGGCGATGCCGTGTAGCGTTTGAATTCGGTGAATTATTTCCCCCCAAGGCTTATGTAGCACAGGATGATACGGGCCTAAGTTGGGAGATTGTATTTGCGGTGGTTCTTCTTCTTTTTCTTCCTTTTCTTCGTCTCCGTCTCCTCCTCCTCCTACTCCTCCTTTTCTTCTTCTTCTTCTTCTTCTTCTTCTTCTTCTTCTTCTTCTTCTTCTTCTTCTCCTTCTCCTCATCCTCATCCTCCTTCTGCTCCTCCTTCTCCTCCTCCTCCTCCTCCCTCCTCCTCCTCCTCCTTCCTTTTCTTTTCCTCCTTTTCTTTTCCTTCGTCTTCTTCCTCTTCTTCCTCCTTTTCTTCTTCTTCCTCCTTTTCTTCTCCTTCGTCTTCTTCTCCTTCTTCCTCCTTTTCTATTTTTTTCCTCTTCTTCCTCCTTTTCTTCTTCTTCTTCTTCTTCTTCTTCTTCTTCTCCTTTTCTTCTTCTCCTCCTTTCCTTCTTCTTCCTTTTCTTCTTCTTCTTCTTCTTCTTCCTCCTTTTCTACTTCTTTTCTCTTCTTCACCCTCCTTTTCTTCTCTCCTCCTTCTCTACTTCTTTTTTTTTATTTTCTTCCTTTTCCTCTTCTTCTTCTCCTCCTCCTCCTCCCCCTTTTCTTCTTCTTCTTCTCCTTATCCTCCTCTTCCTCCTCCTCCACCTTTTCTTCTTCTTTGTTCCTTTTTCTTTTCTTCTTGCTGCTTTTCTTCTTCCTCGTCCTCCTTTCTTCTTCCTCGTCCTCCTTTTCTTCTTCTTCTTCCTTCTTCTTCTTCTTCTTCTTCTTCTTCTTCTTCTTCTTCTTCTTCTTCCTTTTCTTCTTCTTCTTTCATTTCTTCTTCGTCTTCTTCTTCGATTGTGTTTGCGGTGGTTTGAGCTGTGAGCAGCGGAACCGGTGAAGAGCATGGTTTTCCGCATTCAGCAATAAATAACGTGTCCCGTTCAATTTAGAAGTTCTCTTTATTGCTGAGTGCGCACAATTTCTGCACCAGAAAAGAAAAGTCTCGACCTCGATGGAAACTTACGATCGCCTCCGAGCGTAATCTTCTTATACTGTTTGTTCTTAATGGATATTATGGTAATGGGTTTAGGTGATAAATTTTCCAGACAGTATTGAATGACGTTGAAACATTGAATTAACTATTCCATGAATATTATTTTCAGCTCATCAACTCAATCAATATTCTCATCATGGAAGAATCTTCTTACTTCATGAATCTTTCATGAGTTTTACACCTCCTTCCATTCATAATTATTGAGGCTGTTATATCTATAGGCCATTTCCATCAATGATTGGAAAGTAATAATCCATTATTGAAGTATATAAGTTCCTGCGATGATTGAAACTGTTGAAGAAATTAAATCATAATGACGTAGTTTGTAATTTGTCTAAATATTTTCACACACAATAATTATGAGAATGGAATACATCTGAATGGCGACACAACTAGCCACCTACTTTATAGTCTACTGAAACAATTTCTATCTACAATATTTGACATTTTCAAGAGTATATACAGTATTACAATATAAATATCCTTTTTACTATAATTTATTTCATTCTTCAACCTATGCTGATCAACACAAGAGTGAAAAACAGAAGCTCTGGGATTAGATAGGTAGATATATAGATATAATTTCTTGCTGATGATCGTAGAGTACGATGGCAAAGAAATAATAACTCTCTATCTAATGCCAGCGTCAAATTAAATGAATATCACTGTACAACTGTTTGCTTTCAACTCATTATCTCAGTGGCGATCCTGATGAATTTAAGGATTTCATGAGCATCACCTTAAAAAAATAAATTTTGAGAATATGAGTGGAATTTGCGAAAGAGCAGATAAAGTGAGGAATAAGGACTGGAAGTAAATGATATAGAGAAAGAGTTGAAGAGAGATAGAATACTCTGTTTCTCTTTATCCACCATCCTTTTCCGGGAAGGAAGCCTCACCACAAGCACTCTCCATGAAAGAGATTAGATAATGATTTAGCGCCGCGGCGGGGGAACAGGAACTTTGTTGAGACAGCACACCCCACCCCACCCTCCTCTCTACAGCCTTCTGGTGTGACAACGTATGCAGGAACAACATTGGCTTAGGACAAGGCGGACAATTGTGGAGAGGTGGATGGAAAAAGGGGTCCAGGGGGCTCGAGTAGTGGGGAGGAGGGTGGAAGGGGTTCTGGGGGGGGGAGGGTGAATTTGATTGAGCACCAAGAGACACATCTGCTGCAAATCGAATTCCACAGAACGACCCCAACACTGACCGGGATGTGTTTTGGTGGAAATTCGAGCTCACATCGATTCTGTCCCTTTCCTTCCTTCACCCCCCACCCTTGGGGACCATGTCCCATCATCTATCGACACGTTTGGGTCTACCAACACTGGCCCAGTGATCACCATCGTAAAACGGCCACAGTCTCGGCCATTCGGACCAGTTACGATCAAATTTTATTAGAAGACCCGTCGAATAGTTGGGTTGGATTCGAAGTGTGTTTGATCCACTTCTTTCATGAAGCCTATCTCGTTTCGTTTGGTCACGAATGGGTGGTTTTATTTGCGGACAGTATGTGATGTGATGCTAAAAATTAGATCAAATTATATGTTACCTGGTATTTTTTCAACAGTACTATAAGCTATAAATTATTAATATTCTAAGGGCCGGTTCATGAGCTCGGGATTTAGCAAAGTCCTAGACTAAAACGGGTGGCCATCGTAGCATCGACAAACGTTTGTCTCGACAGGTTAGTGGATTAGCAGCTTAGAGAGCCCTTAGTATATAGTGCCGAGGCTAACGTTTGTCGATGCTACGGTGGCCACCCGTTTTAGTCTAGGACTTAGCTTAATCCCGAGCTCATGAATCGGCCCTAAGTTATCACATACCATCAATTATACTTACCATCACATGGTATCTGGTATTTTTCTTGACAGTCCTATAAGCTCTGAGGTTCCACATATTGTTAGTTACTATGGTTCTGTATTCTAATTCCTAAACAATTATCAATCTATTTGTGACAAAAATAAAAACTATTTTCTAGTTAATTTCTTACTTACTTAATCTCTGAACTTCAAATTAGGTCAATCTTAACTGTAATTTATGTTGAAAAGCTTTTGTAAAAATTTACTTCTAATTTTCTTTATACTAAATTCAATTTGAAAGGATCCTATTATCTTCGCATCTACTCCTTGAATTTAATTTTTATCCAGTTACACTTGTTTTTTTCTTGTGACACTTGTCGTAGGTTGAGTCACAGGACAGTACCAAACCTGAAAACGTATCTATCATACGATTACATCAACTAACGTAATCTATCAATAACATAAACAACTATCCCTCTCCCTCTTCATCACCTCTCTCCCTCTCATTCTCAAATTCTCTGAATTACAGATCAGAAGAGATCAAAACTAAAACAGTAGCTCTGTTCTTTATTTTCTTTTAATGTTCTGAGTGTGGTATAGATCTCAGTATTCAACTCTATAAAATTCCTCTTTCTCTGACATGACTATTCTGTGCTCTCACTCACACTCCTTTCTCTCCTTCTCTCTCCCTAAATTACTCTTCTGTTTTCTCACTCTCTCTCTCTCTCTCTGCATTTTCTTTCTCTCTCTTTTATCACTATCAGTTGGGGTGGTCCAGAATCCCTACCAATAGACATCAGACCAACTGCTTCCACGCCGTCTACTCGCTGTGAACTGTTTCAATTATATCGCCCTTTCCCTAACGTTGAATAAAACATGTGCAGTCCCCAGTATTTGTTAGGCTAGGCTTTCCCACTTTCCCCCTCCCTTACAATCCCACCCTCCAGATCCGCGATTTTGTTTTCCAGAAATCAGATATTCTCGCTATTCTGTATGTTCTCTGCGGTATTTATGGTATTGTAACTGTGTTTCAATTTTCGCAGCCATTTTGTTGCAAATCTCTTATGCGTCCAGAAATTATATATATCGCTACGCTACCCTTTATAATATATTCTCTGTGGTATTTATGGTTTTGTAACTCTGTTTCAATTTTCGTAGCCATTTTGTTGCAATTCTGTTGCAAATCTGCGACCAGAGTTAATGTATAATGTGTTGATGTATTGTGTGAATCACTCGTACTAATGTGTGATGAATATGAAGTGAAGTGTGTTGGAAATGAATTCTTTACTATGATTCAGTGCAGAGTGATTCAATATGGAAATTTGGTTGGATTGTATGGGATTTTGAGAGAATATGATATCATAAGCAATGCAGCTAAAATAGTGAAACGTGTTTCTGTTTATTCCCTGGAATCTGTTCGTTTAGAATTTAGATTACATCATTGATCATTGTTATTGCCATTTGTCCTGGAATTAGCTCAACAAGTTCGTAGTAACATGATTGGGATATTATTACATTTGGTACATTTATTAACATCCAATTGAAAGCTTTCAAAATTCGGGGAAGAAAAAGTATTAGGTTGAGCCCGTTGTTCCTCTTCCAATCATTGTAATGATGAATATTGTTGATGAGTAGAAAAATGATCTGAAAAATATATGTTGACGAACAAATTAAAAGATCCTTAATTGAAACATTTTTTAATAATATTATGTAATCGTTCCACATGGGATGCAAATGGGATGAATGATTGCGAAAAAAAATAATAAGTTTCAATCTCTATCATATTTCTGTGCTCAACTAAATATGAATACTGTAATTGAAATTCCTAATTTAGAGAAATCTGTTTTTCATATGGTAGAGAAAAGGTCATATTAAAGAAAAATTTCATTATAAATTTTTACTGTATCATTCTGAATAATCATTCAAATGCAAGTAATTGAAAACATCATTAACGTTTGGAACTCTTTGAGTTTGTCCCTTGCAATTTTCATACCATTGAGGGCTCCTTTGAGTTATGAACCAGAGAACTCTAACTTGACAAAACTACACCATAGAAAAGTTTTTAAAACATAAAATAATAGGAATAAATATCTGGTTGAAAATGTTGTCTCAACTTTTGCTGCTAGACTAATATCAAACTCCGAGTACTGATTTGTAGGATGCTCCTCATGAATACAGAAACTTTTCCAATTTTGTCATCAGAAACAATACAACTCTACAAAGAGTATTTCATATTTTTCAAGTTCCAGGTCTTTTCCGATATATTTCTACTCTTATTTCTCAACAATATTTTTACTTTTTTAATGAATTTTATCAAAGCAAAAACAAACCAACTCATACACCATAATTTTTTCAAAGACACGAGTCAGTTGCAAGCTTAATATTGTGAAAATATTTTCATAACAATAATCCATTGCAGGCTTTCATCAAAGCCAGAACACTCTACCTTGTCCACCATAGTTCAAAGGTGAGTTTTCAATTTTTTAAAACAAATATTGACATTTTCAAAAACAGTCTGTTAAATGTTAGACTAGCAGTGTCAAAGGAACTAGACTGATTTCATTCCATATTCGATAGCGACTACCGGACATGTATCATTAATGTCACTTCCCACATAAATAAAAAACCAGCACGGGGCACTGATTCCGTTCTGATTTTTCAGATACAGGTGTACAAACTGAATTTCCTGTTCCATCAAAACCGAACTGTTCACTTTCCGGGAGCTGAAAATTAATGCACTTTATTGGAGCTGTATTTCATGTACAGTAGCCTACATAAAAAATACCAGCTGAAAATTTATGCACCTTTGTTTTAGCTGTATTTCATGTACAGTATGAATTTATCGAAAACACAGGTGAACTGTAGCTCCTGTTCACTTTTAACGAGTTGAAAATTCATGCACTTCATTGGAGCTGTATTTCATGTACAGTACCTTCAAAAACACCGGTCAACTGTATCGAAATATATTCGTGTTCGTATTGTTCTAGTGGGTCCTTTCATGTTCACAAATGACAGTGTCGGCTGCTGTCGATTCACAATGGTTGATTTATTGGCTCCCCTGCAAATATCACTGGGGTCATACTGTTGTCCATTGCGAATAGAATATTATTCTCTGTGGAATTGCTAGTCATGTCAAATGAACTGGGCCGCTTGTACCCAGCGAATTATAATTCGTTTACATGCAGTCACTGTGTTTTGTCGTGTTCATTAACCGTTGGCTCCACTGTGTTCTGTGTTTATGAAGCTTTCAATAATAGCTTTCAGATGATTGTGAGTGTGTGTGGGTATGTGATGTGTTAGGCTAGGCGTACACCGGTTAGTCAAGACAAGACAAGACGAGATTAGTCACGTTTAGTCACAGTACTTCACATAGTTGCTTATGAAGCAACACACACCGATGCAATGACTAATCGGTGTGTGTAATTCAACTATGTGAAGTACTGTGACTAATCTCGTCTTGTCTTTTCTTGACTAACCGGTGTACGCCTAGCCTTAGTGGGAGAGAGAGCTTGATTAAGAGAATTTCAAATTTTATCAACAATCAACATTTAAGCTTCGAAAACGTGTAAACTTTATGAAATTTATATCTTATTTATCCACTTTATCGAATTTTATTAGCAGTATAATCTTTTAAAATTATATTAAATTACTCGAAAGCATGGAAGTATGAAATTATTTATTATAGTTTATTTAGAATTAGCAAAGCAGAACAAATAGAAGTAATTATGCAGTATTCAGATGTCAAAAATAATAATGTATTCTAAATGTAGATGAACAGTATAATCTTATAAGCCACAATTATTATTATTATTGCCAGAATTTTTATTCTGTTTTCATTAGAGTAAACTCATTGGAAATATTAGATTCTATGTTTGTTAGATAGATGAATGAATAATATTCAATTTTGATTAATTCGATAAGATTCATTATGCTGAGTACAATAACTTGGAGCGATTTGAGTTTTCTATGTTCTTGCTGTTTAGACGTACCGTACTTTAGATATTTAAAAAATATTCAAAGAGTATTATTCATTTCAAATTATCCACCTATTGCATTGTTGAAAGTTTTCAAAACAGAATTTCTGAATACTCAGTGCTTATTGATTTTCTACCCAGAGCTCTTATGAGTTCGTTTGAGTTGAATCTAATAAACTACCTATCTTAGAAACCCCTTTGGGCATTAGCAAAAGGCTGCAACTAAGCAAACATCTCGTTACATTAAGCCCCGTTTTAATTTCTTGATCTTCAACAAATTCGAGAACCAATTCAGATGCAGTGTGAGAATTCACTAATGTAACTTTGTAGTCCCAGTGGACTGAGTACCTACTTCGCTTGATCCCGTTCTCATCTGGCCCTAGAGAGCTGTTTGTCGCCGTAACAAATTTACCCAGTAGTTGTCGCCTCCAGACTCAGGGTTTGCTGAGTCAGCTGTCGAGTCCTTGTGTTGACAATAGGTGGAACTTGACTGGAGTCAGACGAGTCGAGTCAGCAAAAGCTATCCCTGTTTGTGTTCTAACTCGATTTGGGGGTTTGTTCTGCTCGACCCCCGGTTGGGGCACCCCCCCCCCCAAGGGCACTAATTACTTCAGCCTCATCCCTCTATCTTCCCCCCCCTCTTATAACAAACCGCCAATTTCACAAGGATATTTGTCTTGGTATAGCGTTCTGATTCCATTATACACACTGTAGAAACTGTCTAGAATTTGCCTTGTGTTGAAGCGAGCACACATCAACCCTGTCTGGATCAAATCAAACCTAATTAAATATAATATGATTTAACCTAACCTTACTTAACATAATCCAAACTAACTTAGCTTTATATAACCCAACCTAACATAAACCAATTATGTTAAACCAATATTGTAATCCAACGATTTGTAATCCAATGATCTCAAAAATCATGTGTTTGAACAGACAGTTTGGAGCTAACTTGATGTATTCTGTAACCTTAATGTAATCAGTAACCTAATCTTACTTGATGTAACCCAAAAAAACTTGATCCAATCTTACCAATTCTAACATCGCACAAACAGTAATTTATTAAAGGAAACAATAAAGAATCTAGCTGATACATTTCCATAATGGTAGCACTTCTTGCATAAGTGAACTCACGTGAACTTGTTCAAAATGCAGTGAGTTCAAAATTTTAAACTTGAAAGAAAAATTAATGAATGTTTGAGTCAACTGTTGAGTTGACTTGAGTTGAGTTGAGTTGACATAACCTAACCTCATTTCTTGATGTTACCTAACCTTAGTTGATGGAATCTTAACTAACTTAATGTAAAGTAATCTTAATCAAATCAACTCAACCTTACACATTTGTGAATCTCAGAAACAGTCATTTGTTTGATCAAGCAATTTGGAGCCTACCTAACATAACTTGATGTGAAAAACCATACTTGATTTAACTTAACTTGATCCAACCTTAATCCTTAACGTATCAGAGAGCAGTTATTTGTTTTTACAAACAGTTTAGAGCTAACTCAACCTAACTAGACCCATCCCTACTGATTCTTGCTACTCAGTAACAATAATTGGTTTGAGGACGCAATTTGGAGGCAACCCAAACTCACTTGATCCTAACTTGACCCAACCTTACCGATTCTAGCGTCTTAGCAAGAGTAATTTGTTCATGAACGCATTCGTTTGAATTGAGTCTGACAGTTTGGTAATTAGCAGTCAGCTAACCTTGACGTCGTGATTGTTTTGGATAGATTGCATTCGGCTGGAGTTGGAATTGTGACAGGCGCAGTTCCTGAGTCAGGGGTTGACTGGAGCAACGGGTCACCAGTGTTATCGGTGCGGTTTGCTAATGACAGAGACTGATTACTAGTTGCTCAGTGTAGGATATGCTTCATTACTTCCAGAATATAGTAAAATACAGTGTTATCGTAATACAGTGGTGTAGTTAGCTTCTAATTACTAGCATAGGATTGATTGATTAATCTATCTACAGGTCTTATAGGACCTGTTGCATTTCACAATAGGATAATAAAAAATAAGAGTACAATTTTGACAATTAGATATTAGAAAGAAAATATATGACTATAGGATAAAATATATAGAATATAGGATAATAAAAAATAAGAGTACAATTTTGACAATTAGATATTAGAAAGAAAATATATGTTAAGATTAATGAACAATTTATGGGATAAGCTTTGTTACTGTACGGTAAGGTACTTTTTTCATCGTATGGCTTTTTATCGGTGGGGAGACCCTTACGGGTAGGTTCCACCTCGCCTAATTGCATAATTTTGTGTAAGGTACTTCTAGGATACTGTATAACAAAATATAGCAGGATTCTTTCAACTTGTCAGAAAACAGCTGATTTAACGTTAGTAAACGAGCGTACATCAATCAGCTGTTTCTGACAATTTAAAAGAATCCTGCTATAGACAAGTATATTATTAAAATCAGTATTGTAGTTAGCAACTAATTAATGGCTTAGGATGAGCTTGATCACTTCTAGAATAGAACGAAAATACAGTATCTACAAGTCTATTGTAATAGATAATTCTATATTAAGAAAGAGAATTGTCTTTGCTTGAATCAAAGATTCATGAGATAAAACTGGACGAATACAAATGTGAAACAGCTACTTGAAATCGAATCTCCTAGCACCATCGATCTGAAAACGCAAAAAAGAAGATGTGATACAAAGTTGAGACTGTGTGACGATAACGAGAAGAAACACGATAAAATGTTATCAAAATATTTATCACAAGCCTGAACGCTTTTGATGGCGACAGCAGCTTATAGCAGAAGCGCTAACATGGTTCCCCGGAGGCTGTGGAGAAGGAATAACAAACTTAGTTTGGAGAGGAAGTGAGAAAGAAGTAGAGGGAGGAGAGGAGAAAGTGGGTGGGGAAGAGAAAGAGAGCAAAAATGAGGGCCAGGAAAAGTGAGGAAGGGTGAGGGATGAGAAAGAGTGAGGTAGAAAACTTAGAATCAGAAGGAATAAGTTGAGAGGAAAAAGAGGGTGGGTAGAGGAAGAGAGCAAAAAGGAGGGTCATGAAAAGTGAGGAAGAAGGATGGGGGATGAGAAAGAGTGAGGTAGGAAACTGGAAGAAGTAGAAGTAGAGACAGAAAGGAAGGAGGTAGATAGAAGGAAGAAGTGGAGAGGAAAAAGAGGGTGGGAAGGAGGAAGAGAGCAGAAGAAATGAGGTAGAAGGATTTGGGATGAGAAAGAGGAGGTAGGAAACTGGAAGAAGTGAACGTAAAGACAGAGGGAAGATATTGTGAGGAGGACAAGAAGGAAGGAGAAGGAACTAGCGAAGATGAGGGAGTGAGAATTAGGGGAAGAAGGATGAGGTTTAAGAAAGAGTGGTAGGAAGCTGGAAGAAGTAGATGAAAAGTCAGGAGGAAGGAGTTGAGAGGGAGTAAGATAGAGAAAAAAGAGGATGGTGAAGAAAGAGAGGGCAAAGATGAGAGAGAGAAAAGGTGAGGAAGAGTGATAAGGATCGTGAAAGAGTGTGAGGATTAGAATGAGGTAGATGACAAGAAGGTGTACGTAGTGACAGAAAGAAGAAGTTTCAAGAGACTGAGTAAATGGCTGAATAAAGAAGTAGTGTAAATTGTTGAGAGAGAAAGAGTGCACGTTATCTTAAGGGATGAATAAGGTATTAGAGGGAAAGAGTAAGTTTTGAGAGGGTGTAAGAAGGAAAGAGAGAATTTAGAGTGAAACAGAAGTTGCACCCTTAGGGAGTAAACAATCATCGTGTTCTTTCCTCAGTGGCCTCTAACTTAGTTATGAGGAAGAAACTTGAGTAGTGCGAGGGGGGGGGGTTGGAGATGCTGTAGAATCTGTTGAAAAATAGGTGCCGGAGGGGAATAATCCCAGGTTGAAGGTCCTAGGGGTGGTAGGGGTTTGGAATACTTCCCAGTAGTGGCACTGCCAAGGAAGAAGACACGATAAGGACATCAAGAAACCCCTTTACGTTCCAAAAACCCGCTCGCGCTTATTTCCTGAGCTTTTTTCCTCCCCAGTGTAAAGTATCAAGAACGCTTTTCCTTCTTACAGTTACTAAATAAAGCAGGAAAACTGGAATCCTTGAAATTTTCACTGGATCTTTATTGCTGTGTGACTCCCGACTACTTTCATCCTATCATCAAATCGCTGTAGCTAGCTGACAGTGGGATTTAAATTGAAAATTCATGTCAATCCAAAGCTGTAGAACGGATGTTATTTGAATACCGTATTATTGGATAATCCATTTAAACTAACCAGTTTTCAAACATTCATTTATATTTCTTGGTATTTCTAATACTTTAGAAGCTTTTTCCATACTTCACCAAATTTTATGTTTGAAATTCAAAATTTACTATTTGAATTCCTTTTCAAATGCTATTTCTACTTTCTTTGTATTCCAGTAATTTTGAATTTTCTCTCCACATTCTACCAAAGTCTATCATCGAAGTTTGAAATTTAGCATTTGAATTCATTTAATCTCATTAGCAATTGAAAAAATGTTTGAGTGAATTGTATATTATTACAAAATGAATCCAAAAACTTTCTTATTAGGAATTTTTAATCCAGAATCTTTGTTGAAAGTTATCTGTCATTCATTATTTTTCTTGGGGTAGCATCCTTACTAGAATTGCTTATTGTTCATAATCCGGAAACTTCTTTGAAATTTATTATTTTGTTTCCTTGGGATGATATCCTTAATCTCATCTGATGGATCCTTTAGTTGATAGTATATACGTAATATTGACGTCAATTAAAGTTTTATAATTGAAATCGATGTCAATCCATCGCTGACTTGATGTACTTAAAAACTGTAATATTGTATCTTGGACACACTGCTTTAAACATTCTTTCTCTGTCTCCATTCGCATCAATAATTATGTATTTACAATGACTGTAAATGTTTGTGAATTTGAATAATGTCAGGAAATGAATAGTTCAATTGATATTTGTTTATTTATTCTTTATTCAATATTATAAGTAAATTTGAATCTATTCTTTGTGTGTAGTAGTGAAGGTGATATTGTGGTAGTTATCCATACTGAATAGAAAGCCTTGAAGTTTGCAAAACAACAAATTTATTAAAACAATGAAAACCATATCGAGAACTTAAATTTATTCCTTTATTTTCAGCCCCAATTCCTATGTTTACACTTGGTCGATTTTTGTGTGCAGCACATGCGGTGCAGAATTTGTTTTTTCACCAAATTTTAATACTGTATATGATGCGTGAAGCGCAAGACGAACAGCAAGAATAAACGAAAATCGACCAAATTTGGCCTTCTTCTAAATACTAATATTAATATTTATTTTAAATATGATATTATTTTAAATAAATATTTATTTTATGATAATTTATGATTTCCCGATAAAGATTCAATTGCCATCTAAATGCACTTAATGTTTGCCTTAACATTGTTTCTTCATATGAGTTTTTCATTTTTATTTCATTGACGTGGAACAGCTTTTTGTTCTATATTGAAGAGATATATTATAGAATATATGAATGTATAGGAGTTGTTTTAAATGAATATTATTTAATACTTATATGTATTTATTATGACTTATAAAATATGTATTTCTTGCAGCTGTGTGTATATAATTACTAAATATTCCTCATTTTCCCCCCAATTTTCTCAACAAACCTTTTCACTTTACAGTTGTCCAACCCAGATGGAAGCAGCCAAAGAAGAGGAGCCGAGTGGCGTTGATTTGTGGACGCGACTGGGCCGGCCGCGCTGCGTGGTGGCTCCCATGGTGGACGCCAGCGAACTGGCGTGGCGCATGCTGAGTCGGCGTCACGGCGCCCACCTCTGCTACACGCCCATGTTTCACAGCCTCAACTTCGTCAAGGACCCGCGCTATCGCGCCGAATCGCTCGTCACCATCAGCCAGGATCGGCCTCTCATTGTACAGGTAGTTGCTGATCTCTATCTAATTTTATTGATTTGTCTTTTTTAGATAGACCTAGTTAAATAAAAAAACGTATACAGTATACAGCATGAGCGTCATTTCAGCTTTTAAAATGGGGTGGCAAGGTCTGCCAGTGATCTGTGTGGAAAAGGAAATGGGGAGGAAAAGTGGGGCTTCCACGGAAATTTTGAAAATTTAAGTGTGAAATTACGCATTTTAAGATTTTAACTCTTGATTAACAGAGTTTATAGGCAAAATCTATGGTTTCTTGGTTTGACTTGAAAATACATTAAGTATTTTAAGCCATTAGAATGTTTTTGCATCAAAATCTGAGATCCTTTTTTAATGTTAAAAGCTATTACCATTTAATTTCAAGTATGGAAAATTGTGAATTAGTAAGCTCTGAAATTAGTAAGCTCTGAAAATGAATAGATAAATACAAATACAGACTCAAATAATTTTAAATTTTAATACAAATCATCACGTAATTTTTCAACTTCAAAACCTATAATACAAAACATTTTCAGAGCGTAATGCTGGTGGGCTGGGATAGTGGTGAGAGACCTGGGTAACGAGCGTGAAAACGACGGGACAGTCATGTCTCGGCACATGAAAGCTACATTGTGCCAGTGAAAATGTTAAATAAAAATCAAGATTGTGCCGTTAAAAACACTTTGTTCAGAGATGTGGAACTAGTGAAGAAAACAATTTGACCAGTTTAAGAAATACGCTGCTAAACTGAATTCCTCAACCACTAAAGATGATGCTGTGAGCATTGAAAGAGTAGTAATTAATAAATACTGTGGAATAGACATTTGTATTCTTTCACCGATTGTGCCACGTTTATTAACTGTAATTTTCACTTGTTTGCAAATAAATTGTTACTGCCTGATTACTAATTATTGATAATACGATTTTGGGGTGGCAAAAGGTTGAATTTTGGGTGGCAACTGCCACCCCCAAATGACGCCTATGGTATACAGTATAACAATTTTATCGATTTGTCTTTTTTAGATAGACCTAGTTAAATAGAAAAAAGTTATCCCATTGTTCAGGGATAATTGTTAATTGCTCATCCCTTATATTCATATCCTTGTCTAATTTTATCCATTTTTCTTTTTAGATAACCCTGATAATAAAAATCGGGATAAAAAAACCTTCTACTGTAATAAAAATAAGGATAAAAAACCTGAATGGTCATAAAAATAAATCCGTTAGTTCATCATCAGTTCCTGATTAATTTGTTTTTTATAACAACAAAAAATAATAGAAATAATTCCGTCAGTCCAGCATTAGTTTCTTATACATTCTTATTTTTATTAGCCCACAATTACAAAAAATTAATAATAGAAATATTCATTTTCATTTCATTTATTTACACACAATTTCCAAAAACAATACAATAATACAACATATAAATACAATACAAAATTGGAAAAAGTGGTTAGGTGACCTCATTGAAATCGAATTGAGGCACCATAAATAATTCTGTTTGTCCAGTATCAGGTCCTTTATACCTTTCTCTTTTTATGATAATTTATTTAAAATGATAATTATCGTGTTTTTATTATTATTATTTACCTTTTATCATTCATTTCCGTTAGTACTGTACATTTTAGTCAAAATATTCAACATAATTGTGACTTTGAAAAATATGGAACATAATCTAGATTTTGGACTGTTTTCTAAATTTGGAGAGGGACAGTTTTGACCTAAAGCCTATTGAACCTTTCATTTAGTATTATGTGTACATTACTGAATAAATGAATAAATAATCAGTATAGAACGTGGTTGTAGATGTAACACTATTAGAATGTAATAATAAATTGTAGTTGTAACACTTGATTTCATGAGAATTTGTCATCACAAAGCATTAGTGATATCCAATCAACTTGGAGGACCTCTTCCAAGTATGACACCCTTGTATCAATGTAATACATTCATAATTTTGATAAATGAAGATTTCACTAAATGAGGGAATATTTCACTATATTTTGGATGAATAATTTTTTGTGAATTATTTCACGATAAAATAGAATTTTAATGTGCGAGAAATGATGATTGTAAACTACAACTATGTAAATCGTGCTGGTCCAAATTTGTTATTTTTTGTACGTTTGTTTTGGAATTGATTCGATTTACATGTATTTTAAAAACCCATTGACGTTGCCATTGATATTAGTGGAAACATGTTCTAAGGCAATAAGGTGTTATCAAACCATGAACAGTAAATTATATTGAGTAGAACTCATTAAAAAAACTGTATAAAATGGAATACAATTAGCATGATGCTTAGTTCAACTACAATGAAAAATAATCAAACTTTATATTGTCTCTGGGGACAATAACAAGTGATGAATTACCTTTTCGTTCTCATGTAATGCATTTTTATTCTTCCATTAGGTTATTGATCATTAAATATGCATTATTTGTCAGCACGCATGTTTGCACTAGCTTTTATTCGGAATAACAAGGCTCTTGTCAGACTGGAAGCTTTTGGATTATAAATAACTTGCCCGAATCAACCACACCCAAGTTTAGCATGCAACTTTGGTAATCTATTTTTGGTGTTTAGTCTCCGTTGGAACCAGTGTCAATCGCCTATCAATCAATAAAAACAAACAGAAGTGTAATTCACCATATGAATTATTCAATAGGTGTCACGGGAGAGAATAATTATTTCAATTATTCTTTTGAAACATGCCTCCTGTTGTTGATTCCTAGGAATTGATGAGCTGCGCTTTTCAGCACAACGGTATTGAATTGTATTAATTAATAAAACAAATATTGTTAATCAAAAGGAAATTTCTAAAGAATAGTTTAAAAAAATTCTTTCAGCAATTCAAACATTCTTCTATTCATACCACAAAATCACTTTCAACATAACTAAGTTGAATTTTGCAACAACTAGTTAAATTTCATAATGAAACATATAGATATTGTCAGGGTGAGATTGCATTGACAGCCCACCAACATATTTATTATATTAAAATAATGTTATAATGTTATTACACGGGTGTACTTTACTCACTCTTTATTGTATTTGAGAAATACTCATTGTGATTTTATTGATCAATTTGTTTCAACTGGTTATACTCATTATTGTTACAGTTAACTCAGCCTAGGTGTTGTTTATAACCTTTGAGGTTAGTTTGATTTGAGCGCCAATAACTGGCTTTTGCCAATTATAAATCAGCTGTTTTTGACAGGTAGGCAAGTCAACCCGTGATAAGGAGAATTTATGTCAATTATTGTATTCTAATCTGTGTGATAACCTTTCCTGAATAAATCTGCACATTCCAGCCTCTAAATTACTTAAATTTACTTGATTTCTATAAATTACTTTAATTGTCTTATGTGGCACACTTGTCTTTAAAAATTCGTTGTAGCATTCCTATTCAATTTATTTTTGCCCTCATTGGCGAAATTAATTATGACGTCAACCTTCTTCCGAATATCCTACTGGACCTTCAGGAAGAACGACTTCTTTGAGATTTGATACAAGTAAGAGGTCCGTTTGAAACCTCATTTTGTTTTAATGTAATTTTATGTAAGTGTTCTTTGCTGCCTAATAATCTCAGTATTGGTTGAGATTTAACCATGCCAAGCTTTTTGAAAGTGCGTCAAAAATCTGTGCGCGTAATATCATGGCCATGAGTGAGTGATTATTAATTGATTTAAATTGTTTGAGCATAGATCGTTGTAAACAAATACCGATCCTAGAACTGGTCAGGGCAATAGGCAAAGTCCTAATCTCTGATATATTTTAAAGAATTCTATCTTCAATTGAAAGACAATCTAAATTATTTCAATTAATTTCATTAATTCATGAAATATCTCTTCAGTCACATATTTTAATTATTCAAATTTCTTTAATTGATTCCATTTCAAAATATTCATTATCTATATTATTCTTTCATGTAATAAATGTTAATATTTTACAATCTCTATTTTATTCGAAACCGTGTTCAATCCTGGTTGCAATTTATTCTGAATCATTTCAGAATTTATTTTGTGCAGTTATCGAGGTCATAACGCACATAAATTCAATACATTCCTCGACCTTTGTCGCAGGATTTATTATTTGATATGTTTGATTATTTTGTTTTATCCTACAATGTTTTAATATTTTATTCGGAATAATTTCAGTCTTCTATCGTCATCATCCCTCCCATTACCCACGCACAAGCCTAGAGCTCATGTGGGCATCACCCTCACAAAAAGCAAGCAGTGGTATGATAACAGTGATAGTTGTATGAATGTTGAAATATTTTCAAGTTCTCTCAATATTTTCATATTAATTTAAAGTGTTAATTTTCATTTACTGCTTATGTTTTGCTTATAATGTATTTCAGTTTCTCCATTATTACATGTTTGGTATTTGTCTACTCCAATGCCATGGCCTATGCAAAGGCCTATGGAAATTCACCCATTAGTTTTCTGGATTATTTCTCATTCGAACTAGGCTACAAATATGGCGTTGATAGCATTTCACTCAATTTGAAAAAAAAATTGAAAATAAAATTTATTGCCACAAAACGTAAGCAGCAAATGAGAATTAACACTGTAAATTACTTGAGTTAATATACTATAATAGCTTTTAACTTATTAAAATGTCAATCTACTTTCATTTGTTTTCTTTTTCAGTTTTGTGGAAATGATGCCGAGGCCTTATTAGAAGCCGGCCTTCTAGCGCAACCTCACTGCGATGCCATTGACATCAACCTGGGCTGTCCTCAAGCCATAGCAAAGCGAGGCAGGTATGGTGCTTTTCTGCAAGATGATTGGGAGCTACTAGCTGAAATAGGTTCGTATAATAATATCTAATAATAAAACCAGCTATTTTCCTTCGAAAAGTAATCTCTCATTGAAAGATTTGTTGAAATTGATGGTTGAAGTCTCATGATACAACTTTACCCAAAATTTCTCTTTTTAAAAAACTTTTTTGTGTGAAAATGCCAATTAGTTGTTCCTGAATAAGTTATGCACCTGGGTTTTTTTTTATTTTAGTCTGTGGATGCATTTATTTATAAATTCATTGCATTTACAAAGTGAGATTGCATTATGATTTTGAGATTGATAAGTCTTGAATAATTCCAGGCAATATTCAACACTTAAAATCTTCTTTATGAAGAAATAATCTTGAACACAATAATTGTTCAACTATCATTAATACGCGGTTTACATCAAAAGAAAGCCTAGTAGTGCTTGATGTGAAGGTTTCATTTGTATTTTGGGAAAAAAACGTTTAAGGGGTAAAAAATGTGAAATAAACTCAGCGCCATCTCTTGGCTTTTGGTGGAACTTCGTCCGCAGTAGCCTACTGAACTATACGGAGTATATTAGCAAAGACAATTAGAATACTTTAGTTTCCTATCGTCTTTGATATTAGGTTAGTCTAGTCAATTATTATGAATATTTAACTGTTTGGAGATTGTGCATATCATAATGAAAGCTTCAATTTGGATTTCAGTGAGTACACTCAATAAGGGTTTGAGTGTTCCTGTCACATGTAAAGTGCGTGTGTTCGAAAGCATAGATAAGACAGTGGCGTATGCTAGAATGCTAGAGGCAGCCGGTTGTCAGATGCTTACTGTGCATGGCAGGACAAGAGAGCAGAAAGGCCCTCTCACTGGAATCGCTAGCTGGGAGCATATCAAGGCTGTGAGGTGAGCAAGCTAATGTTTTCTGTTTTTCTTTCCCAAAAAATTATTTACATCAAATGTAAAATTTTCATGTTTTATTGCCTGAATACGATTTCAAGTGAGGGAACCTAACCACTTTTCCTTTTGTGCATTCTATTTGTGATTTTCTAGTAACTTTGCGAATTGTTTATGAAAGGTAATGATTTATTGAAGCGTATATGCTACAAAATATCATTCGCTCTAACAATACACAGTAGCCTGCATTGAAAAGTTGAATTTTATACGCTCTTTCATATTTAGACGCTATTTTGCAGCTCTTATTTTGTCTCAAGTTATATGTTTATGGAATATTTCGAACATTTTTGTCAATGTCTTGCTTCATAATACCTGCATTAATGTTGTTTTTTTAATTGAATTGCTTTATTTCGTAAAATACATAAATCAAATGGAAGTAAAACAAATTAAGAGGGAATAAAATTAAGTGAATAAGTTGTTTTTATAAGTAAATAAAAAGAAGTCAAGAGGAAATAAAATGTAATACAAATAAAAACATATTCAACATAATAACATGATAGCCACTTATTATACGAAATATATAATTCCTACATAGCGCACAAAGCAACTGTTTCTATTTCAATTATGAAACTGTAATGATTGCGTTATAACACGGTCGTAGATTAATATTAATTAATTAATTTTTTCTTTTTAATTACATAATTACGAAATATAATATAATTCTCGCATAAAAATATGAATAATATAAATAAAAATATGTAAATAAAATATATATCTCGCATATAAATATGTATAATTCTCGCATAGGAGATAAACAATTATAAAGAGCTGTAATATGTAGTATGTCTTACTTTCTATATTGGAAAGACTTATCCCGTACATTATTAACATTATATCACTTTATATTGAGGACAATCTTTTCGAGAACCTGGAACTGGAAGCTAATAAATAAATAATACTTCATAATTATTGTGTAATGATTTTTTTATAACACAGTCGTGTATTAATATTAATTAATTATTTTTTTCTTTTTAATTGCATAATTACGAAATATAATATAATTCTTTTGATAATATGTGAATAAAATATATCTGATAAATATAATTTTCGAGGAGATAAACAATTATAAAGAGCTGTAATATGTAGTATGTCTTCATAATTATTGTGTCTTGTAACGATTTGTTTTTGCAGAGAAAGCGTGAAGATCCCAGTGCTAGCCAACGGCAACATCCAGTGCTTGGCCGATGTGGAGAGGTGTCTGCGGGTGACCGGATGCTGCGGAGTGATGACGGCCGAGGGCAGTCTCTATAATCCGGCCATATTCGAAGGACGCAACCCGCCCTGCTGGGAGATGGCCGCCGAGTACCTGGACTTGGTCGACCTCTATCCGTGTCCGAGGTCCTATATTCGCGGCCACATGTTCAAACTTTTCCATCACTGGTATGTAAACTATAGTATTAAACTACACCTTTTCCAACTGTATTTGAGAAAGTGTCAATTCAATTTGAGAAAGTATCAGTTGTAATTGAGAATAGTGATTTGTAATTGAGAAAACATCAGTTGTAAATGAGAACGATCAATTGTATTTGAGAAGATATCACATGTAATTGAGAATGGTAAATGAGAAATCGTCACATGTAAATGATTAAAAACGTGAAAAAGGTCAGCTGGTTCTTTAATTTGATTTCTCAATTACAACTGACATCTTGTCAATTTCAAATGATACTTTCTCATTTACAATTCACCATTCTCAATTACATGTGATATCTTCTCAAATACAATTGACCGTTCTCATTTACAACTGATGTTTTCTCAATTACAAATGACCATTCTCAATCACAATTGATACTTTCTCAAATACAACTGAAAAAGGTGTAGAAGGTAGACCATTCTCAGGCCTGTTTGCACCATCTGTGTTGTTTTGTAAAATCAAGTTTTACAAAATCAAAGTTTAAATTGTTGGTTTTTATTTTAAACCAAGTTTAAATCGTGGATTTAAAGTTTAATCCGAGTTAAAACTACGTTTTGTTTGATTTAACTTGAACGAAGGTGGTGCATATGGGCCTCAGTTGTATAAATATTAGATATAGCAAGATTTTCCCTACTCTAAAATCCTAAGATCTAGTCATAACTCCGCCTAATAAAGAATATTTTCATTTCATTCCATTTCAGTGTCCGAAACGCTTCCGACATGCCAAACTGTCAGTAGGCTATATTGCAAAGGTGAAAGTTTTTTACACTCAAATCTTGCTTTATTTAATATAATTTATATATTTAATCAACAGTTCAAGGAGGATGAAGACTAAAAGAAATATTAGATCTTTAAAGCTCCTCTAATTCCCTGTGGCCTATATGTTTAAACTTTTTCAACTTAAATGAATAAACTATAACTTTAGTATCAAACTGATTGTTGAACAATTTTCGGTTTTAAAAATACTAGGTATTTAATATTATATCATAGAGAAAGCGTTTTGCAAGCAATTAGCTTTGCTTTCTCTATGATTACATCTTCTTCAGGTCTCTATATGTTGAAACTTTTCCATCGATTTATGTTCAGCTTAATCTTAAACCAACATTTAATGCTTGGTTTTCTAATCCTATTTATGCTTGGAAGTGTTTAATTAATCAAATTACAGTCAAAATTTTCCAATACAGTTTTGTTCTTGTAATTCTGGAAAGACTTATCCCTTACATTATTAAGATTATATCATTAGATATTGAGGACAATCTTTTCGAGAACCTGGAACTGGAAGCTAATACATAAATAATGTCTGCAATGACACAGGTCAAGTTTTCTTTCCAACAAATGTCATGTTATAAAATTATTACGATTGGCACCTCTTTAAAGGTTCAATACTTTGACCGCTATTGCCAGTAGAAAAATATTATTTAAAAAATACGGCTTCACTCCTGATCAAATTTCCTATTAAAATCGATAAGCAATATCAATTTATTATAATGATTGAATACAAGATCATGTTTGAGTAAATTAATAAAATAACAAATAATGATTTTGATTATGTCTCGTCAAGCGGGCATGAACCGTTTGCTTGGAATGGACGAGACACAATCACATCATAATAATACACAATAAATATAACAAATTATTAGCATTTTATGTCATTTCATTTCATACACAACTGTATTGTACGTCGAGTGATCTTCCAATCAGCAATTCTTAAATTCCGCTGTAAACCTCTTGAATTTTGTTTTTGCTATCAATTGCAGCAAGTAATCACTGACAATTGTGTTTAAAAATGTTGCATGTGCAAAACATCTTTTAATTCGTATTCTCATAAATACTCCAAGCTCCGATCAATTCAATGTCATTACCACATGAAACTCCACTTGAACTTAGAACACTACGAACAACTTGAACATTGATTATATCTCCTAACAGCGCAGTAGCGTCTTCAATTATTCAACATGCACTTATTGTCTTATCTTTGCACCACTCAACGTCAATTTTAATGATTCAGTATCTAGAATCGATTTGTAAAAAAAATGTGTGTAGAAACAAATTTTGTTTGTTGGATAATGTATGGCCTAAAGTGCTTCATTTATCTGTAAGTGTTTTAAATTCATTGATTTGCGTTAAATGATTAATTAAACAAGTTAAATGATTAACTTGCTTATTTAGGAGCTATTCTCTGACCACTCTTATCATAAATCAAATTCACGACTCAATCTTCTAAGGAGAAATACTTTACTCTACAGAGACTGATTATACAGACTCTGTATTTTACTCTAATTTCAACCATAGTACGGTACTGCTATAATTATCTACTATTCTCATCCTTTATCAACTTTGAAAAATTCTTAAATGTTTAACATAGATTCAAATGCTAAAGAGAATGTTCTGGAATGATCCATGTATGTGATATTTACTGCATAAAAATACATTGTACTTTGGAATGAAATGAATAAAATTTGTTTCTTTTTTACTGTACTGTATTTTTCCAATTAGAAGTTTTCAAGGCTAGATTCATTTTTTCTCTGATTCAAATTCTAATACATTATAGATTATCACACTGAAGTGAAAATATCACGAATAAAGTGCTGTGACGCAATGCACCGTTGCAAAACGGTTCACATATAATTTTTCAATTATTTTCTCACTTCAAAAGTTGAAGGTTGAGTGGTAGTAAGGACTATACAGTCCCAACTCCGTCTAATAAAGAATATTTTCATTTCAAAAGGATAATCTGTATTAAAAATAAAGTTTTTTTTTCATTAGAAATTGATGCTAAGAATACTGTATGAATACTAATTATGAATTCATGTCCAGTTTATAATATTGATTCCATCATTCTCTTTATTCCACAGCCTGTCCTTGGAGGAGAATAGCGATATAAGAGATATTTTAGGAAAAGCTGCTAGTATGGATGAGTTTAGAACTGTTGTAGAAATGTTTAAAAGTAGATACCTTCCAATTCACGAAGGCGAGCTGCCATGGAATATTACATATACAGGTACGGTTATTTAAAATTATTGTAACTTTGATTTTACTGCATATATCCCTCACAGAAAAGTTGACAAATAGAATAATTCACATTGTGATGATTCATTTATTATTTCATTCAGAATCAACTAAATAGAATGAAATGAAGAAACAGAAATACAGTCCAAAACTTCTTTCCATATACTTTTTAAATTGTCCAAATTTAGGCCAAAACTTACGTTATAATAGCAATAATATTGACTTTGGTAACAATAAATTATCGCATTATAATAAGTGGTTCACTTCAAATATCTCACTATATTTCAAATAGTTAACCTATTTATTCAGGAACAAGGAAGTTATAATTATTTTATTCAAATTGAAAGTCTATTTAAAAACGTTCTTCTTTTTCCTTACTCAATTTTTTCTACTGTTGCTCAAATTATTGAATTCCTCTATCATAATGTTGATGATTTCGAAAAAGCAGTGGGATAATTATGTTCAGTTTTGAATTTATATGATGGATTAGTGGAAACTTCCTCGAAAAAGTATCATGAATAGAATTAGACATTTTTTTAATCAGTTCATTGGGAAATATCTTCAATCAAAATCTTTAATCAGTTCACATAAAAACATTGGGAAATATAATAAATACACCATGAGACAAATAAGTCTATGGCCAGATTTAAATGTGCTACAGTACAAAACCTGAAATTTAGAAAAACAGCTCTGAAATCATCTAGAATGCATTGATTTATTTCAGATTACAATCTAGATCTTCCACCTTGGCTGTGTAAATCTTACGTGAGGATAACACCCGAAGAACACATCAAGAAAATTGAAGAAAAAGTTCATCGTAATGCAGATACTATGTTCGATCAGAAAGAGGTAAGATAGTTTATTACAAAATGGCATGTTGAGTTATTACTAATTTTTAGTGATTGTATCAAATCTACCTAGCTACAACAACTTCATTACAAGCCTATCAAGAGTTAACTTGATACTTTAAAAACATACTTTTCATTTATATCGGCAGTTTTTTATTCTATATGTTTGTACCTACAAGTAATTCATATTATTGATGAATGGAAAAAATATGGTGCATTTCCACCAATAACCTTTGCAGGATTCAAGCCCAGGACCAGTAAAAAGCATTATATTATCCAACTCATGTATTATAAAACTAGGGACCTGTTTCATAAACATTTATAAGTCCTGTAATACAGGGAAAAGGCAGTCTCACTCTTACATGAATAGACTACCTATTACAGTACTTACGTATTACTTGGACGTATGGATTTCATAGTATGCCTCACTAGTTACTATCCATGCCTAGTTAATTTTTATAAAGCATACAGTATGGTATACATTATCAAGAATGTAAATGATGAAGAATTAAACACGCATACTCAATAAAGTCTCCTGTGTAAATAACTTAGTTTAATATTGTTACTACTTGTCATGTTCCTTTAGTTATTAATTTTGTGTTATGTTTTTCAGAATCAGGATGTATTGATAGGAAAGCGACCAAGGGATAGTACAGAAAACGGATTATCGAAGAAAAAGTTGAAGAAATTGCAAAAGCGTGAGAGGACTAGTTGTAATGGTCGACGTGAGATTGTAATGTGCCAAAACGATTGTAAAAATCCCATGGTAAAGTATTTTTCATGTTTAAGCACAATACGTTTTATTGAGTAAAAGTTTCATTTGAATAGCCGAAAGAAGAACATGGATAGCATATATTCTACATTTTAAAGACGCAGAACTATTTTGTTTCGATTTAATAATGTTTAGTAGCCAGATTCAAACAAAAACAATTATCTCAACTGCTCAATTTTTGCTTTTGGATCATAGCAGCTCCATACATTCTTCATATTAATTATTGATACTTTTAATTTTAATCGATTCCTCTAATAAGTTCGACTGTAATTCATTATAATCTTGAACATGATATGGTGGTTATGAATGTAATCGTTCAACTGAGCTCAGTAATGAAAAGTTGAAAAGGCTTTGAGAATGAAAGTAATGAAAATATTTTAATCGTAATGTCTGAAAATGATGCCACAGAAACCACAAGAGTTACATCCGAGTAAAATCAACCGATTAATCCAAATCTTCTGGAGTGTATAATATGACTTTAACAAATAATTTGAGTTCTTGTTCAATATATTCTCTGTGTTATTTTAGTAATGTATATCGCCAATTATTTGCTACAATATGTAGAATTAATCTTAATAAATAGTGTTCAATATTGCTAAAAAATTCCTTCCAGTGTTCTTTTATTAGATTCACCATGCTTGGCTGTACAGCACCTATATAATTATAGCAGGATTCTTTTAACTGGTCAGAAAACAGCTGATTTAACGTTAGTAAACGAGCGTACATCAATCAGCTGTTTTCTGACAATTTAAAAGAACCCTGCTATAATTATTATGTTTGCCACGAGACGTGAGATCAATTCAAATGCATTATTTATTTCAGTGATGCTGTTTACATTATTTCTGTACGTTTTACACTAATTTATCCATTGACTTTTGTTGCAGGGTTTGAAATGTAGTTTCTCCCTATGCAAAACATGCTGCCGAATCAAATGTTACGTTGACCACGAAGATTGTGCTGGACATGGTATTCTAACGAAAACTAGAAGAGAAAAGGCAAGAAAATATCAGATGGATGTAACTGATGATGATAATGAAAAAAGTTCAAATACAGATTTTATTGAAAATATTACTTCCAACTCTACAGTACAAACGCAACTTATGGACGAATCCTGGTGAGATTTATTAACTACTATTCAGTACCATTATTCGATTTTACAATACTTTTATATCGATTTTTTGTTCATGGTTGTTGCTATACTATATTTATATCTATTATAATATTAGCTGACATGCTTGTGTCACAACATTTTCAATTCAATCTGGAGCAACAGAGACGTTTTGCTATAAAGTGGACTTGATTACTATAAGTACAGTGATATTCATTCAATTTTATGCTTGGCATTAGATAGATAGATAGATATTATTTATTTGCCATCGTACTCTATTTATTTGTCATCAGCAGCTCGACGGACGTCTAGAAATGATATCTCTCTATCTGTCTATCTATCTAATGCCAAGCGTCAAATTAAATGAATGTCACTGTAATTAAGAAATCGATTTTCTTAACAAGTGTTGTCTAGTGCTTTTTGAGAGCCCTCGATCTTAATTTTCTTATATTTATGATTATATTATTATATTTTCTTATATTTATAGATTTTGATATATTTATCCAAAATTGAGAGGGTAACAGTTTTTGATCAAGCATGTTGTTTCTCTCTCAATCATTATCATGGTTTGAGTATCAATAAAGGGAATAAATTGATGAAATGAAATACAAATATTGCTTCGTATCAATAACATGTCTTTTGAGGTGCAAGCAAATAAATGTAGGCTATATATTACACGGAAATATACATGTTCAATACAGTAATACAACATGTCTGTTCAATACTCCATGCCTGAAATTGAAAGTAATGTACACAATTTTCCGCAGGTAATTGACATGTTTGTCTCCGCCATGTTTATGAAAAATAAAAATTCTAGTTAAATTAATTAACACATTGTATTACACATTTTTCTTGTACAGTTTCATCAAAAATTCAACTTTTTAAATTATTCAGCACAGAAGAATTGTCTACTTTAGCAAAAACTAATCTTAATTATGCGCGTAAAAAACTTGTACCTCAATTACTTATTAATTTACGAAAACGAATAGGCCTATCTCTTATACAAATTTAAGATAATATGTTATCAACTTGGATTATTGTAAATTCTTACGAATTCAAGGAACTTGAACCAACATACTGCCATACGTCTATACAAATAGCGAAAACTCTTTTATTTATGTAGTACTTAATTTTTCAGATCTTGGTCCAATTACTCTCCTGAAACCAGCAACTCATGAGACTCAGTCTACATAGTTGAATTAATCTTCCAACAACTCTACATAGAAGCTGATACGGCAGGCTGCTGAAATCACTGAACAAGTGCCTTTATGGGGGAAATGGACTTCAGTTTTAATGAAGCGTAATACATATTTTATCCTTTGATCAACCATTTCAAGATTGACATCTTGAAGTTCTTGTATGTTATCCAGAAAACCATTTTATAATAATTGAGTGAGTCCCAAACATAGCAAGGAAGAGGCTGGTGTCGAATAGGATTCCACCTTTTTAATATTTCATGAGCTCTACATAACTCATTGTTATGTAAAATTGTAAGGTTGTGTTGAGTTATTGTATGTGATGACTTTGTATGGTATTAAGGTTCTAAATATATTGAACCAACTTGTGAACAATATTCTTTATAATGTTCTGAATGACATTTTTAAAATGCTTACTTCTGTTGACTTTGAAAGTCATGTATAACCATTATTAAACGCTGTTAATAAAAGGTTACAGCAGTTGTCCATTTAACCAGTTACTAACATTTTTAACATAAAAACAATTTTATGAGAAAAATATTCAAGTAATAAAGGTTGTAATTTTATAAGATTTTATGAGTGAGTTTTCAGGAATATAAGCTCTGAAAAACATCACTAGAAATTTTTTATTGCCTACACCCTATCGATTCCACAAGTATTTTATTTATAAAAGTATAGATACTCTGTATCTCTTTTTTTAAATTGCATGCATTTTCAAAGTTGTAAAGTCCTTTTTGAAACACCCTGTAGAATGACATTTCTCATAGGAATTTGAACGATCTATTGGAAATTTTGAAACTATTTTTGGTTGACTCATAAAATGTAGGACTTTCATTCATGATATCTATATTTTAATTTAATCCTAATGATTTTCCGATTTATAATTTTCAAACTTTATACATATTTTATATTGTACAGTGTATAGTTTATTATTTTTTGTAAGTAGTACGGTATTCAATTGTATATTTCCTCTCAATTCCTCATTGATAACTCAATAACTGTAATTGAATTTTCTCCCAGCCTCTTCTTGCAAATAAATTATAAATAATTATATTTTGAGATAAGAGTATTGTAAGTCTTACCAAATATTTTACGACTATCTTTCGTCATAATATACAGAAAAATAGAGATAAAATAGTGCAATAGTGTTTTAAATAGGCTGAGTACTTTGTGTGTAAAAATGATTCGGGTTTTATTGTAATTAATAATATGATATTAAAATGTGTGTTTTTGTTTCTCCTTGATTCATTCCAACTGAAATCCCAATTTCTAAAAAAAATGTTTCTTTCATATTACAGTTTTGAATCCAGTGTTCACGGTGTCTGTGTTTTCATTTCTATTTGTACCTGCTTGAAAAAATGAAGAATAATTGAACAGACATGGTAACTCTGCGACGTGTATCAGTATCTGTATCATGCGAGCACTGAGACTTTTTCACAAGAAAAAAAATCATTTCATCATTTAAAGCTACTAATCTGTATCTAGGTTCAATTTTATCTATGTTGAATTTGATCTGAGCTCAAACTGATCTAGGCTCAAACTGTTCTAGGATCAATTTGATCTAGGTTCAAACTGATCAGACCTATCACCTATTCACCGAAACGAGGCAGTGCACGTAAAGAAAGTGTGCGTGCATGCATCGGAAAACAGCTGGAAGACCGAGTCAAAGGCATGTTATTACTAAATTTCTCTCGCTCTCAATCCGTATCAGCTGAATATGCGATTAGTTGCATACGCTGAAATGTGAACATGCCGTCATGTAATACACTCACAAGCTCACTTGGTGTTTACATTCACTGACTGGTTACTGATACAGAGAGTGTATAGTACAGTATATTACTATACACTTTCTGTAGTTTCGGTTACTGTTCTGTCTGGTTACTGATACAGAGAGTGTATAGTATATTACTATACATACACTAGAGAGTGTATAGTACAGTATATTATATATATACTGTATAGTACAGTATATTACTATACACTCTCTGTAGTTTCGGTGAACAGACTATAGATCTAATTGAACCTATATCAGTTTGAACTCAGACACGGCCTACTCCATCCTAACTCAAGTCAATTTGATCTAGGTTCATTGCTGATACTGGAAATCCCCTTCTTCTTATTTCCACACCAAAACTCCTGTTTAAGTGTTATCAGCTATTTTCCATATAAAAGTAGTACTATTCTCACACCATAGTTGATAGTGTATGATAGTTTCACCAGAGATGATTCTATCTTAAAATTAATAGACAATTTTCTATCTTAAGAAGTCTGAGGGTTCACACAGTGGGGTTCTCCCCCGGAAATTGAGAAAAAACCTACTCTGAGCATTCATAATGAATTTTGAAACATTGATGTTGAAATAACTATTGCTGGAAAACAAATTAAACTGTGATACAATACGTTAAACATTGTAGATTTTACAACGTTTAAATTTTGGCTGTAATTTAAAGGCAATTTCTTCTCAAGAACCGTGGAATCCCTTAGTAGAGCCTTATTGCCTCCTCTCCTGAGGTGACTGCTCCACTCACCTCATTATCAACAACTTGAGAAGCAGCAAATAACGAAGCATTGTTATTACACGCCAGCACTGGTTCCATACAATGCTTTACTTTACATACAATTCAAATTTCAAAAATTTACAGTCTATAGCCTTATAGGTGAAGGGTCTTACAAATTGTTAATACAGTAGCTATTTTATACTTTGTAGTATCTCCTCTACTTATGGTTCTCAGTTTTCAACTATTCAGGCATACCCGATAATAACACATAAAAGGAATTGATAAATAGCAATCAGAAATAATAATTTATTCAACAATATCCTTATTATTGAGTAATACAACGTATTTTATGTCTTTATATTAATAATACTTGAAAACTTTATATCCATTAAGCATATTGCTTCTAAATTCAGTCTGTCATTCGACGTTTTTTTCTATTTTTTTGCAAGACCATGTATAAAATTGATACTGTACACCGTGTTAATGTTAAGACAGTTTCAAGTAATATTTTAGGAAGGTCTTATTCCTATTAGTGTGATTAATGATCAAGAATATTATTAATAAAGACAAATACTCATCATCTCTAATAAATCGATCAGTAAACCCTGTTTTTTTATAGAGCTAGAAAATATTGAAAAACTTTGAACTCCGCTCTTCTTAAAAGTTTCAAACCTCCCGCCAATCCATGGTTGTCCAGCAGAAATGAATACTTTGAATACATAAAACGCAAGAAACTGAGTGAAAAGGCAATGGATTACTCTTTAGTAGCATGTAATGTCTTTTTTCAATTATAATATTGGAAAATATCCTAATATTCACAAATTTTAAATGTTTTTGTCTCAGAAATCTTTTTAGCTGTAGAGCGGTGCACAACCTGATTTAATCTACCAACCATATGCTGTTTTGTGCCGATGTGTGTTCTGTTCTGTTTTCGTGTTTCTTTCTGTAGTCTGTATCTAAACTTTGATGTGTTGAGTGTGCTGGGAATAAATCTGGAGTGAAGTATAGTTGAGTGTTCTTATTGCATTAAATTTATTATGTTTACAACAGTGTAATATGTGTTTGCGGTGTACTGTGATTGAGTGTTAGAATTTTTGAGTGGTAATTAATATCCAGAATGTCTTCTTTGTCGTTACCTCGTATGCTTCACAACCGGAAAACAAGTTTGGAGGTGGAAAAGGAGAATTTTGAAAAGTTTCAGGTAAAGTGTTGTCAAGAAACTTTATCAAGGGTTTGAGATTTTTCAACATACATAGCCTATTTTTAATTTTTGTTCTTTCTTGAAATCATATAACTATGTGCAATCTTTCCTTTGAAACTTGATTCAACAGCTGACACATTTTGAGGTTGAGCGGTGTGGTTTTGTTGACATCGTTCGTATCCTTCAGTGTCCAGTATCCTCAACCAAGTACCCACACCAATCATTATTGATTGTTATCAAATAACATCAGTTCTGGTCTGCAACTATACAAAAGTTTTCATTTGTTGCTGAAAATTTAGTATGATAACAAAACATCTGTCATTCATTATACTTCCTACATGTTTATGTTCAAGGTTACCTTTGATTGAATTGGATGCTTCTCATTTCCTTCGTGTATGAAGACTGTAATTCAGCGCCACTCCCTTCAAACACTAATACAGTATACTTCACATTCATCTTATGAAATTTATGACTAGCTTAGTGTAAAATGAGGTAGCAACAGTCTGCATAAACATTTTAATGTTACTGGTGAATGGAAAAGCTTATAAGGGGTTTTTACTGCAACTTTTACCAGTTTTTGAGCATTGAGAGGATGAAAGCATTTGATAGGATGAAATCTTTAAACAATCAGAATTACTTCGTGTTATGGCTGGGTTTACGATTCCAGTAGACGTTCAGGTTACTGGAGGCAGGTTACCTGCCTGGAGGCAGAGGCAGGTTGCCTGGCAGCCTGCCTCTGCTCTAACCTGAATAAGCCAGTAACCTGTTCAAGTAAGTGGTCTCACGGTTCAGGTAACCTGCCTCCAGTTACCTGAACGTCTACAGGAAACGTGAAATCCAGCCATTAGGAGAGACAAGTCCAGAACGCTTTACAGCTGTAAGTTATTGGGTTGAGTAAATGTTGAGTAATGTAATGCATGCTGATGGTGACTCAGTGTTGTAAAACTCATTACTCAAACAGGTTTAAAGGAATTAGCAGTGCTACAGAAATTATACTGGACTACTTATTCCTTACTAAACTTGTCTCTATTTCTCATTAACTAGAGTTTCATACATTCATTCATTGATTCAACTTTTATAAGATTGCTTTATCTGTTTTCTGTGCTAACACAAGAAATTTACATAAAAATTTTACTCAGCTAGAATTGAATCAATTTAGATTCAGTGTAATTTATTTTATTTAAGTCAGTGCCTGTTATGCATTCAAGATCCAACACAGTAATAAGATTTATTAAACTTGAGGCTTCAAATCTATGTTTAAATATTAGTGAAAACTTGAATATTGACTCAAAATTACAGTAGAACCCCTTTAATCCGCCCTCGGGTGGTCCGTCTCTCCAGTTAGTCCGACTATCGCTCCGGAACCGGTCAATGACTCATCACTTGTCAAAACAATGCATTTTTAAACCTTTTGTTAACTTTAAAAATCACTTATTTCAGTAATCACTTATTTTATGTATCTTTGTACGTTTAGTGTCTAGATTGATAATACAGTACTGTATTGTTTTTTCTGATAATCCGACCTTTTTTGCGATCCGACCATGCCCCTGGTCTCAAAGGTGACGGATTAGAGGGGTTTTACTGTATATTCAATTATTTATTCATCCAAGATCCAATACATTAATAAAATTAATTCATTAAACTTGTACCGAAGTACATAAATAATATTAGTTGATAAATTGAATATTGACTCAAAGGGAAATTTTGGGACACCTTACATTTTTATTTTACTCTTTAGTTTCAATTTAGTGGATTGTGAGCCAACATTTATCCATTCTAATGCACATTACACAGCTGATAATTTCATTTCAAACTTCTGATAAAAACAATACAAAAACACAATTTTTATAAGAAATCATTGATAATTTTTTACATTAATTCAACTTGTTGAATGTTTCATGTTTTGTTTTGAAAGTCAACTTCAACCTAATTGAAACTATTTAAACCCATCCTTTCAAAACTATTAATAATATTTAATATCGTTTGAAAAAATTCCGTTCAATTCGTGAACATCTTAATCCCGTTTCAAAAATCTATATTTGGTTTACTTTTTATTTCTGTCCAAGTACAAAAATCTGTGTTTGGTTTACTTTAACCTTATTAAAATTATTTTAAACCATCCTTTTGAAAACATTTATTGAGAAGGTTCTCTTCAATTTGTGGACGTCATCAAAAATCTGTGTTTGGTTTACTTCAACTTGATTGAAACTATTTTAAACCATCCTTTTGAAAATATTATTGAGAAGGTTCTGTTCAATCTGTGGGCATCATAAAAAAATCTGTATTTGGTTTACTTTTATTTATTGAAAATGAACGGCAAAGATACTAAGCGTAAACGAAGCTCCAGCAAGGACAGTGACAAAGAAAAAGAATTGCCGGCAACAAGACCCAGCGTATACCAGACAACAACTGAAGACGACAAATCGGACATTTCTGAGCCGAAAGAGTTATCGTCCAGCAAATTATCGACAATTAGCAAACTGGGTCTGATTGGCGAGCAAGATTATTTTTCCGCCGAGAATGACGGCAAGTGCGCGTTTTGCCTGCGCGCCATTAGGGGGAGTCAGCCCAAAGTGCGTTGTGATAGCGACTGCAGGAGGAGCTTTCATTTGACGTGTACCAATTTGGAAGCTGACGATCTGGAGGCGCTTTCCAATCCTCACCTGAAATGGGCTTGTGGCACTTCTGATTGTAGATTTTCCGGCAAGGCCTTGGTACGTGACATAAAGGCGTTTGATGCCACTTTGGACAAACTGTTGACACAGATGGAGTCGATTAGGACGGAGAGTGTGGCTATTAGAAGTATGCTGGGAGAGGTTTTCGATAACATGAAATCGATCAGAAAAGAGCTGACGCAAATAAAGCAGCCACAGAGTAGCTCTTCCTCTGAAGCTGATCAGCCGCCTTTAATGAGTATTTAATATAATTTTGGTTTCATCCATGTCACTTAACTTTGCGAATTGGATTCAGTGATGGATTGAATCTAATGAAAAATTGAATTCAGTCAAGGATTGAATTTATTAAAGAATTAAATTTAATGAATGATTGAACTTAATGAGGAATTAAATTTTGTGAAAAATTGAGTCTAGTGAAAAATTAAATTTAGCGAGGAGATAAAGATGTGACAGTTTGTTTTAAATCTCATAAAAGAAACATAAACTATTTTAGCCGAAATCGATTCCACTTTTCCAAATTTCCTATAAGTTTTTAATCCTAACGCTGGGCATTATCAATTTTTTGAATTTAAATTGTGTTAAAATTGCTTGTGTTAATCTTGAGATGATGGGAATAAACTGAAAATATTGTTAAATTATTGTATTTGTCGTTGATTCTGTTCATTATCAAGAAATAACGTCTTCATCGATAAACCAAATTACATTATTGAAAGACATTTATTGAATTTAAAGTTGAAAATTTATTGAATGGAGGTAATCTATGGCAGTAATCATTAGTTTTGTAGCAGTAGGGTTCTGATATCGTTTGTTTTATTGGTGAACAATCTCAAAATCTCACTTGAAACGATTTCTATAATAATTGTAACTTATGTCAATTTATTAAAAGCACCTACACTAAAATTGATTTATTAAATACTAACAACTAAGCAATTTTTTGAAAGGTATTGAATTTATCAAATCGCTGGCCATCCATAGGTGTTTTTTTTTCTCAAAATGCTGGCAGAAAACCGTGGGAATTCCATTTGAGTTTCTCTCTTCTGACGAAGCGAGCAATAAAAGTAATAAATTCATTTATTAACCCCATGAGAGCCGCAACAATTGAAACTGGTTTCAGTTATTATTTGATACGTTTAAACTGTTCACTGGGAATTTCTAAATTAATTGAACACGATAGATAGAAATGATCAATATCAACTTTCAATCAACACAAAAATTAGTTCAGATTTCCTATATCATATCCTATAATATGGATAGTGAGAAAAAACTGCCAGTAAACTAGTCAGACGTGCTTGCACTCGATTCCTGAAATTAATCGTTTCAGTTCAACGAAAACAATATAAAATTTAGTAAAAGTTACTTATTTAAATTGTTTGAAGAGATTAAACGAGTATAACATGAAAAGGAATCCTTCCATGTACCAGACCATAACCATAAGTATGTAATATCAAAGATAATCCACTCATATTTTGTTTGTCTATGGTAATATGGCCAGGATGTTATAACCACTTGTCTGTTGAATTCGTGTCAATGATAACTATTGTATAGTAGTTGAAGGCTTAAATCATCATTTCATCCTACAATATTTCGTATTCTCAATGTGTGAGATTCTTTAGCTTCAACGTTGTTGTTAGATAAGAATAGAACTTGAGAGAAGGGTTGGTTAAGAAGGGAGTGTATTTCCGTGTGAGCGTTTATCTTGTCAAATTGAATGACTGAATTGCCAGGGAAGATAGGTCAATAGACAGGAAGAGTGAACAGAACAGCTGTTTATTCAAGGGTATTTTTATGAAAGGGATGCTGTGCTGGCAAAAGATAGAACTATTTCCTGTAGGATTTGCTTCATGTTTCACTGTAGGGATGTATTCTTTTTTAATAAGTATTTTATCTTTTCAAAAATTGAAGTGCTGGCTGTAGTAAGAACGTACAGTCATAGAGAAGCATATACTCTCTAGTCTGTTCTTACTAAGTCTGTTCTCTGTGGTACAGTTGAAATGCATGTTCGTCTCTTGAAAATAAAAAATAACTTTGTGGAGGAATTCCGTCTAATTATGTAATTGATTTGAATTCTGATTTATTGTAAAAATTATGTGATAAGGAATCAAATGCATGTTCGTCTCTTGAAAATAAAAAATAATTTCTCTCTACTGCATAACTAACCGCATTATGATAAGGTTATCATGAGATAATTTTTACTGCATGGGAACATTACATCTCTTTAGAGTTATAGGCTAGAAAAAAGATAAAATTGACTGCAACCTTTTTCATAGAACAGAGGAAGATTCCTGAAAATTTTTCACGATAGTTGAAAATGTTTATGTTTCTCATGATATTTAAAGTTGAAAATGTTAGAATTTCACATGATTTTTAGAGTTGAAATGTATTTTTTCCACGATTGTGAGAAAGATTCATTTATAAACTAAGCAATTTTCATACGTTACCAGAAAGAAAGAAATAATAATTGAATATCACACGCTCGTCATTCAAGCAATAGAAAATATTCACAACTAAAAATTCTAAAGATTGTAGTGAACTGCATTGAGTTCTTGTTAGGCACTCCACTTGAATTCTGAATATTTATCGGATTAGGTATGTCGCCTCTTTGATAAGTTTCAAGTACTTTTCACGTTTTCTCGATAAAATTCGTATCAAGTGTATCAGTTGTGTTTTTATTCGTGCCGGTTGCGTTTAAATATTTAATTAACATGGACGAATATGAAGAAAACAAAGTCGACGCTTATACTCTCAGCTATTGGAAAATGGTTTGAATTTTTGTAATTACAGTATTATTTCAAAATGTATGAATACTTGATGTAAACATATAAGTTGTGTTTAAATATTTCCTTTACAAGATCAATAGTGCCAATTACTTTCAAATTTTAATAGTGCCATAGTTTTAAAAATTGATTACTCTCTAAAATATTGCTTTGCTCATTGATCTTATTTATTCTGTATTCAGTTGTCAAAAGGCTCCGTTTCAGTACTGCCTCCTATTCAATCAATCAAGCATCCATTATTATTAATAACCACCTATTATCTTATCTATTTATTTATGGAGGTATTTACTCTCGTTATCTGTGACTTTTCTTGTATTTTATGCATCGATATTAATCTAGGGTAATTTAGATTTAGGTGTGAAATTTATCATCTATTTGCTAGATTCTTCAACAAAGTTAATTGGCTAGAATCTTGTGACCTTGGCCTTATCATATCATTGTCATGCTTGTCAGTCATAATCACTCCATTAAATTACTTGTTGAGGCCATTTAATCCTCCGCAGATAATCTGACAGATAAAGATTAATTTGAATTATTCTATTTTGTTATGAATGGTATGTTTTTGATAATAGGGAGGAAGAAAAGTTGAGAGATGGGTTCGGAACCCACCCAAAACTGTATGTCTATTTATCTCTCACAGAGAATTGAAGTAAAAAATATTTTTCTTATTATTATTCTTCCTCTCCTTCTTCTTCATCTTTTTCTTCATTTTCATCTTCATCGTCTTTACTCTCTGATATCTCCTTATCTTTTTTCTCGTTACCTACGCACAGTTTATAGCTTTTGTGGCATAACACTTAGAAAAAAGAAGAAATTGAGAGAATGAGCGGGTAGAGACAGAGAAGGCGAAAATGGGAAGAGGCAAAAAAGGAATTGAAGAGTAAATAGGCCAATCAATACTTCAAGAGACAAGTGGTTTGAGATACGATGAAACCAGACTATTTTCAAGCCAATGAGAGTAAAAATCCATTTGAAATCTTGGATGAGATAAAAGAAAATGCTTGCTTGTGGGTTTTTATCTCACTCATCCCCAAGAGCTTATGCAGGCGTCACCACAGTAGAAAAATAAATTATTCCCATCCCCGTTCCATAACATTATTATTATCATCATCACCGTCATGTTCTAGGTCTTTTTGGTCAGGCACATCATCCTCCAAGGATTGAAAATAAAGTCTTAGAAAAATAAATCTATCCTTTCATGTTGGTAGTTGCCAGTTGGTACAGAATTGAAGGCTTATAGAAATTTATATTGTAGAGTAAGCCCCTGCGCCCACTAAGCAACTGCTATCTGATTTCAGTCAGCAACCCAGCGTTGCCAGATGACTTTGGCTGATAGGTTAGATTACCCGATTACCCGAAAAACAGCCAAATGTCATCTGGCAACATTGGGTTGCTGACTGAAATCAGATAGCAGTTGCGAAGTGGGCGCAGGGGCTTAGAGCTTATGACTCTTTGGTCACAACTCATCATCCTCATGTGAAAGTCCTCTTTGTCACATCCTCTTTTGGTCACAACTCATCATCAATTCTAGGAATGGAAATCAAAGTCTTGAGGAAACAAATCATCTATCCTTTCATGTTGGTAGAGAATTGAAGGCTGATGTTAATTATTTATAGACCTTTGTGATAAATCCTATGAAATCACCTACACTACTTACTCTTTTTCATTAATTCAGCAAGTTGATTGCTTTATAATAAAGCATCCTGTTGAAATTCGAAAAGCGTTTGCCGCTTTTGTATGAGACTGTAGACCGTAACCAGAAAAGCTTCATGGTGAATTGATGCTGTGTCCTCTGGCCCTGTGTGATGGACTCCGATTGTAATTATATACTCTACAAAACATGTTGTAGCAAAGTAGACCGGCACAGTAACGCTTCGAATAAGTCATGCATCGGCTAAGTAACTGTACTCCCAATTGTTCAATAATTGGATCCGTTTAGGATCATCTAACATGAGTAGAGTTCGCTTATTAGGAGAATGTAGATAGCACGTGGCCATGTACTTCTAAAAAATATGATAAAATTTGTAAAGTCTTACTAGGAGAAATTGTTTTATAATATTTGTGAGTGTGAGTCATAATTTTATTATATTTATTAGATAAATATGTTTGTGAACAGAGTTACAACACTGAAAATTGAATTCATTGAATTGAAACTATGAATTATCTCTGTGGTTACAGTAACAGTTGAAAAGTATCTCATGATATAAATCATGAGTGTTTGTGGTAGGGCAGTGACAAGATTACTAGACAACTAGTAATCTAGTAACTAGTTGTCTAGTAATCTAGTAACTAGTAACAACTAGTTGTCTAGTAATCTTGGGGCAGTGAAACTTTCAGGCCCTTATTAATAAAATTATATAAATTTTCGGTTATACATTTTTAAATTATGATTTTGCTATCTTTGTGAATGTTCAAGTTCTTAAATAAATGAGTGTGAAATCAAACAAGCAACTTGTTAACTTCAATACATAATTATGTTTTATAAACAGAGTTATAGTGGATAAATCTATAATTATTATGTTTAGTTTACAGGTGATATATTATGAAAATGATTGTGAAAACGAAGACAGATAAAGTTTTAATACAAGCTAATAATAGCTTATCAATATCAGACAATAATAGCAATATAATAACAATATTAGCATATTATTAGAAAAATTACATGAATGCAAATTTCTAATTGTTTTGTTTTTGTGATGAGAGGAAATTATTCTGAAGAGGAGTCAAGTGATATTGTTATGCATAATTATTAAGATAAATCAATCATCAATGAATAATTTCAATTTTTTTCAAAAGATATCTTCTTTATCTAACGACATAGACTGATTAATTGCAATTATTTATTGTCGGCACGACTTGCCTATTTTCAAGACCTCATTAACAAATTCGATTATGATAATCTTTTATCGTACTAGTTTATTTTTAATGGAAGAATCTAAAAATAATATTTTTGCTGTAATGATTGAAAATATTGCATTTGCATACTATATTAAGCTAAGAGTGACTTGATATAGATAAATCATTACTGATTGTTGTATTTAGTTCAAATAATCATTAAAATTAGAACTCACTGATTATAACTAACCTTTTTCCACTCAACTTGCGGCCCTCAACTAATTCCAATGATTATTTTCAACCGTATCTCCTCCATTACGTCAATGTTCAGTTTATTTAAAAAAATCTAACCATCGATATGATATTGTAATTCAATTTATGCTATGTTATGAAGAGAAAAGTATGAAGCTAACAGGTAAAGGCTTAATTAAATTGTCAAGTATTGATTTTCACTTTAGTTGTGCAAGGGATAGACTCAGTCGTGAGTGTACTTTGTATGTCTCATGTATTAAAATGGTTAGCGTTCCTAGTTACAAACAGGTAATAATTTCTGACAATTTTTGTGTGTCCCCCAGTAGCTTCCGAGCTTAATTTATGAATAATTGTTTATTCGATTGTATATGACTAATGTTGGGATTTATTCTTGAGGAGTTTTTGAGAATGTATCTGTTATTGTCAGTTTGTCAGTTGTCAGGAATGAAGAAAATCACTGTTACTGCATCTACTGCATTTACATCTAATGCATTTACTGCATCTTGATAAAATATAATGGGAAGCTTTTAGTCATCATTCATGAAATTAATTGTGAGTTGAATCACTAGTCTTGTGTTAGCTCTATTTCAATCTGTCTTTGTTCATATCCCATTCTATTTTTCATTATTTACCCTTCTTTTATTTAAATTATTCCTTGGAGTCTTTGAAACTTCCAGAGAAACAGAGATTATGTTATAAATAAATAGAGTTTCAATATTGTTCTCGATAATTTTTCATCCATATTTTTTAATATTACACCCTATTGTAAATACTTTTTACATCTTCCAGGCATTGTAGTTGGTACGATAATTTAGTGAAAGTGAGATCTGTAATGCAGTAGAATACGTTCCAGTCGTCTTTTTGTTCAGTTTTCTTTCATCTTTCCTATCTATTTTCCGTTCTCTCTTTTTTAGTCAATCTTCCATTCAAACTTGATATTTTTTGACCGATCTTTTGATCAAGTAATCTCGATTTCTCAATGTGATACAATATGGTTTAGTATCTGACTGTAATAAGGTATAATTTTTAATTTCCTAATGATCTCTTTGTTCCATGTACTATTCTCTATTCTTTTTACTGATCACCTTCTTGGTGTTACCAGGAAGAGTTTTTTCTCTAAAGTTGTATCTCTTCCAAAACACTTCATAAGTTTTGAAATCTTTCAACTATGATACTTCCTTTTAATATTGAATGTAATTCAATGGAAATGGAATATCCTAGTTCTTTCTTCTATATTGCCTTTTACTTTTTGATTGAGTCTTTTCACCTATGTCTTATCCATCTTAGTTTTTCATTCTGTTTCTATTCATCTTGTCTGTTCATTTTTCATCCACCTTTTACCCATCTAGTAGGAAAATTCAAAAAGACTGTAGAAGCATAATGGAAAGGTTCGTTTAATGTAACTTCTGTGTAATGTAATTGAAAAAGTATCATTTTTCATCTTGCATCCATCTTTTTGTACATTCTCTGTTTACTCCATTAAAGTTTTTCTGTGCATCTTCCTAATAGTTGGTGGGATAATTGAATGAGAGAACAGTGCATTTGTAAAAGTATCATTTTTTATCTTCCATCCATCCTTTTGTCCATTTTCTCTTTACTCTATTATAGTTTTTTTAAACATCTTCCAAATAGTTGGTGGGATAATTGAATGCTCGAGCAAGCAATGCTGTGACAGAAAAGGAGAGGTATTTCTGAATTATCTCTGGTACAGTGGAATAAGTGGGGTGTTTGTTGATGTTGTGTTGCCGGCTGGGGCATAGAACTATATACATGAATTATATGGATATATTTCTGCGGGCTGGGGCTGGCAAGTATAGTACAGGATGTGTGGGTGGCAGGATAACCTTGTTACCACTGAACTCAACTGAACTGTGTGTCTATGAACCCACTCACGCACGCCAACCGCCACGCACTCACTCTCACGTTCAATTTGGGAGTTGGTGGCTTCCATTCAGAAATAATTTCCAACATGTATTCTGTGTAGGGTTCAATTTTCTACCCATTTTAGATAGAAAAGTGGAAATTTGTGAGAAGTCGCTTTTTCACTAGACGTTTTAAATGTTTCTTATGAATAAAATAACAGGCTGTTTTCACTTTTGAGGAAAGGACTTGTGAGATACCCACACACTATACGTGCAATGTTATTCACAGAAAACCATGATATGAATGTCTAGTGTGCTGTAGTCAGTTGCTAGTCGTCTGCTCAATTAAAGGTTATTTTATTTTATTATGGTATTTGGAAAAATTGATGGATTGTGTACAAGCTTCTTTACATTGTAAAAAGAGTAGGCTACATCTTACAGAATACATACAATTTAAATAAAATCGTTATGTAGCTTACCTACGGTTCTAGAAGAAATTTAGAAGTTTTTATAAAGAAAATTCATAGAATGAAATAAATTTATAAATAACTAGCACAAGTTTGACTACCGTAGTTTTCTATCAGTATTATTTCATATTTTCATTTTTTATTGTGGAAATAATTCATTGATAATATAGCCTAAATAAGAAATTCATAGAAATTCTAGTATGGTACTATTTTTTTTAATTTGGTGGATGACGAATGACTTTCATTTAACGTTTCTATGGTAACGATGATGTTATGTTGAATTTTTTTCACATAAATACTGTATATAACATGTAAAAACATATTTTTTTAAATCAACAGAACATCACCAGTTGGTTATCATGGAAAAATTAAATGAAAGTCATTCGCCATCCCCCAAATTGAAAGAATATTACTCTACAAGTATAACTACAGTAGTATGTTATCAGTACGGTATTATTTTAGTGAAAATAATACAATGGAAATATCAATATTCTACATTCAATTTCAACTTTACTGTAGCCTACCATTCTTCACGCCTACGGTTTAATAAAATGAAGCTGCTTTGAACGTCAACATATTGTTGGGTAATCTTATTTGTTGCCCTGTATATTGTGGAAGATATAAATAGTAATATATCTCCGCCCTAGAAAAGGATTGTCAATGTGAAGTGCTCTTATTCAAAGCGTCACAGATAATCTTGCAGATGAATAGGGAACTGTATACAAAATGAAGGAAGTTCCCCACACCTCTTTTGGCTCTACTCTCTTTGAATATTTACAGTATTGTGAAGGGTATACAAACTCTGAAGTTTATACTTACAATAAGCCGGGGGCACACGTGTCTCATGTTTGGGAGATATTTTTAGAAATGGCACCGGAAAGAAACAATTATCTTCATGAAATAAATTCAACACATGACCTGGCTTGAATTTGGCTGCACTCTGGAAAAAGGAAATATTGTATGAAGATGATTTAATGGAATGACATTAACGGAAATGATTTATTTTCATTCTGGGCCAGCATCAATATTTTTCTATCAAATTTGAGAATTTATGAAACTTTCAAAATAAATAAATGAAGTTATGAAATTTAATTTATAAAAACTTGCAAAAAAAACTTTTGAAAAAATTATTTATCTTGTTGTTGGATTTCAGGAAAAAAACGTTCTTTAGGTTTTAAATTTATATTTAAAACTTTGCATTCGCCTACTTTATTTTTTCTCTAAAATATGCGCTAAAATATTTTTAAATTGAATTAAATTTCAAATATAATTGAAAATTCTAATGATTCTTAAAATTTGAATGCACACATCATCGATTCCAAAATTTTCATTTTCCTCATTTACGAGGAAACTTTTCATTTTTCTCGTAATTACAATTATTTGTGTCTAAGAAAAACTAGAAAGTATTTCAAATTTTGTTTCTAATTATTAGACACTTTTCTATTGAATACTCGTTTCATAGCAGAAACCTTTTCACTTTTACATACCAGAAATTTGAAGATTCATCATAATTAAAAAAATAAAAATAATAAATACTTTCATCTCAAATTATCACAATTTTCAGACTACTGATCATAGATTATTCAGCAGAAATGTAGCCTATATATTTTAAAAGGAGTTTGCATTTTAGTGAAAAGAAATAGTAGTAACGCTTCTCTGTGAACGGTCCTGAATTATATAAGATTTCAGTTATTTAAAAAATATTTGATACTTTGCTTTCGTTTAACACACAAGAACATAATATTATTGTTTATTTGATAATTTTTTATACTGTATTAAATTATTTGAAATTGATTGTAGGCTATCTATACTTGAATTGAAAATACTGAACAGAAAATTTGATTGCAACTAAGTATAAATCAGGTATAAATAATAATCAATAACAATGTATAGGTGTTTCGTGCTAAAAATAATATTCAAAATATATAAATTAACTGGAACCTTGTGTCATGCAAGGAAATTTAGCCTTGAATTATCGTTATAGGACTCAATGGTGGCGGCTTTTATTTCTTGTCACAATGCCATGAAATATTCATGGAATGCCATGGGCGTGTATGGATCAATTCTCTCATACCTTCACTGTCCTCCATTTTAGATTGAGATGTAACTTCAAATAGACATGTGTCTTTGTTTCAAATGTTTTCACAGTCACCCCAACGATTTTATAACTCCCAATGGTCTCCCATAACTCCTATGGTCTGTAATGTACAAGTCATCTTCAGACTTCAGCTATTTCAAATTTGTGAAAGATTTGAGTATTAAATTTGAAACTTTTCTCACTCTACAATACCCTTCACAGTTGCTGGTATTTATAGAATTATCTATAGTCTTATTAGAGATTTTTGCAAAATACTCTCATTTTCCTAATTATAAAAATTTGTACTATTTCAGTATTGTGCTATTTCTTGTTTAAATTACTCCAATATGTAGCCTACTTGGAGATTCTAGTCTCTCACCGTATTCCCATTGTTTTTAAATGCATTTTTTAAAATAATCCTTATAGATTGTTCTTTTCAAAAATTATTTCTCTTTAAACTAGCAATCATTAAAATTTAACGAATAAACCACATCTGTTTCAATAAAATATTTCAATGATTTTTCAAAGTTTTATTAGAAATGTAACCAACTTTGTAAACGTAGCCTATCAATAATGAATCAACTTCAATACAATACAATCTTCATTGTCAAAAAAAACATTACAAAAAGAAAAATCATGAAACACCAAAGGCTATACAAACATAAAAATGTGACAAATTTTTCAATAAAAAAATCTCTTAGCTTGTATAATGGCATATTGAATGACATGAACGAATAATATAAAATTGGGAAGCTCAATCATCATTAACAAATAATGAGAAAATGGAATGAATAAAATAAAATATCCCTTGTAAACAATTCATGCTTGTAGGTTATAATTATGACTAAGCAATCAGTCAATGGGTTAGAATTGGTTAGTCTGTTCTTATGTCTTATGCAATACTTAGATTTTTCTCAGACTAGTGATTGCATATTATCTACTCGTACTAGGAGAACGACCTAGTGAAGATCGGTACCATAGTTTCTCAGCTCGTCTTGTGTTCCAGTAGTCAGTTCTTTTAATAGGTTTGGATTCCTTACAACTTTCATTCGACAATAGTCAGTTTTTTATTCAACTTCATTAGTATTCCACGGCATTGTTCATGTATGCTGTTTGTTTCGTAACGACCGTCTTGCAGAAATGTTTGCATTCTGAAGAAATAAAAAGTATCAAGCCTTTGCCTTCAAAGTTGTATAAAAGATTCCTTTGGAAGTGTGGCTTGAATCCTTGAATATCAAAACGTTTGACAAGACAGTGTTGCATCCACTCATTCATTCATTCATCCACTCATTTCATTGAGAATATAGATTATAATGTGGGAAGAATCTTATTAAGTAATGAACAAAATATATGACATTCTTGCAGTTTTGCATGACAATATACGTATTTGTCTTCAAAATCTAATACTGAAAACATTCTGTCCAGAAATAAGTGTTTTTCCATGCATCAACAAGATTTTAGAGTGCTTGAAAGTTGAATTTTCATATTATTCTTATATTATTATTTTTTAAAGTGAATTTTCATGGTTATTTGTTTGTTTGTTGCAGGCCTCGAGTATTAGCAAAGCAATCAACTGTCATGAGCATCCTGTCAAAGAGAAACATGTGCGCAGTATCCTTTTATTGAAAAAATTTTGAAAAATTATTTGATAATACTGTAGTTTTTCTGAACTCTAGAATTGCAAAGACGTTGTCTATTTACTCTCTTATAAGTATATCAAGTTTTTTAAATGTAGGTTATGTGAATGAATAAATGAATCATTTTTATTTGTCAAAACTAAACATTACAATTTATTTGCTACTTAGAGGCAAAGATCTCACGATTAACCAAAATCACGAGGCTATGTAGAGCCTGTCTGGGATGGTAATCTTGTGAATTATATAATTAAGTAAGCTATATTATTGTTATATTGATATAGTTCAATAAATAAATCACTACGATTCAGTTTAATGTTAAATTTGTAATTTTTAATTAAACTTATAATGTGTACAGCTTGTTGGCGTTCTCTTACAGTATAGTCAGGTTTTTAATTAATCTTTGGGGAGTTAAATTGATTAAAATAGATAAAGCTAAATATTTCAATTAATTGAAATTTTTGAATAAAGTTTAATCAAATTCAATATTCGATTCTACCTTGCAAACCAGTGCTCAGTGAAATATAGGCCTATACCCATTTAAAAATGGATACCTTGTATCAATCCTAGATGATTCCATGAGAATTAGTCAGTTATTGATTTGTTGAATAGAATTGAAAGAAATAAAATAATTATTAAGGGAAGTATTGTTCTTTTATTCTTATAGAAGATCTAAAACAAGTAGGATATTCTTATTGGTGGAAAATTCGTTCTAAAATATCATTTATATTAACACTATTTAAAAAAAACATTCAAGTAGAAATAACTTGATTATATACATAGTGACGATCGTTTCATCCTGGTGTAGGACATCATCAGACTGACTGATTGTTGTCAGTCTCTCGGTCGTCACTATGTAAGTGAAAATCAAGTTATTTCTACTTGAAAGTGTTTTTAAAATAGTGTTATTTAACAGTAGAAAAAAGTATGGATACACAACTCAATCATCTATATTCTAAATAATGGAACTAATTGATAGAAGCATAGAACAAACAATGCCGAAAACTCTCATGGCTTAATTGCGTAATTCACTTTCGTTGGATATTGATTAACCAATTTGCCCTACATTATGAAATATTGCTCTATAGCATCATTTGATACCGGTTCATTTTCTAAACTCAGCACTCTCGTATTAGAAATGCAGTGCAGTGAAGAGAAACACATCCAATTATGGTATGGGAATAGATTTTCTTTTAATCTATTCTCACTTTTATCGTGTTTACATAGCAGTTCGTAGTGGATATAGAAATCTACAACTTTAAAATTTTCCAATTTATCTAGGTCTTATGCTACTTGTGCCATTTTTATCATTCAAAAGAAGTTGTGTATTTCCAGGTTTCCCGCTAGGACACATCCTAAGTTGTATAATAATATTTAAAATAGCTAATAAATCAATTTATAGAAATAACCATCATCAATGATCTAAAACCAAAATTCTGTTAAATTAAAATTTGTTACAAGAATAAAAATAATATTATATTCGTTCTTGGTTGAACAAAATTCTTTTATTTGATAATCTTTGTATTAGTTACTAACATATTTTGCATCAAATTTAACAAGGCCAGGGGTTGATCAAAGTTTGTAATGGAAATAGTGGACTAGAACCCGAGCGTACTGTACTAAACATTTTACAGCGATTCCATGTTTCATAACTTAGCTTGTTTGAAGTCGTTTTTCATTGCTGCTTCATGATTTTCGGTTTTTAAATCTTGATTTTTCCAATAAGGGGAGAAAATCATTATAGAATTGGGAAATCTCCTTCTTTTGTTAGTATTTATTCACAAAACGCAAGTAAGATACTTTCAACCATTCGTATTAAAACATATTTCATTTCATAATAATTTTCATGAGTTTTATGGAAGCTTTCTTGAAAATCTAATAGCGGGGTTTTGAATTGCCAGTTGTTGAAAAAATAAATAAAACCAATGAATCAAGAATTACAAGCTTTTGATAAAATATTGGAAATCGCTCTTTGTGTTGATCTTTACCAATTATTGAATGGTAACATCATGTTTTCAAAATTCCCCATAATTTCAATTGAGTATTTCATTTTGAACTCTCTAACCGGAAAACGCTTATCGTAATGAAACACAGCTAAAACAGTTAAACAGAGTTTTACATGGTGCTAATTCTAGTTCCGGTTGACTCGACATGTGAGTCACTTGGAACTGATAAGTTAACTGATTAGTAACGACCTAACGACGATCTTCGTGTCCAAGTGATTCACTTGGAATTTCACAGTTTGCAACTTGACATGGCTTAGTTGTTAACTTGTTACCATTCAGTCAATTTGAATAAAACTAGTATTAAAGGTGTTCTATTCATGTTGGTCAGAAATTTCTCCATATTGTTAATAAATCAGAAGTTTCAAATCCACCTTAAATTTGAAATCAATTTATTTTCATTATTATTGTTTTCAATAATAATTGTTATGGAAAGTTACCTTACTATTCGTAAAATTTACTAAAAATCACAAAAAAATATGAAAAGTCAAGCTCAAGAGGACATTCTTGTAAATCATGAAGACACTTTTAATATACATACTATATATTGTGTATTTATGGATATTCCCATTACTTGAATACATGATTCAATAAATAAATAGATAGTTTCAATCATCTCTCATCATCATCCTTCCCATTACCCACGCACAAGCCTAGAGCTTATGTAGGCATCATCCCCAGCAAAAAAGTTCAAACTTTAAACTACTTAGCTTCAATGGTTAGATGCCGTTTATCATTCGTTATTTCCTGAATATAAATCGAAAAGATTGAATTCAAAATATAAATTAAATCGAAAAGATATTAAGCAAGAAAAGATTGAGTATACTTGTCTGAGTTTTGAAGGTGTAATATTGGAGAATGGGAAACTCATTATGAAATCTAAGAAGCTGTGGAGTAGAAGATTAATGTATTTTTTTATATTCGTGTTGAGCTCTGGTCTGAATTGAACGAAAATTTATAGTGGGTCACAAAATGAATCCATTCATAGCAAACTCTAGTTGACATAGGCTACCCCACTGAATCTAATTTCTATACAAGTTCAATACAATTTAATCTGAATGTTTAGTACCTAGTAAATTACTCTAATTTCGAATTGCTTGATTATTTGAATAATTTTGTGCTTCATTTGAATTATTTTACACGCCGAAATATTCCTTGACTCAGAATTCTAGGTGCAATATTGGGAACGTTCCATGAGAAGTCTTCAGAAACATTCTGGAAATGTGTGCTCAGGCTACCGTTGATGGAAAACAAAATAGTCGCCTGGAAGTTTTGCCACGTTCTACATAAGGTGCTTAGAGAAGGACATCCTCAGGTCATACCCTATTCGCAGAGGTTTAGGCCGAAAATAGATGACATTGGAAAATTATGGGTGAGTTATTGATTATCTAATCGTGAAGTGTTTCAAGATTTAAGATTTCTTTATTACCGCAAACATTCATTACAAATGCAGAGTAAAAATAATACAGAGACATTTTTTACAATTCATTAATACACAAAAAACACAATCATATAATATAAAATCAAACAAAAAAAAACTAGTCAGTGATTTATCAGAAAGTTATTTAGATACTTCACAACATCATCAAGTAAAATTGTATTTACTGTTCATCAAATTCTGGTTAAAACCCAATGTCACGTTAGATTATTAGTGAATTATAGTGTGAAACTCTATTAAAAAGCGAAACGTGATAACAGTATTGTAGTGTGTTTCGCTTTAATTAAATACTACAATGATATATGAGCCTTGTAGCTTTCACCTAATCAGGAAGTGTGTCATCGTTTTCTAACAACGTTCTATCTGTTTTTAATAATAACTGCAGATTGATCTATTTGGAATATTCTCTTGTAGGAAGTTTTTTCTAATAATTCTATTATCATCGCGTTTGTTGAAAGAAAACTAATAAATTAACGAGTTTCATTCAATTTGATCTTATCTAAATTACTCATTGCCATTATAAAAATGAAAGCATTGTCTGAAGCTTGAAAATTCTAATCAAGAAAGTAACACCAGTGTATTCTATTAAAAATCTAATAAAATAGTATTTTATGTTTTTCAATTCACAATGGAGTTTCTCAACATTAATCAAAACCCCATTGAAAATTTTATGTTCATCAATGATTGTTTTATCATTGCTCTTTATGGGATGATGATAATAAGTATTATTAGAATTCAACTGTACTATGAATCATCACTGGCTTTTTAGACTATTTTCGTCAATAATAATTAATCATGGGTTTTTTGTTAAGATGTGTACATGAGTATTCATTCATAATATACATGGAAATATGAAAAACTATGTCATGAGCGTATTGTTTTGAACTAGTTATCTATTAACAGAGTATTAGATAGATAAAATTAGTATATTTTGTGGTAGTATTTCAATAGAATGTTGTACAAACAATATTTATTCATTACTTAATGTTTTTAAATGTATTTTTTGTTTGTTCTGCCTAGGGCCATCTAAAAGAGGGATACGGAAAACTTATCCAGCTGTATTGCAAGCTATTACTGGAGAAACTAGCATTTCACAGGCGGAATCCCCGGTTTCCGGGGAATCTTGTAGTTTCCAAAGAAGAATTAGATAGTATAGGTGAAAATGACATCAACAACTATTTTCAAATGTCTGTGGAAATGTTCGACTACATGGATGAAATTCTAGTGCTACAAACTGCAAGTAAGAATAATTTTATCTTTATCTATAAATTATTCAACAAGTTATTTAATGAACTGTGAAAACAGAACTGATCTACTAAAACTGTGGAAGATGATTTTGAAGAATGAATCTAAATTACTTGTTTATAACATTGCCACTTATTCATTTTCATATATATGACAATTTATTGTCATAAATTACTAAATTGTTGTACTGTATATATATTTATTGTCATAAATTACTTACAATCATTATTCTTTATCCACGTTCAGTTGTCAATAGGTTGTATATCCTTGCAGATCCTTTTCCAAGAAAATACATTTCTATAACTTCTTACTTCATCGGTTCATGTAGAAAAATCACTTTCATTTTCTCATTATCATATTATTGCAGCTCATATTGAACTTCATATCATTTATTAATTCTCAAGATACTGCTTTATAGAATAATACTATTCCTTATTCATTAATCTATCAGTGTATGGATTTATGAAATGTAAATAATAATGTTTTCATAATCAGTTGATAATCTAAAGTAAAATCAATAAAGAATCTAAAACTTTGTTGTAATACTCATACGGTTCTATGAGCTCGACGAAGCTAAGTCTCTAGATTCATAATACTTAAACGGGTGGCCACTGCAGCATCTACAAACTATCTCGGAGCATTATGTACCTAAGCGGCCTCTACATAATACAACCCACCAACCTATCGAGATCAACTGACGACTAAATCGGTAAAGCCACCGTCAGCATAAAGAATACAAACGTTAGTCCTCGACATTAGGTGTATTGCTATTCCCTCATACTGCCAACCCATCCAACCTGTTGAGACAAACGTTTGTCGATGCCACGGTAGCCACCCGTTCGACAAGTCTAGGACTTATTAAATCCTGAGCTCAAGGAACCATCCCCTTAAGTGTATGGATTCATAAGCACGAGATGTAAATAATAATGTTTTCATAATCAGTTGATAATCTAAAGTGAAATCAATAAAGAATCTAAAACTTTGTTGTAAACTCAATAAATGAAGTTATATATAATGCTTTTCATCTTTAAAGACCCCTGAGCGCAGAGACAATGGGCCGTATGAATAAAGTTGAGCATTTGCTTATACTTCTAAAATATTGAGCATATGCTTCATTTTATATGAATAAAAGCGAGCAAAACCTTATGCTCATGCTCATCCTTAAAATTGGTTTGGAGCTCATTTGCTCAAAATATAGAGGTTATGCTCAATTTATATGAAGAAACTATTATTGAATGAGCTGTAAAATTCTAAATGATCTGAATTCCTAACCTTTACTATAATAACAAAGTAAGATGAATCCGCTTGATGAAAATCAAATAGAATAGATAAAGGTTATCGGTTCAGGATAGTTCAGGAAGCATGATAAGCAGTATATAAGGTAAAAGATTATTCATATGATAAAAATTGAGCAAATGCTTACTGGGCTTCTACCTAATGTCTGTAGAAGCAAAAACCTTTGCGTTTTCATGCTCGTGCTTATAAGCCATGTTCAGCTTTTTAGTTCAGAACGGGCTGAGCTCATGAACCGGGTCTCTTCCTAGCCTCGGTGTGTTTTTGTGTTGCAGTCTTCGGCTCGCTGGACATGTCGCGCTCGAACTCGATGACCAGCAGCGGCCAGTGCATCCTGGCGCCGCTGATTCCCATCATCCAGGACTCGTCGCAGCTCTACGACTACTGCGTCAAGATCCTGTTCAAGCTGCACGCGTCGGTGCCAGCCGATATGCTCGCCGGCCACCGCGACCGCTTCCTCAAACACTTCGTCCAGCTCAGACACTTCTACTACAACGCCGCCACGCTGCAGTACTTCAAGAGCCTGATACAGATACCTACCCTGCCCGAGGTAAACAAAGTAATGCACACCTTTTCACTCGGATGACTAGTCAACAATCTTCTCTTTTCTTTCCATTTCACCATATTTGATTCCACATTAATTTATTCATTTCACATATAGCAGGATTCAATTAACTTGTCATAAGTCAGCTGATCCAGTAATAATTAAACAGTGATTTCGACACAAAAATCAAAAGGCTTAAAAGTTTTGAAGACCTTTAAAGTTTTTAAAATACCTTTTTAAAGAATACCTTTCAAAGAATAAATTTTTGAAAGACCTTTTCAAATAATCTTAAGGAGATTTAGCATTTGTAGGTTACATTGTGAAATCATTGCTGGTAAAACATATGTTTTCGTGACGTTAAAAGGGACCCAAGCTGCCATAACGTGGTAAGCAAACAACCTTGGTTCTCATTCGTTCCCTAGATCCAAGTCAGCTTTGATTATGATTTTTTTCCACATTTACCTATACATTTAAGAATGTTTCAAATTAGCAGCTACATTACAAAATCTCTTTTATCAAACTGGTTAATAAAGTGCTTTAAAGCTCAGACAGTTCTACTACAATGCAGCCACGCTGAAGTACTTCAAGAGCCTGATACAGATACCTACCCTGCCCGAGGTAAACAAAGTAATGCACACCTTTTCACTCGGATGACTATCCAATTCCTAGTCTCTCTTGTTTTTCTTCCATTTCACCATATTTGATTCCATTAATGTTATTCATCATCATATAGCAGGATCACACAGATTAACATTGAGAGTCATAAGTCAGCTGATCCAGTAATCCAATTAACAGTGATTTCTTTGTGGACACAATCTTCAAAAGGCTTTGAAAGTCATAAAGACTTTTAAAGTCTTTGAAAGACCTTTAAAGCAAGACCTTTCAGAATAATCTTTTAAAAGACCTTTTCAATAATCTGCAAGATTCAGCATATCTGTAGGTTAAGTATTGTGATATTGCAGTCTTGGCTCATGAAATAGTTGATTTCTGATCAAGTTGAATTGATCCTGCGTAAGAGGATGCAATTAATTTGGTCTTCGCAAATCAGCTGACCCAGTAATAATTAAACAGTGACTTGACACAATTATCAAAAGGCTTGAAAGTCTTAAAGACCTTTTAAAGTCTTTAAAATAACTTTAAAGAATACACTTTACAAAGAATCAAATTTTTGAAAGACCTTTTCAATAACCCTAGCCTTGAGATTGCATTTTTTTGTAGTGGTTAAGTATTGTGGATATTGTTATTGAAATGCTAAAGGATTTATGACAAGTTGAAAGTATCCTGCTATACGTAGAAACAACCTTTTCATTCGTTCCCTAGATCCAAGTCAGCTTTGATTATTATTTTTTTCACATTTACCTATACATTTAAGAGTGAGTGTTTCAAAATTAGCAGCTACATTACAAATTATCTTTTATTAAACTGGTTAATAAAGTGCTTTAAAGCTCAGACAGTTCTACTACAACGCAGCCACGCTGCAGTACTTCAAGAGCTTGATACAGGACCTCGTCCATATATTTAAGAATGGTTTCAAATTAGCAGCCACCAATATGCAAATTATCTTTATTAAACTGGTTACTGGCCACCGCGACCGCTTTAAAGCTCGTCCAGCTCAGTTTCTACCTACAACGCAGCCACGCTGCAGTACTTCAAGAGCTTGATACAGATACCCACCCCTGCCCGGAGGTAAACAGTTAATGATCCGTCACCTTTTCACCTGGATGACTATTAGTCAACAATCTTCTTTTCTTTCCATTTCACCATATTTGATTCTACATTAATTTATTCATTTCACATACGTAGAAACAACCTTTTCATTCGTTCCCTAGATCCAGGTCAGCTTTGATTATTATTTTTTTTTCACATTTACCTATACATTTAAGAGTGTTTCAAATTAGCAGCTACATTACAAATTCTCTTTTATTAAACTGGTTAATAAAGTGCTTAAAAGCTCAGACAGTTCTACTACAACGCAGCCACGCTGCAGTACTTCAAGAGCTTGATACAGATACCTACCCTGCCCGAGGTAAGCAAAGTATGCGCCGTCACGTTAGAGGAGTAGCTACTGCATTTCTAAAACCTTTTTTCATCTACGGACATGTTACAACGTGAATTGATGGCAAAACAGTTGCCTTTTTGAAACGTAATAAGGATTTTTCGATACAGTTTCTACATTATAATACAGTTTGCGTTTGTATTGAGATGACATCGAGCTTGAATCAAGGCAATTTTAGGTTCATATTATTGTTTTTTGTTGGCCGTAGATAAAGTGGTGTATGCAGCGATTGTAATTGGCTTTTAAATTACTCGTGACATATTAAAAACATTCGATAAATCTCGTGTTTTTACTCAAAGACTCTCATATTACAATCGTTGTATTATATACACTTATCATTTAAAAACTTGATACCATTTATACAAATTAACATCTATTATAGTCATGACAAGAAAAGGCCAACTTTTTCCTAGATGTTGGCAGAGACCTAAGATGGCGGCTGCTTAAATGCTGCCAACATTCCGTATGCATAATATTAGTTGATGCAATGGTTGTATTAAAAGAGCCTTTAAAACGACTATTGAGATACCGAGGTTAAAATACGAGCGACAACGCCGCGAGTTATTCTACGGTGTGTCAAGAGTACTATAAAGGGTAAAATACAACCATTGCAAACGCTATTCTATCCAAGACCAACAAAAAACAATAATATCTACATTATCTATCCAAACTAACCTTGATTCCAACGACCATTGTTCTATTTCAATGTTTACCTCATACGTTAGGAAGCAGCTAAAAGCACACACGCAAATAAAGTGCTTTTATCAGCTGCGATTGTGTTTTGTTCCGTTCCAGTGTTTTAAAACTGGAACAGATAAAATTAGAACCATTTCATAATATAGCACCCGTTTCTTGAAGTCGTAATTACGATACAAGTATCAAATTTCAATTATGAAACTGTAATGATTGCGTTAAAACACGGTCGTAGATAAATGAATAAAAAGTTCAATGTTTAAGATATAATGCATACTAGTTTCCTTATTCATAACTCTGATATCTGATTGTCTTACAAATTGCAATCCATTGCTGTTCATACAATACCGGGTTATCATAAAAGAATGGTGCGGTTTCAAAAGAATTGGTGCGATTTTCTGACAAACATTTGACGGGTATCCGTTCATGATTCCTGTCTAATTTAGGTTGTTTGGCTTGAACGTTGGTTTCTGTAAAAATTCAATCTTTGCTCCATTCTTTTATGATAACACTGTATAACAAGCAATAATTTTCAACCTACGATTCAATGACGTTTTATTCAATGTGATTTTTGTATCTTTCCATCAGAATCCGCCAAATTTCCTGATCCAAGCTGAGTTCGGCGCGTACGTGACCCCAGTCGTGATCCTTCCCCCCGAAGAAGAAGCGCCCTCGCCTTCGACTGCCGACCTGGTCGACATAGGCGCTGTTCAGAATGGATGCACTACACCCACACCGCACAGCGTGTCACCTGATATGTTGGCTGAAAGGTCAGTATTAAATTACTATTTATATTTCTAACACTCACATCCAGGTGCACGAAAATGCAATTGATATGGTGCCTCAACACGATTACCAATGAGGTTACCTAACCACTTCTCCAATTTTGCAATGTATTTATAAATTTTATATGTTGATAACTGTCAAGAAGATTAAGATGTTTTGGAAGAACCAACCACTGATTTATTAGAAACTCGAGATACCGGCGGTTCTCGGTAGAGCTTGAAAGTTAAGGCACCATTATCAATCTCTGGTAAGAGCCAATAAATCTGTGCTGGTTTGACATCTTGTCTTTCTTCAGCATTTATTATGGATAACTACCACAATATCACCTTTACAACTACTCAAAGAATTTTATATGTTGTATTATTGTATTGTTCTGGAAATTTTGTGTGAATAAATTGAATTGAATGAACTTCAAGCACCGTGAAAGACGTCACTGCGTTGACGACAGATACTTTAATTGGCTCTGCTAGATGACGTCATTTTACGGTGGTTGAATGCTTATGACTCTTCGTGTGACTGACCGTCAATTTACTATCTTTAGTCAGCAATATTTCAACTTACATTTGAAAACAAAACATGATTTGAATAGAAATGGAATTGCAGCACACCACATTAACAAAGGATATTAAAAATGTTCAATAAATTTTGAATGTAATTTTCTCGTTAACTTCATAATTATGTTCATGAGATAAGGCTTTGATGCTTTAAATAACTCCAGTTTTCATTATAAGAGAAAAGAAACATGGGATTAAAACTCCACATTGGGGTTTTATAAAAATGTATCCATACAGAAATAGAATTGAATGAATTCTTGTAGATAACAAATGCAAATTTATAATTTTATTGCACGAATGTGTGGTTTGAAGTTCAAATTATTTCGTTGTAAAAGTTTTATGAATCATTACATTAACTCGGATGGATATAAAAGTCATATTGATATTCCACAGTATTACTCCTAATATATTAATCTACTCTACTCTCTATTTCTCTTGCTTTAGCTGCAAAACAAGTACTATTGGTAATCTATAGTAGAGATTGTGTGGAACAAGAATAATAAATTGTTCAAAATTACATGCTTACAATTGTGTTTTTTTCATTTTCTCCAGAGATAACCTTATAGAGCACCTTCAACATGAAATTAGTAGGCAACGAGCTGAAATAGAGCACTTATCGTTAGAACACCAAGAAACCATTTCACGACTCTCGGAGAGAATCAACCATTTAGAACTGGAACTAGCTAGGAAGGTAAGTTACTCTTTTAATATAAATCATTCTATATCTATTATTAATCATTAGGAATGTATTAATAGTGTGTATTTCATTTATATGAATAGTAATCTAGTTTTCTTGTTTGCTCGTTTTCCATTTTTATTTATTTTTCTCAAATTTTTAAATTTTATCTATTGTAATATTGTTCTTGATGTGGGGTAAATGTTTGGGGTTCCCCCGTATGCTTCTGGATCGTAAACATATAAAAAATATTCTGTAGTGAGTATTCAGTGACTAAAGAAGACTATATTCTGTAGTCACTGAAGTAATTATGATACAGAAACTGATTGTACAGACTCTGTAAGAAAGTAGATAGTGTAACGCCATCTAGTAGTGGAACTTGGCACTATTAAGAACGGTTAGAAGCAGGCAGAATTCTTGTTTCAAAACTGATAAGATCCGAAATGTATTACAACATATTTTAAGAAGTTTAATAAAGTTATATTAAAGTACTGGTTTAGATGGTTTTCTGCATGGGATAGGCTTTATTTGGTCCCATAATGGTTGTATATGAGGACTCTTATTTACTGTATTGAGTTTGAAGTGATCGACTAATGGCAATGAAATTTTAACTTTTTGTTTGTAGGATAGTGAACTTGCTCAAGAGAGGCTGGCAAAAGAAGATTTGTTGGCTCAGACTGAGGGGGCATCCCGTTGCGCAGAGGCTGAAAGTGAGTTATAAAATTATTTTTTATCTCTCCATTTTTGTGTTATTTCATAAAAAGTGTTTGTTTCTCAAATACTATCTCGCCAAAAAGCGAAAGGCTGTGGAGATTTCATTCCAATAGTACCAATTTGCTCAATTGTAATACTCTTATCTGCATTAAAAAGTCCAAAAATTGTAGGACATCTATAAATAATTTCATTTCATGCGTCTTTTCTATTTTTACATTCCAAGTCAATAAAGGTACTCTCAAATTTCATTATGGAACATCACTTTACTCTTGAAACTATTCATACCAATAATTATTTTCAACTATTATTTTTTCAGAGAGAGCAAAGACTATAGAAGAAAAATTCCAAAAATTGAAAGAGGTTTACACAAAACTACGTGAAGAACATATTCAGTTGATTCGGCAGGTAATTTTCTTCAGCTTTTGTAGTTATTTCAAAAATTATTCTCATGCAGTCTCTGTTCGATCGAACAACCTATGTCTAGCAGCGAAAAGTAAAAATTAATTAATGACACTTTTGCAATTGGAAAGTTTCTTATTTTCAACCATAAACTGATAAAAGTTGGATACAGCCCTTAAATACGTCTTCTATCAACAAATTTATTTTTGAAACGCTCCTCTGTAGTTGCTTTGAGATTTTGATCTGATAGTGAATGTTCAAGTCAAAGAACCACCTTACTTGCATTATTTTCAACCTGATTAACATTTTTTCCTTTCGGCTACATAGATTGAGTCCAAACCCGATTTATTTGAAGATCTTGTCACTGGAAAAGATTTCAAAAGCAATGGACAGAGATTCCAGAATCGAAAAAATGTTAACGATGTCTGGCTATTTCAATCATGAATACTTCAAATTACACTCTGTGAAACTTGAAACATAAACTCTTATCTAAAAAGAAATGTCAATTTATTTAGCTGTTAATTCATATTAATTACAAAATTCAAGGAAAGAAATTAAAATTCTGTAAGAATTTGAAAACAGGCTGTTAGCAATGAGTTCTTGAAACTCGAAAGCGCTCCAGTCAGTAAGTAGACAAATTTAGTTTCTTACATTTAAAAAACATGACTGAATGTCGGTAATGAAGTGAAACCAATAGTAAATTCTGTACTTCTCCTAAGAAGTTCCAATGAAGCCTCTTGTATTCAGTATTATTTGATTTCAATATTCAATTCTTTTGTAGAATTTTATCTTGATAGGCATCTTATGAATCACCTGTAATTGGCGGTAATAAACATGTAAAACTCTGCAATGAAACATTCCATGTATAATGCACACCTTTTCACTCGGATGACTAGTCAACAATCTTCTCTTTTCTTTCCATTTTACCATATTTGATTCTACATTAATTCATTCATTTCACATACGTAGAAACAACCTTTTCATTCGTTCCCTAGATCCAAGTCAGCTTTGATTATTATTTTTTTCACATTTACCTATAGATTTAAGAATGTTTCAAATTAGCAGCTACATTACAAGTTCTCTTTTATTAAACTGGTTATTAAAGTGCTTTAAAGGTTCTGCAATTTCTTCGCTTTCTCACTTTCCACAGTCATTAGGTGTAGGACCTTCAACTTCATTTTAATCCTGAAGTTTTTTATTCCCCGAAATAATATAATGCTCTCACTTGTATTTTTTAGCATTTTTTCAATTTTTTAATGAATCTTCTAATTCATACTACAAGTTATGGTGATCTCACCTTATGGACCAGTATTCAACTTTGAAAATATTTAATTTTCATTCAACACGTTCCTATTCAACTATATTATATTCTCAGCACAATTTCTTCAACTCGAATCAAAGTATAGTATGGTATGGTTGAAACGTAAGGTATGGTAAGCTCAAGTTATGGGCTAGTATTCAACGTTGAAAATATTTCATTTTAATTCAACACGTTCCTATTCAACTATATTAAATTCTCAGCACAATTTCTTCAACTCGAATCAAAGTAAGGTATGGTTAAAACGATTTAGGTTGAAATGCTGAGATTTGTTTTGCAGAAAGCCGGAGTGGACAAAGCCTTGCGGGGCTCTGACAAAATGACAAAATTTGCCAGGGCGGCTAACAATCTCATTTTGACCATAGTAAGAGACCATAGCCTCGTTCGTTATTAGCATTGCATGTCCACGGTGCTGGGCACTACCACACGTGTGAAAGGAGACCCACACACTGTCAATGTTATTGTACAATATTGATGCACTTGACGAGATAAGGTGGATGAAATAATTCAGGATGATTAAATTTGAATAATTCAGGTGGATGAAATAATAGTTCAGGTGATAGATTGAAATATAATATTGCGCAAAATGTAGTTCACAATATTGTACAGGAATATTGATAGTGTAATGTCAGGTTGCTCATTTGTTCATTAGTGAAGGAAATTTAACCTGACGTTCCTTATCTTAAAATTACTTGGAATTTTTCTTAGTTTCTGATTTTCCTTTAAGTTCAGTAAAAAAACCTCTTGTAGATTTGTACTACCAGATGCTGAGTGAAGGAAATTTAGCCTGACGCTGCTTATACACTGCAAAACTTGGTAATCAGTATCTGATTTCCTCCCAGGGACACGGAGCTTAGCATCGGGCATCAGTTGTCCAGCGGGAAAATTGAAATTGAGGTTATAGTTCTACCAACGTGTTCAACTCCATTTTTCACACAAGGGAAGATCAAAGTCAAGGTTAGCTGCTGTAATAACACCCCGTGGAACAATGAAGACCTGGAAATGAAGTGTAGAACAATTTTCCACTTGAAATTTTCCTTAAAGTGTTAATTTTACTTTGCTTATGAACAACTGAGCAATCTAGCATAATGTCTCACTTCAGTCTAGTTGCAAGCTGGTTGAGCTGAGCCATGTTGTGATTGAATGTGTTCATCACAAATAGACTACAGAATGTGAAATATACTATTTGGTTTAGGATTGCCTCACGCCTAAGGTACAGTAGTAGGTTTTATTCAAGGTTAGTGTACAGATTCGAGATAAAAATCTCTACCTTGGGTTTCTTCAATCTTCTGGTGTGATAAGATGCTGATCCTCAATAATCCATGTATATTTCTCAAACTGATGTTTGTATTTGATGAAAATGTTTGGTCGTAATGTTACTCATCTCATCCAGTGTGTTTTTGGCCTTTTTGTTTAGATCGCGCAATAGTTTTTCATTTATTATGATATAACATTACAGTTTCTGAATTTCAAGCAGTGGTTTTAGTAGGTAAGGGAGTAGCATGCTGCTAGAGGAATAGCACCCGTGTACAAAAAGCAGCTTCTACAATATTTTTTTCTACCCCTTGAACAATAGAATTGATTGATTTTTCAAATGTAGGCGAAGTTCTTTCTCAATTTTTAAAGCTTAAATTGATGTTCACCTCTTTGAGGTATTCAATGTCACATTGGACTGAATTTATTGAAATAATAAAATTTAAAACATCCAATCAACAAGTTTGGTTCTCATTAAACAATTTATATTTTAAAACTTAAATTAAAATACTCTACAATTATTATATTGGGATTGGGTTTTGGAGTTGAGCGTTCAACTCTGAACTCAACTAGAGCCTTCAATTAATATTGTACAAATTATTCAGTTATTTGTGGTAAATGGTAGAGGTTTTAAAATACGGGTAAAAGGTTGAAAGCATAGACATGTATATATTTTTATAATTACAATTCAAATATTTGGGACTTCTTCATTGTGATATGCATGATATGATCCAAATATGCGACATGCACATATCTAGTGTATAGCAGGATACTTTTAAATTGTCATAAAACAGCTGATTGATGTACGCTCGTTTACTAACGTTGAATCAGCTGTTTTCTGACAAGTTGAAAGAATTCTGCTATACATCACCAAATTGTTAGCTGTCCACCAGTAGCTAGGAAAGCTTTTTGAACACCTGCGGTTCATTCATATTTATTTTTCTTGAAGTGAAAGAAATGATGAATATTTAATAATTAGTGAAACGAAAACACCCAATGAAAGTTTTATAGAGCTCTGATGTCGATGACCTCTGCAACCACAAACACGAATAGCAAGATAAGATGTAACATTTAAATAATTTGTATCATTGATCTGCATTACATATAGTGCGATTCACGTCAAGAAGTCAGCATTGCTTAGATGGGAGTTTGCTATCCTTGTTCAGCACAAGGCAGTTGCTGATGTCTCTATCTCATTCGCACTGTGCATAGTTGCCGCACACAGTCCCAAAAAACACGTTTGGTGCAGTTTTCTCTTTCTCTCTCAATGAAACTTGGCATCAATGCTCCTCATATAAACAATGCTGACTTCTTGACGTGAATCGGACTATAGCATCTCCTCTTGCTATTCCTCCTGTTAATGTTTGCTGTTACAGAAGTCTCCAGAACTATACAGCTTACTTTTACTTTGGATTTAAGGTTTCACTAATTATTATGTATTATCAGTTGATTAATTACAAAATCTAATAATTTCTTTCATATTTCCCATATTCATTTCCTTTTTATTTTCTATCATTTATCATAATTTCTTGTATTTTCGACGTAGAAAGCTGACGTGGACAAACAATTAGTGAATGTGAAGAACTTGGACCTGGAGAATAGTGAGAAAACCCGATTAGAAGAAGTTTTAGAAGAATTGTCAACGCTGCAGGCTTCAGCGGATGCTGCCACTGAACAAAATCAGGTTAGTTTAACCTAAATTATTTAGATTTTCTACAATTTTATGGGTTTTGTTTTCTGTCTACAATATAGTTCCATCACACCATAGCCTGCAGTCAGTTTGTTTGTTTGTGAATGGCTCAACAGCCCTATGTGGGGCTTAGGCCTACAGCTTAGGCCAACGGCCTGCTGTCAGTAGTTGAAATTAAATCATAATATTTGCATTTTCAACGAACTATACTCCGTATGCTTCAGTGCTGTGGAAATGGTTCCATCAAGAAACCGAGAGATGGCGCCACATAAACTTTTACATTTTTTATTCATTAAAAACATATTTTTTCAAAATACAAATAAAACCTGCAAATCAAGGACCGCTAACCTTTATAACTGGTCCAATACAACGGTCAAAGTGGCTGTCATTAGTTTCATAATATATGATCTCGTTCTTACGGGTAAGAATCTCTCAGTATTTTGACTTTTTTTCGTCCTAAATTTTGAAGTTTGTTAGTTGAGTGCGCTTTCAAATTCTTCAACTCACTTTATGATTATTATTCCTTTTTGAAGAATTATTCTGAATATGGTATTGAATTAAGGTTTGTGACTAATCTTAAGAATTGCGATTAATTCTTGAAACAAATTTATGAATGATTTAATTAATAAATCTGTGGAAGCAAATCCTCTTAATGAGGACTAGATTTGTAAATGAAACACATGTAGATCTCTTCAATTTTCAACTAAAAATTGGAATATTCATATAATTACACTTTTAAACTTTGTTATAATCATTTGATACTTTCTAAGGGATCAGTAATAAATTCTTAATTTAACTATTTTAATTCTACAATTTTGGAAACTATTGAAGTTTGTATTTGTCTTTTTCAGTTGCAAAGGGATGTGAGTAAAAGAAATTAAATTAAAATAATAAAATATTTGCACTATTCATATTATTCACACTGTAGTTAGAGTTACCACCGTAGGCTGTATTTTTATAATATTTTTGTTCCCATGAGAATTATGTCTAATTATTTCAAATCTGTTTCTAATTAGTAGTTTCTTTTATCAATTTAGCTTTGTAAATCGCTTTAGTTTGCAAAGAATACTAAAAAGTGATAGCTCACAGCTCATTGCAATCAGCTTTTCGTTGAAACGTTTACTTCAATTTCTTGGATTCCAATAGAAAATTCACTGTAACTCTCTATTTGGTTCTTAGCTTGAAAGAAAATGATCCATCCACCTTTTTCATAACAGAAATCCTTTAGTTTAACGTTCAAGTACTTGATATATTCTATGCCATCACTTTCTATGAAAAAATCACATCTTTGTTCATTTCCTTGTGTATCTACTGTACTTTCATTGTGTAATTCAAATTGGAAGTTCCATTTGTTTTTTTTTCTTTAATTATTGAGTGAACTTTATTTAAGTTCAGTTGTAGTCAACTGTAAGCTCGAGTTGTAGTAAAAGTATTAGAATAATGTTTCAATTCATTTGACAACAATTAAATATGGAGTATCAATATTCAATAAAGGGACACATCAATAGATTAAATTGGAGTACTACTTCAAATTTAAGAATTCATTAGTGCGATATTTTACACAACATCTTCATTTAATCCTACTTCAATAGTACCAGACTAATCTTGAAATTTCATGCTAAATGTTCAATAGGATGAGTTCATAACATAGTTCTTAGTATCCAAAAACTAACCTTCTACGGGTAAATTATTGAAAAGTCGTCACTCAAAAATATTTTCCTCTCGAACATGTGAATGAGAAGCGGGAAAATAAAATAATAGTTGAAAATGTAATTAAATAACAGAATATACATATTTGCTCCTTGAATCCGAATGCTGCTCTTATATTTTTTATCAAGTTGTGTCTTCAATACCTACTAGAACACAATTTGTCATTTAAATAAATTTCTTTTTAAGTGTGAGATAAGTGCTTTTCATCTCATTCCTGCTTGTTAAGTTTTCATATTTAGTTCTAGGTTTGAAAGTTTGTTCTAGAAAATTTGACTTCGCGATTTTGTCTTGTGTGTATTATTATTTTTAAGCGATTCCTATCTCATTCTGCCTGTTACATTTTTATATCTACTTGTAGGTTTAAAAGTTTGTTCTAGCTTGTAATACTATTTTTTGTAATTTTCTAGGCATTGTCTTCAAAAGTCGACTGGGTCGAGAAGGAAAAAGCTCAAATCGAGAGTGAATTACAAGATTTATTATCGCAAAAAGAAGAGGTTGACTCCAAACTGACAGAGGCTGAGAGTCGGCTAAAGTCTTCAATCGAGTCTCAAGATTCAATGTTTGGTAATTGTCGCTCGAAATTATTGTTTCGTGTTTGAATTGATACTTGTCCAACTTTGAACAACAAAATTAATTTTTACTCATTTTAGAATTTTATAAACTCTAGTCTCTAGTCTATACTAATTGACGATGTTGTTCACAAGCAATTGGAAATATTATAAAAATAGCTGTATTGAGCAGTCAATTTTCATTATCGATTTTGATAATCAATGAAGCAACTTGATTCAATTTTAATCATCAACAGATATTTTTCAAAGTTGTCCCTTTCAATTTAAATGTTTCATACTTTGTAAGTTATATATTTCACAGAAAGTTCTATACTCAATGTTGCTTGCAATTTTGCTATATCCGTCAGTTTCAGTATAATTGTAGCCACATTTATTTCTTATTTACATGTCCCAACATGAAAAGGAATATCACAATGGAAGACTTGATCTTAGCAAATGTCGATGCAGTTTCTGCAGCAACTTTTGACAAAATATTATTAATGTATGGTAACTAGACACGGAACAAGAAGAAGAAGAAGAAGAAGAAGTATTGTAGCCTTATATTGTTTTATTTCCTTTTCAGAAAAGTGTTGCCTTGAATCTGAACGTATAGTTCAACATGCCATAGATGAAGTAGACAATCCAGCCATGTCAGCTACTTGCACGTGTGGTAAGTAGAATTTGCATCCAATATAGGTCCGTACTCACTATCTCCATCTAGATTTGATTTTCAGTTTCTCACTGTTGGTAACTTAATCCAGTTTAACAACCCCAGTAATTGAATTATTGGATCTGTTAAGCTTGATTCAGGAAAAAAATTATAGTTCAGTGGAACCCCGCTTAACCGGACCCTGAACCCGGGCTAACCGGAACGGTCGACGATGAAAATTAATCAGTTAGATCATTTAAAAATGTAAATTATCTCAAGAAACTAGGGTCGTACAAAACTGCGCTTTATTGAACTACATGAAATAGTTTCCTATTTCGCCCCCATTATTCCGTTCAAGCGGGGTTCTACTGTATCTTCTTTGATTAATTGATCATTTAAATTGTGTAATTTTTGTTTAAGTTGCAGGTTATTGTATTGTTCTCTTTTTTCCTGTAATAAATTTCTATTTCATTAAAACAAAGCTCAACGAAACTATAGTTTAAGCTGTCTTTCTCATATAGTTAACTATCTTAACCGTGATACTTTCGTTCGTTCATTAGCATCCTTTGATAGTTAAGCTATTTGTTTCAAACTGTAGATACACAGCTCAAACCAAGGGTGCTACAGTTAAAATGGGTTTAAACTAAGATGTTGTCTATGATCTAAGTGCTTTATGATTGGAGCCTTATAATCTAGTCAGGTCACCCAATATAAACAGTTTATTGTTGTTTCTTGTGAAATCCTTTCAATAACATTTGTGTGTCCGATCACTTCTCAGATTACCTAGATAGCCTTGTGGAGCCTCTTCGAGAAACAGTTTCTGCCCTGGAAAAAGATCTCACTGTTGAACTGGTGGTGCAGTTGGCGCATCGGTCAGCTGCTTTCATATTTTGTGCCAAAGCCAATACCAACATGTCGCCTGATATCGAAGCGGGGGAACGTGAGTAATTATTATTATTATCAAACTAATTACAGTATTAATCATTAGTTCAATTTTTTCCTGCCTTTGCATTGAACTAGAATTCCGTGAGTAATAAATGTTATCAAACTAATTAATTCAATATTAATCATTTGTTCAATATTTTACTTTTTTTGGCTTGGCATTCGACTAATATTCGAGTGTATTTCCAAGTAGCCTAGTATGACTGGAGAATTAAGGCTAGAAAATTCACATAGTTTCTTATGACACACACCGATGCGATGACTAATCGGTGTGTTTTGCTTCATAAGCAACTATGTGATAACGTGACTAATCTCGTCTTGTCTTGTCTTGACTAACCGGTGTACGCCTAGCCTAAGAATAATTAGACTAAGGTAAATAGAATAAGTAATATTATTATAATTGTATTCTAATTATTACATTGGGTGGAGTTACCTGTTATAGATGTGCTTTTACCGTATTAGCCAAAATAAACAGTACTGAAATGGTGATATTTTATTATGGTTTCAGTACTATTTATTTTGGCTAATACTGTATTTAAGATCTAACTCTTAGGGCCGGTTCATGAGCTCGGGATTTAGCCAAGTCCTAGACTAAAGCGGGTGGCTACCGTAGCATCGACAAACGTTTGTCTCGACTGGTTAGTGGGTCAGCAGCATAGAGAGCCCTTAGTACAGTGTGTCGAGGCTAACGTTTGTCGATGCTACTGTGGCCACCCGTTGTAGTCTAGTAAATCACGAGCTCATGAACCGGCCCTTAGAGTGTTATTCGTCAAAGCTCTATTTCAATAGAATAAATCATTGTTTTTAAAATCTTCAAATCTTCAAGTCTTTATTAGTTTCCAATTTTTCAATATATACAACTTTCTCAGAATAAAAGTACAAGAAAAAAATACAAGATTAAAATAGTATACTTCAACATGTAGCCCGAATCATTCACACCTGGAAATGATTTATTAATTTTATTTTTTCAGGAATGGCAAAAGAATTGAAGACAGTCGGTGAAATGTGTTTGGCTCTTTTGAAGAATTGCAGATTAAAAGAGCCAAGAAATGGCGAACAGTTTAGAGAAAAGATTGTTGAGTTATCAGTGACCGGTCGCAGGATAAACGCTGTCTTAACCACTGAACAGATTGTTGATATGGTCGAGGATGAATTGGCGTCGATGGACAAAGCGATTGAGGAGGCAGTGAAAGGAATCGAGGTAAGTGGAAAGTTTTACTTGGAGAAATTATGTTGATAAATCTCAAATATTTCGTAAAGAATGAGAACAATGTTGTATATTCCATAACTAATTTATTTGAAAACATACTTGAGTTTCAATGCTCATGGCAACATCTTCAGTCTTGAGCCTAAACTGAGCCGTGAGCATTGAAACTTAAGTATGTTTTTTTTATTTAAATAAATTCATTGTTGAATAGACAACATTGTTCTCTTTCTTTTAGCTACCATGGAGAAATTCTACAATATCTCTGAATGAAATGTAAACTATTTTCCTGTGCTTTAGAAAAGTGATTGATTAGTTTGTATGTATCATCCACAATGGAAAAGGTTCGTAACTTTCACTATGAAAAATTATCTTATTATTCACAAGGAAAATGTTTTGTATCGTTCATAATAAAACACTTTCGTATTATTCACAATGAAAAACGTTCGTATCATTTACAATGAAAAATATTTAGATCATTCACAGTGGAAAACTTTCATGTTATTTACAATAAAAAATAGGCTAAAAAGTGTTATTTGTCAATGAAAAATATATTTTGATTCTCCATCCAACCTTACTATGTTTGCAAGCTGTTTGAAACTTTATCATTCATTATTTTTTTAATATATTTATTTTTGTAATTAGGAAATGCTGAAACAGTCCAGAGCAGCCGACTCTGGTATCAAGTTGGAAGTCAATGAAAAGATCCTTGATTCATGTACGACGCTGATGAAGGCTGTCAAAGTTTTGGTTCAGAAAGCTCGCTTACTGCAGGCAGAAATCGTTTCTCAGGGCAAGGTATGCATCATATTTCCTATTTTTGTCTCAAAAAATATTTATAAAGGTAAATTTCCATTATTGAGTAGTTCAATTGTATTCGAAAAACTTTCATTGTAAATTATATTCATGAAGTCATGAATCATAAGCAATAAAATTTGATTTGAATAGATTCAATTGTAATAGAATTATTTGTGGGATCAAATTTGTTGGATGAAAATTTGTGTAAGTAGAGAATTTAATTTTATTTTCAGGGTTCGGCCTCTGTCAAGGAGTTCTACAAGAGAAACCATCAATGGACGGAAGGATTGATTTCAGCCGCCAAAGCCGTTGCCATAGGAGCCAAGTATTTGCTGTGAGTTGAATATTTCGTTCGCAAAATAATATCAGTCCTAGTTGCACACACGGTTATTAGAGAGAAGGTTGAACCATCGCTGGTGTAAGGCGCAAAGTGGAGGGGGAAGTCTGATTTCTTGATTCACGTTACGTCACACTCGCGGTCCGCCAATTATCAATAAATTATCAACAGCTGATATTATCAAAATAAATGATCAAAATGACGTCAGCCGAATCAGTCCCACTCCAACAGCTTGTGAATTCAAAAAGCATTAGGGATGGTTCAACCTTATATCTAATAACTTTGAGTTGCACCAATGTATGTTAAGCTTAATCATCTCCAATCAGCAATGTTAATTCTTATGACTTGAATGTAATCCACTTTGTGCACCCCAATACTTTTTATTGTTCAAATATAATACTGAAATTTAATGTTCATAAGTCCTCATCCTCAATTTTGTTTGATTCTGAGCACATGTAACTCCCACCAGCGGTCAAAGATTTTTCTTTTGCTGTTGGTGAGTGAATAAGTCTAGGCGTACACCGGTTAGTCAAGACAAGACAAGACGAGATTAGTCACGTTTAGTCACAGTACTTCACATAGTTGCTTATGAAGCAGCACACACCGATGCAATGACTAATCGTTTAGTCACAGTTCTTCACATAGTTGCTTATGAATCAGCACACACCGATGCAATGACTAATCGGTGTTTGCTGCTCCATAAGCAACTATGTGAAGTACTGTGACTAATCGTGACTAATCTCGTCTTGTCTTGTCTTGACTAACCGGTGTACGCCCAGCCTAACAATTTTTATATTTTTTATTTCTGGTTAGTTGAGTTTTTTATTGTATTTTTTAAAGCTTTTGTTAATTAAATACTAACCTAAACATTCTCTGCATACTCTTTATTCTCTTTATGGTTGAGTGTTGATGGGAAGGATGTCCTTGCACATCCTTCTCCAAGAATGTACATTTTATATCCAAACTCCGCCATTTCATGTAGATACAAAATCAATTACTTTTATTCTCAATGACGTTCATTTAATAAAATATATCATACTATTATTAAGTTGTATTCAAAAATCTTGAATTAAAATTTATACCTATATATTTTCATTTAAAATCTTTCTTACTTCATGTTTTGTTCAGTTAATCTTATGCTGTAATTACTATTTTTAAATGACGATCATTGTAATGACTTTCATGATCTAGAATTTAAGAGACATATTTTGTAATCTGCGTGAATAAAGTGATTATTCTATTCTATTCAATCCTATTCTATTCTATTTTCTATTCTATTCTATTCTATTCCTATTCTATTATATTTTCTATTCTATTCTATTTTCTATTATATTCTATTCTATTCTATTCTTTTCATTCTATTCTATTCTATTCTATTCTATTCTATTCTATTCTATTCTATTCTATTCTATTCTATTCTATTCTATTCTATTCTATTCTATTCTATTCTATACAGTTTTTCGCAATAAATTGAATTGAAATGAATTGATTTTGTAATTTTTGAACTTTTATTTTCTAATTGAATATCCCCTTGAAGTTTCGCGATTGGATCGGTGTTGCAGTGAAGCAGCCGACAGCGTACTAGTCATTTATAATTAATTTGAAACTAACCTGAACATTCTCTTATACACAATTTTTGGGGATAAATTGAATTGAAATGAATAGATTTTGTAATTTTTTGAACTTTTATTTTGTAATTGAATATCCCCGTAAAGTTTTCGATTGGATTGGTGTTGCAGTGAAGCAGCCGAGAGCGTAGTAGTCATTATAATTCATTTGAAACTAACCTGAACATTCTCTTGTACACAATTTTTGGCAATAAATTGAATTGAAATGAATTGATTTTGTAATTTTTTTCAACTTTTATTCTGTAATTAAATATCCCCTTTAAGTTCACGATTCGATTGGTGTTGCAGTGAAGCAGCCGACAGCGTAGTAGTCATTTATAATTAATTTGAAACTAACCTGAACATTCTCTTGTACACAATTTTTGGCAATAAATTGAATTGATTTTGTAATTTTTTGAACTTTTATCTTGTAATTGAATCTTCCCATAAAGTTTCGCGATTCGTCTGGTGTTGCAGAGAGGCAGCCGACAGCGTGGTGGCGGCGTCGGAGAAGGGCGGCGCGCAGCTGGAGCAGAAGCTGCGCGCCGTGGAGGTGGTGGCGTCGCAGGTGATCAGCGCCAGCACCGTGCAGCTGGTCATGGCCAGCCGCGTCAAGGCGGCCCGCGCCAGCCGCAACATGGCCGCTGTCTCCGCGGCCAGCAAACACGTGATGCAGGCCACCGCCGTACTGGTGGCCACCACCAAGTCGTGCAGTCAGCTGATCGAGGAGTCGGGTGAGATGGCTATTTGAATTTGAATTCAACTTGAGAATAAGGCTAGGCATACACTGGTTAGTCAAGACCTTTTCTTGGTAGGAGTGCACTCTACTCGGGCTTGTGCTTAGGGGTGTCCATATTCATTTCACATACTAGCCTAATTATCAAATTGTGGTTATCATTTGAATTGAAAAATTATTGGATAAAATAATATCTTAGGCTAGGCGTACACCGGTTAGTCAAGACAAGACAAGACGAGATTAGTCACGTTTAATCACAGTACTTCACATAGATGCTTATGAAGCAACACACACCGATTAGTCATTGCATTGACTATTTCAATTTTAATTTAAATTCAACTTGAGAATAAGATATTATTTTTCAAATGATGAACACAATTTGATAATCAATATGTGAAATAAATAAGGACACCCCCTAGGCACAAGCCCGAGTAGGGTGCACTTCTACGAAGAAAACAAATTACACTATAATTTTTGCAAAAACCTAATGGCAGCCCATGAAGAGGTTAGAGTGAACTGATTTAGATATGGTTTGAGCCAAAAGAAAGGTTATTGGTCCTAAAGCCCGGTCTAGACGCAAACTTATCGTTCCAAGTATAGCAGTATCCATTTAACTTGTCAGAGAACAGCTGATTTAACGTTAGTAAACGAGCGTACATCAATCATCTGTTTTCTGACAAGTTAAATGGATACTGCTGTAGTTGGAACGGTAAGTTTGCGTCTAGACCGGGCTTTAGGACCAATAACCTTTCTTTTGGCTCAAACCATATCTACATATCTAGAACAGCTGATTTAACGTTAGTAAACGAGCGTACATCAATCAGCTGTTTTCTGACAAGTTAAATGGATCCTGCTATAGTTGGAACAATAAGTTTGACAAACTTATCGTAGCGTCTAGACCGGGCTTAAATGTGCAGTTTTTATTCGTATTTTGGAAGAATACTCGAAGGTGTTGAAAATTGAAATGAACTCAGCACCACCTCTCGGCGCCTGGCGGAACTACGTTAACTTTCATAGTACATAGTTCCTACAGAAACTGTATGATTTCCTGGGCTTCATTATAGCTTTATATTCAATTCTTTGTTGTTTCAATGCAATTAGATTGCTAGCTATTTGAGGACAATTATTTTATGACATGTATACCTGATTCGGAAATGACATGATCGAGAGTATTTCAATCCCAATCCGATATGAATGCTACTGAATAATTGAATGCTCTGAATGAGCTGTCTGATGGTATTGAAACTACAAAGAATTGAACGTACAATGAAGCTTTTGAGAGGTAGGGGTGGCTTAGAAAGCATTCAGTTTTTGAGTAAAATACTTGTGAAAGCTGAATTGAATGACCGTGTTGTTTAGCCATCATGAAAAAATAACACATTTCAAGATTATACGTAACATTGAATAAATTATTCGATAGCTCGAAAGTGACGTATTATTGTGTTTTGTTTGCAGATGACATGGACATGGCAGGGCTTTCGCTACATCAGGCGAAGAAGTTGCAAATGGAGCTGCTGGTGCGAATCAAGGAGCTAGAGGCTTCGCTGGACAAGGAGCGATTGAGGTTCAGTGCTCTGAGACGAGAGCACTTCCAGCTGTTTGGAGACACTGACGAACCAACCTCATGAGCCTCAAGGTTGTCGGACTCTTCTAGCAATTTAAACTCCAATTCTATTACAATGATTTCAAACTTAGAAAGAATAATAATTAACGAACATTGTTTGTGACAGTGTCTGACGTCTTTTGCAATTTAAACTCTTTCATTCTATAACACTGATTTATATAATACTGTATTAATTTCAAACTTTAGAAATAGAAAACATAATCAACTAACATTATTTGTGATGGCCTTTTTATCCTGTTGTCGGAGAGTTCTAAAATTGTTCTGCTTTGTTTTCGAAGAGGAAATTAGTAATTATTTAGTAATATGATATGATATAATTATCCTATATGTGTCACATAACCTTTATTTGTATATTTGGAGTGCTTTCATAAATTGGAAATGGAACAGTTTGGGCCTAAAGGCTGGTTTTCATGATTCTAGTGGACGTTCAGGTTACTGGAGGCATATGATCACACTCTATACAAACAAATAGTCCAATGCACACCAGTCAGTGTGCATTGGACTATTTGTTTGTATGGAGTAGACGATCATATGATCCAACCTGCCTCCAGTAACCTGAACGTCCTCTATAATCGTGTAAACCAGCCATAAGCCTGTTGGGCTATCCATAAGCATCAATTGTACATTGCTGGATAAAGGAATAAATACAAATCTGAAAATCTGAATACGGACTGTTTGCATGAATTTGAAGAGGAACTCTCCTTTGTAAATTATTGAATAAAATAATAAATGATTGATTGAACATCATTGTTGCTCGTCTGAGCAACAGTTAACTCTTATTTCAAGTTATAGTATGAGACTAATTTAGGTTGATTATGTATTCCGCTTTTTAAGTTTGAAATCAGTGTTTTGTTTACTAATGAAAAAATAATTGTTCCACACCACAATAGTATTTCATTCTTATTTCAATGTAATATCTTGACAGTTCAATAATCTAGCACACTAAAGTCGTTTCAATGATGTATGTGATAGTATTTTTCTTTCATAATTTCAATGTAATATATTATTTTACATGACGATTCAACAATCTAGCACACAAAAGTCTTTTCATCATTTAAGAAAGGAATCTTTCATATTTGTATTAGTGTGTGGGTGGATAAAATTGAAATTACTGTATTTTGAGGAAACTTAAGAATAAGAGTTTCTCATTTTAGGCTGGGCCAAAGTCACCCAGTATTCAAGAATACCTCACTACGGCAAGTTTTAAAACATAATGTGTGATTTTCGATTAACAAAATAATTCATTTAGGCCTACTCTCTGTTTCAGATTTGAAGTTTGAAGATATTATTATCTTCGAAAAATGAAATCAACGGAACAAGTTCCTGGCTGGTGGATATTAAGCTAAAGAACAAAGTCGACTAATTTTGTTATCATGTTTTGTTCAAATCAATAATACTCGATCTAGCTTTATATTGGTATTGCAACAACTATGCCATATTTTGAAAATGTTTGCAATTCGCCAGAGCAAATTTTGTTTCTGAATATTTCTACAATAACCAGAAATAATTTTGTAGTATTGAGAACAATAATAAAGAATTATTTTTTTTTTAATACAAAATTCCAGCAGGAATTTGGATATAGAATTGAATTCCATTTTTCTCAACAGTTTTGGTTTTAACAACAAATTGAAAATCTTTGTTTGTATATCGGTAATCAAAAGGAATTGAATATGACAATAGGTTGCTTGGATTCATTCCATAGAGTAAAAAATAATTTACCTTATCAATACATTGAGTATTTATGATATGTGCTTTCCATTACCGTTATTGATAGTAATAATATTGTAATGTGTACCTTAACCATATTTACTTCAAAATGTTGTTCTATTTATTTGAAAACTCACATGATACTATTGTATAAATCCCATGAATTTGGGGTTTCATCGAGAATTATGCTTTACCTAGAGTGTATTATCAATATTATATACATGACTTTCATTCAAACTTCAAGGTACAAACATGAATTTCCAAAGGAAACAGAGTATATATATGAATCAGTATTAGTGAATATTAACGATTATTTTTCCAGTGTGTATCTGCTAAATGGCTTGTATATTAATTTATCTCGATTGTATAAGGGCTTATCTGTATAATTGTGTGTATGTGAATGCTTTTGTTTATATTCTTACATATTTATATACAAGATAATTATTAGTTTTAGTATATATTTTTCGAATTATTCATCTATTTTACTCTAACTTAGCTGTTTCTCAGGCAAAGCAGTGCATTTATCGAAGTCTAGTATTTGTCTTGAATTACTAAACTATTGCATTAGTTATCATTAAATATATTTATATAAATTCATAATTCATGTATTTTTTGTAAAATACCATCTTCATAATTATCATCTTTTTGAAACTTCACTTTCAATTTTAAACTATTTTCCCAATCTGAGTTCTAATTTGTTTACCGTCAATCCTTAGCATCTCTTAATCCATATTACTTTGAAAATTTGTAATACTTTTATTTAGATGTGATTTTGTGAAAATGTTATATCTATATTATTCATGTAATAATATAATCTATATTTCGTGTACAGAATATATTATAAAAAAACAAGTGTATGTTTTGAAATTTTTATACATTAGTTTTTCAACTTTCAGCAATATTATTGAGAATGAATAACAAAAATATAAGACTTAACTCCATTTTCACTTACGCTTGGAGATTATTGTATCCATCTCTCTATTGAACAAACACTATATAATTGAAAATAAATTTAGAACATCATGGTTCTTCAGTATTGTGAGAAAATACTGAGTTTAGTAGCTGTAAGTTATCAGTTTTTAGAAGATCGTGTTTGATTCATTGCTTCGATTTGTGATTAGAAAGCCTACATCATCCATCAATATTCTCAGTAGAGCTCCATCTTCCAGGGTCTTTTAAGGGTCTTCTTACTCAAACTTGGAAAGTTGAAAAAGTCATCACGGAAGATGTAAATACTAAACTTTTAATGAAACCATCATACTCAATACCTGTTTCACATTATTTGAGAAAGGTTTCTAATAAAATTATTGGAAACTTTCACATCCAGAATGTCCTCATTCTGGACAACTAATAAATGAACCTTCTAATGTTTACTATTGATTTAATTCAGGCAGAAACTAAGATGAAATGAGTTAAGTACCCTACAAGCTATGGCGTAATTTTAATAGATTTAAACAATAACAATATTTTTCAAGTGCTCTAGATCTTAATAATTGATTTCTAAAGTATTGTCTTGATTTGTTCATAGTTACCTCTGAGCTGTTTCCTTAATCACTCAATAATTGTTAATTATTGTATATTCACTCTTAATTATTATCATTATCATTAACAATTCCTCAACAATTTTGTAAAAAATTGCTTTTACTACCAGAAAAAATTGGATGAGTGTTAGTTGGTTATGAAAATAACTAGAATTTAGTTCAGTTTCTTGTAATATTTTTTTTTTAATCAGTACCTAATACGTATAATTTGTCTCTTGTCAAGTAAATTATTGCAGAGCATCTTTGACTAAATATTTTCACATGCAAAATCAAAACGTGTTCATGCTAGTTGATATTTTTATGTGAACATTTTTTTCTCGCTGACAAAATTTTTGTTACATTTTATTTTTTATAGTTATTTCGAACTAAATTAGAAACTTAGCAGTTCTCAACGAATTTCATTGATAAAATTGTTCTGACTAAATCTAAAACTGAACTCAAGAGTTGTATCGATTTATAGGAATAGATTCTTTTGGACGACCTTACATTATTTTTACACCATTATATTCTAAAAGCGTATAATCATCTTCATTTTGTGCTCTATTTGTGTTCAAAATAAAAAAATGTCATGCTGTTAAACTTCGTGTTATTTCTTTTACTGCAATAGCAATATTGAATCCACTATATCCTTGTATTTTTTACTTTAATTTGAAGTTTTGAGTGCCTTGAATGCTCTATTACTTTTTGAATTCGTCTTCATGTAGATGAAGATCCAGAGATCAGGATTCACCAATCATGAGGGTTTTCCAATATTCTGTGTATTAAATATTACCAGCTTCTTCGAGCAATGTCACATGACTTAATTTAAAATGCTTTAACTTCCTGAAATGATTTAACTTAACTCATGAAGCACATAAAATCAGACACAGGTAATGATATTTAAATCTTTTCCCCGGGTGAGGATTCCCGGGCCCCCTCTCTATCTGGGGGTATGACCCAGACCCCCATTACAGCTTTCATAACTTCCCCTGCACAAAAACCAAAAATCACTCCTGGATCTGCCTCTGTACAATCAGTTTCATTTAATTTGATGCTTGGTATTAGATAGATGGATATTATTTCTTTGCCATCGTACCCTACGGTCAACAGCTAAGTCAAGAAATAATATCTCTCTATCTATCTAATGCCAAGCGTCAAATTAAATGAATCTAATTATACATTATTCATTGTTATTGATATAGACTCCAGGTCCTTATTTTCAAATGTGCCCGGCAGTACTCAGTAGGTACAGTAAGTTATCCGGTATATTGTAGCGTAGGTAGTCGTATCAGGTACAGAGACTGTATCATTTCAGGCAACGGAGCATTCCTTTGTATCTTGCGAGCTTCCTGCTAGCGTCTATCATCTTGACGGTTCCTCGATGAACGACCGAAACTGACCAAAACAAACCAGTTGACGCCGGCATGTTTCCGAAGCAAGAGTTCTGGGCGGATATGCGCCCATTCACGAAAAGACGTCGAGGTTTAGATTCGCGATTTCAAATTCTAATATTATTAGTGACTATTTATGTGTTGGGATTAGCCGTCAGCAGCCCTAGCAATGCTGTTGAGAACAGTATTATTTCTTCAGATGGACTCTTTCCCTCAAAAGTGGAAGTGTTTAGATGTTGTAAAAGTGATGAACTTCTTTCTGAAGACCGCCAGTGTGTGAAAGGATCGATTCCCAATTGGGTGCCCAATGTTTTCTCGCCCATTACGCATGGTTTTATTCATGACCATGCTCAAATCGGTCACATGTTCACGTTTTTGGAAGCTACCAGACCGTCATGTGCCAGTGAAATATTTCATGTGACCTCGCAACCACATGGACCACTTAACAATGTTGTCTTTGATAACGGATCCTTATGGTGAGTTGAGAACTTCACTAATTTATTAGGATTAAAATTTTAGTTTATTGGTTTCTTAATTACTATCACTTTGAAGGGTAGATTATTGTAGTACATTCCTGACAAATTCTAATCAAAATTTGTTTTAGTGAACAGGACTCGAATCGGGAACTTTTGTATTATCAGACCGCTCGTAAGCCACCTCAGCTAACTGGCCACTCCATTTCTACCATTATCAATGACAAGATAAAGAGGCTGTAGATTAGTGTATTTTTCTGAGTGTGATTCCCACACGAGCCTTGGGCTTGTGCGTGGCGTGGCTGGGGAGAAGGGTGGTGAAGAGAATTGGATTTAAGGACAATTTTTTAGGCATCCGGGACCAACGGCTTAACGTGTCCTCCTAAACACGGGAGTGGCCCGATTTATCTTTCGTCGAGATCTTGAGAACAGGATGAGTATGATCAAACAAGCCCCTTCACAATGCAGAAATCTTCTTGCTTCATGACCTAGCCCAAGAGATAGGATAATAATTGGAGTGGTCCGTAGCCGAGGGCGATAAGCGCCTGTCTGATAATCCAAAGGTTCCAAGATCGAATACAGTTGCCGGAACGGATTTTGGCAGGAACGGCCACTCCCGTCTTTCGGAGGAGTCGAAAAGCCGTCGGTCCCGACTGCCTAAAAACAGTCGTCATCTCTCATCATCAACTCTCTCATTACCCACGCACAAGCCTAGATCTCATGTGGGCATCACCCTCAAAAAAAAAAAAGAAATGGGTGATTGGGCATGTCAGGAGGAATGTCTGTACGGCAAGCTGATGTTCCTCAGAATCCTCAGTATCTAAATTAAACGTATAAGGGCCATGTCTTACGAGCGCTGATAACGTACCGTTATCAACGGAATGTGTACATGTCATACGTGACGGCAAATGTGATCCGTTGATAACGTACCGCCAACGCATGTGGTGCCTATCATACGTAGCGCTGGCGCTAGCGCTCCGAATGACATGGTCTCTGCGTTTGCAACGTACGTTTTTAACGTAACCGTCTGCGTTGGCAGCGCAGCCCACGTTGCTAACGCAGACTCGAGTACGGCATTAGCGCCCGTATGAAATGCTCCATAAGAACCCCATTGCCGTGTTGGAGCGAATTTAGCGGTACGTTATCAACGGAACGTTATCAGCGCTCGTATGACATGACCCTAAGAGCTTGAAAGTGAACGTATAAAACTATAAATCTATCTATCGATAGCAAAGGAAAGCAGCCGAATATCCGGAAGCGGAAGCCCCCGAGCGAAAATAATCAGGTAGAGGGAATCCTTACAATTTTTTTGTTTACCCCTTTGTAGCCCTCAGAAACTCTTTGATCCAATGGGCCTGACGCCCCGTGACTCCCATTTATCGGTCTATATAGCTGCAATTAGAAACACTGGCTCCGTCATAGGAAACGGGTGTTTTTTGTAATTCCTAAAAATATATTATGCCTCACCCCTACTGCTGCTTAGCAATATAATATTGTATTTAATGCTGTACCTGTGTTCCTTGAAGAATCACTGTTCCAAAAATACTGAAGACACATAAGTTTTCCTATAAAATATAATTATATTTTATAGTATACGGTACTTAAAGTATTGTGATTAAATTAATGATGAATATGTAGAACGCTGGGTTTTCACGGACATGTCAAGCGAAAGTGAATTATTATAGTTATGAAATAATTGTCTTTTTAAATAAGTAGGCCATGTTTATACATTCCATCGTTTGCGAAGAGCTATAGGCGGTGTAGTGTATGTTGTAATTGTCTTTGACATTGTAGTGTAATTGCTATTTATAGTTTCACATTGCAAAATGACGTGATGAGTTGTTTTCCGGAATTCCTAGATGATTATGTCTGAAATGATAGTCTACTCTACATGAACACGCAACATGGTAGCCCTAACTATTATTATTTTATTTATTGTTGTTATCTGACAGTCTTATCTAATTAATCTTTATGTGAGTGGACATATTTCTTCTGGTCTTTCTTATCACTTATCAGCAAGAGGACTCATCATCCTGATGTCAGTGACTCACCTTATCGAAAGAGCACTGCACAGCTGCACACCACCCTCAATTAAAACTTAAATCATCAATAATAAGTACATTACCTAATCCTAATCCATAATAAATTGTAATCCTAAATATTGATCCAATCCAATCGCCCAATGATTTTCCATAATTAATTTCTATTTAATCTACACGATACATACCGTGATTATCATAGACTTCCATTGTTTCGTAACCATTTTTTACTGTATTACAGTACAAATTTTTCAACTACTATAATTTTTTATCCATGCTCAAATTAGTATAAGTTATCACTGATGAAGTTTGTTGCTTCTTACATTTTGACTCTGGTCCAGAGAGAATAGAAGTCGGCTAAAACATTTCTCTTCTATACTCTTTTCTCTGGTATAATAATTATAACGTTATAATCGTAGTTGGGACAAATTGCGATGTATTCTATGAATATTTGATGGAAAATAAAGATCTTATCTTATAACAGTTCCAATATAATAAAACAATTGTATAGTGAAGATGTACCTTTAATATGGTACCTTTTATATAAATGTTGAAAGCTATAATAATTATAACGTTATAACACTTCCAATACAATAAAAACAATTGTATAGTGAAGATGTACCTTTAATATACTGTATGTTGAAAGCTACAATAATTATAACGTTATAACACTTCCAATACAATAAAAACAATTGTATAGTGAAGATGTACCTTTTGGTGCTCTAAAATGATGGGAATGACAGAGGAGCGCGTGCAAAAGTTCTGTCAAGCTGTCAGAGAGGAAAATCATTGGAATACGACAGAAAAGCCCGTCTTTTCAGTGCGATCCTCTGTCGTACTTTCAAAATGAGAAATGACCGCCCGAAAGGCCTTTCATAATCTCTGTGATATTAGTACAAATTACCCTTGTATAATATCATAGAGTAGATTCATATTGACTAATGTCATAAATAAAGTAATATAATATCATAGACCTTTTATGATTTCATAGAGTAGATTCATATTGACTTTTGGAAAGGAAGAGTACGTTGATTGAATGTTTGAACTGCAAAGCAAATATTCGCCCAAACAGAAATAGCATTCAATTTATTATAGCAGAAAGTATACGAGAGATTATACAAGAGATGCTAGGCGTACACCGGTTAGTCAAGACAAGACGACATTAGACACGTTTAGTCACGGTATACGCAGATTGTGAAGCAACACACCGGTAAAGTCATTGCATCGGTGTGTGTTGGCTATCTTCAACATGTAATGCTATGTTTCATGACTAGTCTCGTCTTGTCTTATGTAACAACGGTGTACGCCTAACCAAAATAAAAGCAAGACAATTTACTACCTATTGCTACTCGGTTGGTCAAAGACAAGACGAGATTAGTCACGTTTGGTGCAGTACTTCACATGGTTGCTTGTAGGCAACACGCAAATTAGTCATTGCATTTGGTGTGCTGGCCATAAGCGGCCATGTAATTACTGTGATAAACGTGAACTATCTCTTGTCTTCATCTTGACTTTCTTTCAGTGTACGTCTAATAGCATAGTAAAGTTCTTCTACTCTGGATGGTACAGCAATACAACTATAGCTAAATGAATACCTATCAAGTGTTCTATATCTATATTCATTTTAGGCGTGGCCTCTTATTATATATATACATTTTACCTGTCATTTCCTTTGTCCAGTATCCGCCAAGAGCTTTCACTTTCACTCAGAAGAATGGAATACAATCATATTGTTTCAAAAGTCTTGTGTCTGACCTTGGAAGGAAGAAAGCTTTCAAGTTTATTCCTGCCAGGTTTTAGAATTGGTTATTTTTGTTGTTTGTGTAGACATCAATTCAAAATTGTCAACCAAAGTACTCAATGATGATACACTCTTAATTGAGCCGTAAATAAATTTTAGAAGATTAATTATTACTTGATGCTATTTCAGTTTGGAAAATTTCTCAAGAGTTGATGAGCTTTATTTACCGAAGGCATTGTTTGTCAGTATATTTTTGTACTTTACGTTGCAACCCGTGGCGAAGCGTGGTATACTTATTTGGTCATTGCCGGGTATAATAGGAAATATACCCGGCGATGACTAAAATAAAAACTATCTATCACTATCACCTAATATCTTTCAACATGTTCTGAAATTATTGGAAATACATTGATGACTCATGAAAATATTAATACAATCTGAAGATATTTCCTATTTGGTAACCAAGACAGTGGTGTTGCCCTTTTGTTCTCTCTTGCCACAGTTAATGGTAGGCACCGGACTTTGCTGGTACTATTGCATATAGGCTGTAGAGATAAGATTTTGAAGACTGATTCTCAAAAGATAAGAATGAAGGGTCTGAACTCAGTGAAATATTGAGTAATTTTCTGAAAAATGACCTGCACCTGGACTCGGTAGCGGATCTGAGGGCTTTGGGGCTGAGCCCCCCCAGCTGCTCTCAAATTTTATGAGAATGTAAATTCATGATATTATAATATAATTATAATATTTATAAATTATTTTATAAATATTATAAATTAGTTTTTGACTCTGGTGTAAATATTCATTAGCAGAATGACCAAATTCTACATTACTTCTACTTCTTCTACTTCAAATGTCATTAAGCCTGTGAAATTGTAATCAAAAGTAGGGTTTACTTTGCATGAAATTGTGGCCAGTTCTTTTCTATGTTGTATAATCGTGGAACATTGAATCCGGTTATTCGATCCGGCAACTTTCTATCCCGCCAAAACCTCTATGAAACGGCTCAATTTTTTTTTACGTATAGACAATTTTAACCCTGAAGCATAACTTTCATAACAACTAATATCATTTAAAATTATTAAATTTAAATAAGCCCCAATTTCGCTGGTTGCATTAAGGCATTCAACAGTTTGAGGCATAGCTCTTAAAAGTTCATCTATGTGAATAATAAAATCATTACATCATAAGCTATTTCTTGCCTAATTCTCATGGAAATCATGTGGAAAAGAAAAAATTATTAATTTAAATAAACTGATTTCATACCAGGATTCAAAGGGGCGGCCCAGCTTGGTTTTACGGATATAGCTCTTCAAAGTTCATCTATGTTAATAATACATCCTTAAGCTAATTCTCACTTGAAATCATGTGGAATAACCAAAAAATCAAAGTGATTACAGAGTAATCCGCTTAGGATGCATTGATGAAAAAATGGTTCTCGGTTCCGAAAACTAATGAACATACTATGCAATATTATTTTGTACATAAAGTAACTATAATGTTGTTATGATAAGTTATATGCAGTTTCTTGTTTGTTAATTTTAAAGTGTCTGATTGAAATTTCAACAAGGCATTAGTTGACAATAAAATCTGTTTATGAAATTAAGTGCAGTTTAAAGTTTAATCCATATAAAATCAATAAAGCGAGACCTATCTTATGATATTATTCTAATAATAATCGATCGACTACCCCGGTCGTCGGATTTAAAGCCCCAAATCCATTTCTAGATCCGCCACTACCGTTCTGGAAAATGTTCCAACTCTGCAATCAGGGCCCTATTGGCGGGCGACTCGGTCGCCGAGACAAAGGTAATCCCACAGCTAATAGGGAAGGACACCTGATCGCTGACGTCAAACGTCAACGATCATTATTGGTAATGAATGAATGAGTATTTTTTATTAGTCAAAAAAATAATAATAGGTACAATGTACAATTGATTGATTACAAGCTACTTAGCTACGAGATGGTCTATGGCCAACAAAAACAAATATCCTGAGGCTATATAGAGGAATAGAGCCTGTGCAGTGTAAGGCTAGGCGTACACCGGTTAGTCAAGACAAGACGAGATTAGTCACGTTTAGTCACAATACTTCACATAGTTGCTTATGAAGCAACACACACCGATTAGTCATTGCATCGGTGTGTACTGCTCATAATCCACTATATGAATTACTGTGACTGGCTGTGACTATCATCTTATCTGTATTCTTTCAGTGTACGCCTAGCCTATGGGATGGTACACATATGAAAAAGTATTCATAATGATTGTGTACCTCTTAAAGAGCTGAAGGCCGGTCCGGTTACCAGAATTTTATTTATGTTATTACATAATGTGGCATAAAACTGTATTACAGAGGTTTATTTGGTAGATGAGATCCGTAGATAATTACAATAAGATAACACTAAGTTTTATGTGGTGTCACTGTTACCAACACCTTGTCTAAACTCTTTTTGAATACAGTGACATTCATTCAATTTGACGCTTGACATTAGATAATAGTAGATAGATAGAGAGATATCATTTCTGGACGTTGCTGATGACCGTAGAATACGATGGCAAAGAAATAATATCTCTATCTATCTAATGCCATGCGTCAAATTAAATGAATATAACTGTACGTTCTAGTAGTCCTGGGTTCGATTCCCTCTGCTTTTCCTGTCACCTGTATTTTCATTCATTCAACCCACGCACGAGTTTGTTCACAAACACAAGTTGTTAACTACTAATCTTGAGACTCATGTAGGCAAGATATCAAATTTAACACTTCTTTTCACAGCCTTTTACATGCATTTTGAATTAAACAAGATCTACATCTTTACCATTAACATTTTTAAAAGAAACTGTCAAGTTCCATAGCGTTCATTACGTGTATTGTTGTTGTTTACAATACCACCTACTAAGACACAGTGCTTAGTCACTCGAATGAAATTGCCCTATTTGGTTAGTATAGGACCCACACCTTCTTGCGCCGCCAAGGTAGTTGTATGACCAAAAAGTAAACCAAACAACCGTCTGGTATCATAAACCGGTTGGACCAGTACCTAACTTATAGCACTGTTACCATCTGCTATGGGCTATTAGGCCTGGATAAAACAAACGCTGCACTCAGTCAAAATATTGTTTGGATTTCAATTTGTTGCAAGTTGAAAGCTGGGCATGTCAAGAGAGTATGCCACTGTGATACCAATTGAATATATCGGTCATAGTTTCCTGTTTTATTTCCAGTTCAAGTGAATTCTCATCTTTCAACTGGTTGGATTGGAAGTCTCATCCTACTTATCCAGTATTTCCACTCCTGACCTGCATCTAAAGTTATTTACTCGATACTCAAGTGGTTTGCCCTTTCTAGTTGTGGAGTTAATAAAAAGTATTGGTGTTACTATCTGAGAAACTATTGCAGTTCTACACGGTTTTCTTTTGAGGCTACCTAACTACTGTTTCCTTTTGTATTTCTTCTATATTTTGTATTTTATGGAAATGGTATGTAAATGAATTAATATGAGTTCATCATCGTACAATCTGGCTTCTTATAAAAGTACTGTTACTCTTGTCAAATTTACTCTGCATTCACTCAATTGAATACAAATCTATCCTTTAATTTAATTGAAAGTAAATTTGATTTTCCTAGGATTTTCCCCAATGAAAAGTTTGATTTTTCAGATTTTCAATTTTCTAGAATCTAGAATAAAACTCAGTAGGATGTGGGATCTCCCTCAGCAAATTCAAAAATTCCCTAATTGATATAAGGTTGTGTTTCATCAATCCACTTCCACTAAATCTCAAATATATAGAAAGCAAGAATGTATTTATCTCAAAATTAAAATAATATTTGATAGCATGACCATATTATGCAGAGTAGATAGATGAACATACTTTCCAACATCAAATATTAAGGTTTTAAGGCTACGATATTACTTTAGTGATAAAGTATTCTTCTAGGATGATACCCTGGGTAAAACGACAACGACTTTGAAGATTCCCTGGTCTGTAGAATGTGATGAAGAAACATAAAACTAAAAATAATTACAGTCGACCTCCATAATTAGGAAAAAATTCTTATAGAAGAGTATTTGTAATAAAGAGGTTCGGTTTAGATGATAAAAAGGTTTAAGTAGATAGTATTCAAGTGTACATAATCAAGATTATACACTAGTTATAAGAGGTAGGATTTGAAAAATTTGTCTTGTCTAGAAATTAGTTTTATTGAGGTTCGTACTAACGAGGTCCGACTGTACAGTAGAGTATAATTTCAAATAATTTTGATTGGTTCCATTGCATTCTTCCACTGTATTTTTGTGAATGAGTAATATCAGAGACAATTGGAACTAAAATTGTCTCTGTGTTAGTACTCCAATTTAAGACAATTGCACTCCAGTTGAGACAATTAGTACTCCAATTGTCTCTGGTAATATTAATAGCAACTAATTTTATTTTGTTTAATTTCAGGGTCCAGGACTTCGACAAGCACCTATTTCGGCCGGGCGACTACTGCGTGGACCCGGGCGGCTGTCTGGTGTGCCGGGGGCGGCTGCCGGAGCCGAAGGGGGCGCCCAAGTGTTGCGGTCCTGAGGCCGCCTACCGCGAGTCGGAGCGACGGTGCGTCCAGTCGGACCGGCCCTGGTCGTTGGGAGACAGTCGTATCGGGTTCCCCGTGTGTCCCGAGGACGGCTACGCGGTTGCGGGACGTTTAGGGATCACGCACACACTGGACAATAACACCGGAATGGTTCTGGGAGCTGACGGTGTACCCTTGGAACGGTTTTGTCTGGAACTTTTAGACGAGAAACCCGAAGACGGTGCGGTAGTTTTGACTTGTCCGACGTCCGGACGTCATCCGGCTCGTTGGCACCGACACGACTCGGACCTCCGGTTCACGCTCTATCCGGTCGGTCTGTTTTTGTCGGTGTTCTTCCTCGCCGTCACCCTGATCGCCTCCTGTCTGCTGCCCAGCACCTACCATCTGCTGCACTGGCGCTGTCAGACCAATCATGTTGCCTGTCTGCTTGTCGGTGATCTCCTATTGGCCATCGTGCAAATGTCCGGCAGCTCGTTGGATGGTCCTGCCTGTGCTGCTATTGGTGAGTTGAATGTTTCAATAGTACTTAACATTTAGATATACTGTATTTCAAATTAATCAATCTGTAATGCTAAAGAGATGTTGAATCCTAATTCAATAAAATTTGACTGTTTTCTAGCACTCGACTAATTATAGTGCTTTTTATTCTTAAAGACACCTATAGCAGGATCCTTTTAACTTGTCAGAAAACATATGTTTTTACGAGCAATATCACAATACTTAACCTACAAATGCTGAATCTCGCAGATTATCGAAAAGGTCTTTTAAAAGTTATTCTTTGAAAGGTCTTCTTTAAAAAGGTCTTTTAAAGACTTTAAAGGTATTTAAGACTTTTAAGCCTTTCGATTATTGTGTCGAAATCACTGTTTAATTATTACCGAAACAGCTGATTTCTGACAAGTTAAAAGGATCTTGCTATTAGTCACAGACATCCCCCAACCACTTTTCGAGCAAGCTAATCACACGCCTGCAGCGGTGCCAATACTTCATACTTTGCTACATACTGACATTGATGAAACGATGTGTGCTATAAATTTCTGATCATCTTTTCTAGGCTACTTGTAAATCATCGTTAACACACCAGGGGCCTGTTGCATGAGAAAATACAAGCTAGTTAATACTAGTTGTCACTATGGTAACTTGCCATTGCCATCTGACAACTATTATTGTCATGCAATAGGCCCCAGGTCGTGATAGCAGACTGATATTTTGTTCTAATACGAATGTGTGCCAAGATAATTGAACAGCACACAATATTTGAATTTGAATTTATTTGAAATTGATTTTGAAATTGAATATGACAACATTGCTGGGCTTACCAATTATTGGATTACGCACCAAGCTGGCCAGTAGTCTTTAAGGATGAAAAACACTATAAAGAGTTCAGGGGCCTGTTTCATAAAACTGAAGTTCAGAAATACAGGTGGAATAGCAATCTCACACTAAAAAGATAGATCAGCTATAGTAACTCATAGAAACATTGTTCAAGTTTTATTCGAATTATATTCAGATAATAATTGTAAATATATTTTTAATTGTTTATTGTTAATTCGGTTTGTCTATCAACTGAAGGATTTATGTTAACTGATTTCAAAACAAATTTAGTGAGCTTAGAGCTCAGTGTAGAAGTATATATTTTTCGAAGACTTATTGCTTCCATCTTCTGTTTTAAAAATCACAGAGCTCAGTGTAGAAGTATATCTTTTTCGAAGACTTATTGCTTCCATCTTCTGTCTATTGCGCGATTAGCCAATCCATCTTGCATTCGTTCTGTCTTTTCACTCTCTACGTTTAGCATGACGGGACGGGAACGTTACCATTTCACGGCAGTTGAAAGCGACTTGAAGTCAGTCGACTGTAGAAACATCTCTCATTGGCTCCATCAGTCAGCCGATCAGTCAACCAGAAGTGATTGGATCAGTAAATCTAAATGGTTTGAGTTCAGTTGTTTTTCTTGGCATTCCTCAATGACTGCCACATTCAAGGCTAGTTTCACACGGATTTAGTTGTTGCGTGACTGTTGGCGGTTTGTTAAAGCAAGAATCATATGAGACAATTCATACTGGGGCCTGTTTCATAAAAATTAGAAGACTTGTAAGACAGGAAAAAGGCAGATACACGTTACCCATGAGCTATGGGGTAAAGGTGTATTTTGTAAGAAATTCATGTATTTGTGTGTGTCACACACTAGAAATCAATAGCACGGTGTACGGTGCTATGAATTTATAAGTCTAGTGTGTGATCGTCTTTTCCTGTATTACAGGACTTCTAAAGTTTTATGAAACGGGTCCATGGTCTAAAAAACCAGAATAAGTTAGTCTGAATAAAATTGATCAAGTTTATTAAATTTATCTAATACGTCTATAGACTCTATAGCTTGATTAGAGAATTGCATAGTACTGTAGTTCAATTTATGAAATTTAACTTTTTATCCTCTTGTTCTTCTTCTGGACAAAAGATAATTTAGACTATAATTTGTTGGTGCTCACCTGGGGTCAACATTAAAATCTCAGGAGGAAACTTATAGGCAGAAAAATATCGTTTATAAAATACAGGAACTAAAATTTCTCAAAATTCGCATTTTTCAATAATTTTATCAAAAAAGGAGTGATCTCTGCTGTGAAAATGTTGTGGAAATGCGAAAATATAAATGATTCGTCAAAATTTAGGCGTGGAAAGTGAGATGTCGATGATCAAATTTTGTCAACAATTAAGCAAGATCAGATTTCAAAACAACAAAAAATTCAACGATAATACTCGAATCTCACCTTGCGCTTCTTGTTACGGTGTGGATTAGTTGTTAATTTTTTGCAATATTCAAATTTTCATCCAACACAATTTTGTTCAAATGTCTATCCAATGCATGGCGGTAAATGTCACGGTTCAGTTCAAATTTCAGCTCCTCACGGCGCAACCGTTTGGTGAGAACTTTAAAGAAGGCTGGACTAGACTAGACAAATAAATGAGTTATAATTGATAAGACAAACACAGATTAAAACTCAAATAAAACTGTTCATCTCAGTTTCTAGAAAAAATTATTAAAAATACATCCGAATTCTAAACTTTATCAATTGTTTATTAAACTTAAAGCCTATGCATACTGTTTGTACTCTATGCATCCCAATATTTTATTCTGTAATATTACAGTAAATACACATAAATTGACAATGAATGTGAATATAAATGTGTGAAAATTTAAACAATATCCAAATTCTAAATACTTCACTTTTCAGTACTTATTGCTCTCTAAAGACAAGACATGATTAGTCACGTTTAGTCACAGTAATTCACTTAGTTGCTTATGAAGCAGCACACACCGATGCAATGACTAATCGGGATGTGTTGCTTCTTAAGCAACTATGTGAAGTACTGTGACTAAACTTGTCTTGTCTTGTCTTGTCTTGACTAACCGGTGTACGCCTAGCCTAAATAATCTTCATACATTGTTAGTTAATTCTAATGACCTAGTACAGTACAGTAAAAGTAAAATCAAAGAGGAAGAGTCAATTCCTATTCTCTCTGATCATATAATTTAGTTTACAATGTAGCACAGGGTAACTTATGGTTACTGCTTGAACGTTCAACAATATTTTATTCTGTCGTATACATTTCACATCAATTAGTATTCAGAATTCAGTCAATATAAATGTGTAAAAGTCATTACCAATAATGCTTAAATTCTTTAAAATGTTTTAAGCCTCTGTAATCAATGCACCCAAATAATAACAATCAGGTCTTGGTGTACTGTATAAACTTCAATGCAGTATGTGAAATGTAGATCGAATTGAGTCAGAAAATGCTACCTACCCAATGTTAATTGCAGGGCCTTCCTATCTTCCGCTTGCATCGTAGCCTATATGCATGCCTATTACCGTGGCTGCGTGCTGTAATTGGCCCAATTACACCGCCGTATACAATATTGTGGAAGTAGAATCTGGCCTATTGTTGAAGCGTGGGATTGTCGGCATGCATTTCTATTTACAAATGTTGCGCTTTCCCTGTCTTTTGGGTGACCTGGTGAACATGTAGGTCCTGTACTGCTCAATTTTATGCATCGGTTTTCACATAAACAAAGACAGCGCTTTTCCGGTCCGTTTCTTGAACGATTGTTGTCTAAAACAATAATAGTTGTCTGCTAGGAACATTGATCGCTGTAGCTGTGTTTCTTGTTTGGCATATTGTTTGATTGTTGAATTGTTGTTTGCTTGTTGAATTATTGTTTGCTTTCACAACTTGTGCTCAAAATGTAGGCTACTTTGTATACTACAGTATTTAAATGTAGTATTATAAATGTAGTATATACTACAGTATGTACAAGTATTCAATTTTCTTACTGTTTTTGTATAGTGCTTTGAATTATCCATGCTTTGAATTTCTTTTCCATGAATTGAATCTGTAGAAATTTATGGTTTCAAGTTTGCTGTGTTGTTTAACCCTACTAGGCATCTAGTCCAAATAATAAGACATAAAAAATTCTCTAAAGTTTTTTCTCCATTTTGAAAGGAAATCCCCCGACTAAAATGGAAATAGAATACGAATGAAATGGCAGAAAATGTTACCAAAATAGTTATCAAGTAGGATAACCCACCTCTAAAATAGCAATAAAGCTAAATTTCCTAAAAATAGTTATTTACTTTGGGAATGAAAAGCTATATTAGCAAAATAATTCAACGAATTTTTAGTTAGGCTACTCTGTATCCAAGTTATTCTCAATTTGCCTAGAACTTTGTTGGATTTGGTTTTTTGAATTATGATTTGAGTATTTCAATAGTTTTCCTTTGTTGGCAGTGCCAAAATTCTGGGTAAATGCACTTTTGTATAGCCTAATTTTCAATAATTCATGTTTTCATTATAATAATGTAAATATGTATGTAATAATGTTACATGTATGTGTAATATTACATGTTATTATGTAATATTATTCCGTAAGCAGTGTTCTTATTATGTCTGTGAATCTTGGGTATACAGTACATAGAAATATCCAAAAATATAAATTTCAAAATTGTAGCAAATACTGTAGGCTGTATTGCTTGAAAAATACCTTTTCATGTTAAAAAATTGCTTGAAACAATTGTGAAGTTTAAATATTTGTTTATTGCACAATTTACTCACGCCCCTCCTATTCTAACATGATTTAAAATTACTTAATTACGACACTGTTAATCTTTCTCTCGAATATTTATCAGTTCACTCGGTGTAAATGTCCTGAACAACAGGTAGCAATTTAACAGTAAATCTTCTCAGTATCTAGCCGTAAAAATTAACTGTTACAACAAGCTGATTATCACTGCCAAAAGGCGAGGAAAAGTCAACAAGGTAATTTGGTGTTAGAGTAGATGAGCGTAAATTAGCCAAGATACTGCTAACGGTTCAACACGTAGTAATAAAACTGCAACGGACTTGGCCCATAATTAATATGCACCTTCTTTCATTGTTGTCGACTGCAAATTTTCCCAACGAGTTCAATGTCTGGCTGAGTAGATGGACGATATGGTGAACAATGCGGAAGTTCAAGAGTGTTGTGCTTTTTTTTGGTTGTAGACTTGTGCAACTAATTATTAACAGACTTCTATTTGTATTGATTCGAAGAGGTAGTTTTTAATTGATTCTTATTTCATTTGTGTAGTAGGGGATTCCTATATTCAGCTATTGATAACATTATATTGGTTCTTCATGATCTGTGAGTTGCTGTACGCACCCTTTAAATTGTGCTAAGAAAATATATTTTTTTCTAGTCATTCATTCATTCAGTAAAACAATTAGATTTTGGGCTTTAAGTGAATGTCGAGAAACTTGTATTTTCGCTAGTGATTTTTAATTTTGTCACATTCGAATTGTGATTGGTGTTTGAAATATTGACAAACTAATAATAGTTCGGAAATTATAATTCCCATATTATAACTGTGGAGATAGATATTTTGCATATTTTGATAGATATTATGAATCTTTGAAACAGTTGTGTATATCAGACCGAATTCTTTAGAGACGAGGACCCTATGACAGTGGAATCAACTTCTTTTTTTTCCTTTTTTTTCTGAGGATGATGCCCACCTGAGCTCTAGGCTTGTGAGTGGGTAATGAGTGGGGTGAGGATGAGATATGACGTCTGCTTGTTAGGCAGGCGGGACCGACGGCTTAACGCTCCGAAAGACAGGAGTGGCCGTAAAATCCTTCCGTCAACCAGGCTCGAACCCTGGCCCAATGGATTTTATCTGACTGCTGATAACTTATCAGTCTGACGCCTTAGCCGCCTATCCATTGATACAGAACAAGTAGCTCCTGAGAAGGATGCCATTCAATTAACAATAATTAACAATGGCGAACAATAGAAGAAGGTCGTCTAGATGTGGACCAATCTTTGTTGCCTTTCACTCCGTTTCAATTTGAATACTGTTGTTTTTTGTCTTTGTTGACTGTATACTGTATAGCGGTAGTGTCACCTTATAGCAACCCATTCACCATTTACGGAAGAGATCTGACAGTCATTGGAATAGAATTAACTACAGTATGTATTCCATTCACCTAGGTAAATAATTTAGTCACTGAGTGTGTACTGTACGATGCTGAGCTCTGTGTCCCTGGGAGGAATGCGATAAGTCATCGAAAACTGTTTTTGCTGTGCATAAAGCCTGGTTTTCATTAGTAGAGTTAGTGGTAGAGTAACTAGCATACTAACTCTACCGTACTAACTCTACTCTACTTACTTGGTACTTAAAAACAAGTACTCTACCATCACTCTACTCTACTATGAACGTTTTCATTGGGAGAGTTCACAAGATAGTTAGTACTCGCCCAGGGAACTCTACCACTAACTCTACTAATGAAAACTAGGCTTAAGAGTGCTATCTTCGTCTCCCCGCTCCAGTCTTCAGAGACCCAGAGCTCAGCATCGGGCAGAATTGTACCATTGATTTTAGATTCTATCTAAAATCAATGATTGTACTCACCATAAATACTTGAAATGTTTCTTGAGTGATTAGCACGGATACTAGAATACAAGGTAGGGCCACGCGCAGAATCCAGTCTAAATTTTGAGAGCTATGATAATGACTTGATTTTTGTGACAAAATTCAACTTTGTTATCAAAACGTCAACTAGATTGTTGAATTTTGATGATATTCCATTTAAATTTTTCATGACAACCGTCTTAAAATTCTGCATGAAAAACTTGTCATGACATAAAACTTAATTCCAAAATGATTTTTTAATTTCAACTACATTAAACTGGACTGTTTCATGTCAAAACTTACGACCGTATTCGGTATTCGTTAAATCTTTTTTGAGACTACGATTGTCTGTAATTATTTGAACGAAACTTTACGTGTTCCATGCTTACTTCCTTACTTTATTACCGTGTGCTCTACCCTGGAAAACAAATAATAATTAAAACGTACTCTAATAATTAAACCATACTCTTCTTTGGAAAATACTATGACCATAACCATGAAAACTTATAACTTTGTACAATATCTTACTAATTATTAAAAAATGGCTGTCGGTATTCTGCAACATCATGTAAGTTCATTACAGTTTTGAACATGTTGATAGCCTATTGTTAGATGTACAAATAATGGTGAACAACCAAGAAAAATTACTGCCAATTATTGTCACGGTGATGTACTAGATGTATACAGTATACTGTACTCATAGTTGAAGTGCTCTTGACTGTACAAGTGTACAGTTTGGCTTGATATAGCATTGGCTTGGTAGCAAGACGTAGTATAGCAACAATGAGTACATTATTATAAGTAACTTCATGACGGTCATGCATGTTGGTTGTATGATAGTCAATTCTAGTTACGTCTTCTTCTTCTTCTTCTTCTTCTTCTTCTTCTTCTTCTTCTTCTTCTTCTTCTTCTTCTTCTTCTTCTTCTTCTTCTTCTTCTTCTTCTTCTTCTTCTTCTTCTTCTTCTTCTTCTTCTTCTTCTTCTTCTTCTTCTTCTTCTTCTTCTTCTTCTTCTTCTTCTTCTTCTTTCTTCTTCTTCTTCTTCTTCTTCTTCTTCTTCTTCTTCTTCTTCTTCTTCTTCTTCTTCTTCTTCTTCTCCTTCTCCTTCTCCTTCTCCTTCTCCTCCTCCTCCTCCTCCTCCTTCTCCTTCTCCTCCTCCTCCTCCTCCTCCTCCTCCTCCTCCTCCTCCTCATCGTACCGCCTCCCATGTGCTCATACCCACATCTTCAGTCTGTGTTGGTTGAGATCGGTAATTTGAAACGCTAATTACTGGCCATATGGCCAACACAGTGCATAAATAAACGAAGCTAGTGGTTTTTGCATCATGAATTGCATTGGATGTGTGTTGAATATCTACCTTCAAAGTTTACCACAAAGTTTCCCGTCTGTGTCTGTAATCTTGGAGATCTTCAGAGTTTCGGAGACATTTAGAGGATTTTTGTTTGATATTTTACTTGGTAGCTCACTGAATTTGTGAATTAATTTTATACATCATGGAAGAATGAATAGAATAGTTGGAACTTGGTACATGATGTGAATGAATAGAGTTGAATTCAATTGATTTTAAAAGCGATCAATCATTTTTAAAGGGAAGAAAATGGTGGAAAGTGGTTTCAAGTGTTTCAAAACTTATAATAATTTATTGAATGAAATTCCCAATTAATAAGATAGAATACTCTGAAGACTTCCGCTACTGCGAATATTGACAACAGAATAATAGCTAGTAAGGAAATTATTTTCAAATTATAATTAAAAAAAGCAATTGAATAGTTGCAATAACCCATTATGTCTCAAAACTTTTAGTGCAATAAGAAAATTAATAAAAGAAACATTTTTAGAGCAAACACAAGTGGTGAATACTTCTTGAATGAACTTTTTCCTCGAAGAAGACCAAATGAACGACAATCGAGCAAAGTTGTTAAAATTGAATAGTAGAAGTTGGTGCAAGCAGAAACATGTGAATACTGCTTCTTGAATGGACTTTGTTTTGGATAAGACTGAATGACCGAGCATTGAATGAGCTCACTGGAGGAATCCCGGCCCCGGTGACATCTCCAGGAATGGTGTCGCCGAGAAGTGCAGCACAACAGTAGTCGCGTTCCTCGCATGTCTTTTTCACATGGAAACCGGCATTACTGGCAAAATGTAGGCCGGCAACCAGAATGCAATCCGACTGCTAAACAAGGTGTTGTTTGTCGTATTGCGCATTGCTCGACCTCCTCACTGCTTGGAAAGCTCTGACCGTGGAGGATGGTGTCAACACTGCAAGTCAATCGACTGTTTCATGCCGAATTGTTGGATTTTTTCTCATGTTATGGCCGAATTGATAGGTTTTTTCTCGTGTTCTGTTGTTTTTTAATCTACATACTGGAACGTTTAGTGGTAACTACTTGGCTGTTTTTCTCGTTGAATGTTTTTATGCGATTTTTCATTGTATTGGTAATATCTTCTTCTTCTTCTTCCTATCAGGGTTTAGGCATCTCTGCCTGTTCCGAACCTCATATCCATCCATCGTTTCCTTGGACGCCCTCAGTCTCTCTTGCCTTCTGGGTAGTAGTTGAGAATTAATTTTGGTAGCCTGTCTTCCTCCATTCTATTCACATGTTGGTACCAGTTTAACCTACTCTGAGATATCTTTTCATTTATAGAGAAGACGTTGTAGACGTTAAGATAGTATTGGTAATATCTAAGAGACTATATTAAATTTTCTTTTTTACAGTATTCTCTTTTTTTTTCTTTTTTAGGTGTGTTGGCTTTGATTCTATAAAACATCTTTATGTTTCGAATTTATTTCTTGTATAATTTACAACATAGAAAACACACAATACTTACAAAAATAGAAACATAATTTAATTTGAATTGAATCAAAAATAGTGAAAAAGTGAGATATTTTGTTGAAAAATATTAAATTACAGAATTTCATCAGTTATAAATAATACAGAATCTATTCTGGTACTCTGATAGTATCTTATCTATATTTTCAACAAATATATTATATATTCTAGCCTGACACAGATTCCAGCAATAGACAGATTGCTATTTCTGGCCAAATTCTTTTTGCACTCTCACTAGTGGTTGACGTAAACAAAGCCTAATTTATTGTTCTTTCCAATGTAGATTGACAGTGGTGAAAGTGTATCCAAGTGTTTTGGAGCCAATTTCAAAGGAAATGCCCCAATTCTGTTGAATGACTTGCATCAATTTTGGTTGGCTTCGGGGAAAACACAAGTAATTGAATGGGAGCAATGTACTATGTGCAGTGCGTTATTGCACAAGTTTGGCTTCCTTCTTCTACACTAAAGTACCATGCATGCTTAGTTTCAGAATAATCACTTCGTATTTCTAGAAGAGGATGTCACTCAAGGATCATACATGATTTGCAGAATAATTTCACGTATCATTTCTAAACAAGTAGAGGTTACATTATCTCTCCTTGCCTCTAGTTTTGAAAGTATGATTAGGTAATTTAGGTTATAAGAAAGGAAGTCTGAAACGTACGTATTGCAATTGTCGTAACGGATTGTTCAACAATGTTTTTCTCGTGAAAATTGTAGATTCTGTATGCAGTACAGATATACACAGTATGTATATAAATATAGAGACAGTCAATAGATCGTGACCGGATTGGAAGCTGTATTGCTGCCGCACTGAACTAATAACAAAGTTCTGGAATTGACCTTCAAAGTTGATAATACCGTTATAGTAGGTGCGACCACAGACCTATTATTTAGCAGGCCTACAGCGAACTTCTGTCTGCAGACTTTGCTGCAATTCGTCTTGATCTCAACTAAAAGTCCTGATCTCAACTACTTCAGTGTTCAGTTGCATTGTCAAGAACGTCCTCTGATTTCACAAATTATTTTAATTTACATTAGACCAATTTTAAGATAGATTGCGTAATGTTACACAATAAATTATTCTGATTTTGCATCAAACTATGTTTTTCAATACAGAAGAGTAGATGGAAATCGATTGTCATCAAATTCATCACATCTTTCAGAATTGTTTAAAGAAACGGCTAATCATTATTGATGAACACTGAGATGATGCAATAACAAGACGATTAGCCTAAGGCTAGGCGTACACCGGTTAGTCAAGACAAGACAAGATTAGTCACGTTTAGTCACAGTAATCCACATAGTTGCTTATGAAGCAGCACACACTGATGCAATGACTAATCGGTGTGTGTTGGTTCATAAGCAACTATGTGAAGTACTGTGACTAAACGTGTCTAATATCGTCTTGTCTTGTCTTGACTAACCGGTGTACTCCTAGCCTAAACCTAAAGCATAGAGTAACTATAAATCCATTCCTATTCTGTGCCTAAAGTAATCAGCAATTTCAGTACTCAAGTAACTTCAACAATTATGCAACTCCCAATATCGACGATATTATTATAATATTGAAAGAAATTGTTAAATTATAAAATATTGATAGTATAGTAGTATCCTACCTTTTCATTTAACGTGATTGTTATTAATTAAATACTATTTGTATGTACTATTAAATACTTCTTTATAAATTTTAATTCATTCTCAATTTAAACAGAACCTATACTCAGAGTATACTCAATTTAAACAGAAGTTGAACAGATCCCTTTACTCAATAAATTATGTACTAAAATACTATCCTTGCACATTGAAATTTAGGCCTATTCATAATTTTTATTACAGTAATAGTCTACGTTATCTTACTCCTATACTCAAAGCATTTGCAACACAGCATCCAGGTAGTGATTGTATTTTTTTCAAGTCCTTGAACCCACTCCTACTTAAATACTTACTGTCTCTCCTACATTGCTTTGCTAGCATTGTTCAATTGCCAGTTCGCCCCCGGATTGTAGTGGGTTGCACATCTTCTGTCCCGTAGCTTCATAAATTCGTCTAGATTTTTATGTAATTTATACATGAAGGGGTGTGTGCTCTCATAATGATGATAATTTATTGTTTTGGTGGGTGTGATGTCTGCGTCGGCCTCCTATGATAGATTCATTTACGTCTCATATAAAATACTGTCTCTGTTTTATCAGGAACCTTTTTTATACAAATCTAGAAGTATAAATTTTAGCGAAAAAATGTATTATAGCGATAGACAGACTCACTCCAAACGTAAGAGTTTATCAAATTATAAATTATTCGTGTCTTGTGTGTGATTGCCTTTTTTCTGTATCTTATTTCTGTAATTTTTTGAGTAATTTTATTGAAAAAGACCCCAGATTTGTTTTAGTTGGTGTCAATACCAGTTAGTACATCTACAAATGATTCCAAAGAAATGTTATACTGACATTTTCTAAATGAATAGTATGTAATAGTTAGAAAATATCCGTTCTTTAATCAGTCTATTCAGAGAATAGTTTCATTAGTTTTAAACCGCTCTAATAGCTTCTTATTCTATAAATTCATATTATTGATTGCAATAGGATTCATGAAAGGATCATCTTGAACTTGAACTATGTAATGGATACAGAAGTATCTCTTGTATCTCAGTATCCGCTCTTGAAGCTTCTTATTCTATAACTTCATATTATTGATTGTAATAGGATTCATGAAAGGATCATCTTGACTTGAACTATGTAATGGATACAGAAGATACAGAACTATGTAATTATACAGAGGTTTCCCATTGCATAGTCTGAGCGAGTACTAAACTCTCCCTATGTAGTATAATTTTATCACTATACATAGAGAAAGCATAGCGCCATAGACTAACCAAATATGGATTACCTCTGATAGCGCCAAGCTTGCGATATGTTTTCTCTATGATATTACCAAGTGCTGAGTACAAGAAAGATGATTAATCTTCGACTAACCGAAGGGTTTCATAATAGAACATTTTTCCTTAATACTCAACTGTATAGAATGTATTGTATATTGTATATGTATTTGGAAGGAAAGGTTGCATTTTTCATTTACTTATGATAATTAACATTGTTAGTTGTAGATTAAACTTAACAGACTTTCGTGTAACCGGGATACAGTATATTATATTTGTGACACTTTCAATGTTGTTGAGCGTATACTCTTGTAAATACAACTTTACTGAATAAAGATTATTTGAATTTGAAGCACTCAATAAATTTTGTTAACTGTTCGGAATGCAGGTCAAACTGTACTGTACACTTGACTCACCATCAAAAACGCTCAACCTTGATTGACGGTCTCTGGAAAACGGTCTCAGGAAACCTCAGCTTCATTGTCAGCTGTTTTTCGTAGTCAATCGAGGATATAGAAGGCGATTAAGAGCGGCAGCAAGCAATCTTGCCTGAGGCAGCATCCCGTTGCCGTCGACAATTCGTCTCTTTATTCGCAGATGTCGTCCCGTTAATCTGCAATGCAGCGCGAGACCCCCTGGCACACAATTCGCTTCCGATTTACGGTTTGCCGTCATTATTCCGCAAACCTGCCTGCTACGCCATTGTGTAGCACAGTAGGCAACACTTTTTGCACTCTAAATTCATCCGATTTCCTCTCTCTTTTCCTGTCCCCTCTCTTTCATTCATTCTCTCCATCCTGTTTTATTTTTTCCTCTTTTCTCGATCATTCCCTTGTTCTGTTTCTATCTCATCATATCTCCCTTTTTATTTATCTCATTTCATCTCTATTCTCACGACTTTTCATTCTCTAATTCTGTGTATTTTTCTCTTCTCTGCCTCTCTTCCATCATCTACTCTACTTTTCATACTCCTATTCCGTGTATGTTTCTTTTCTCTGCCTTTCTTCCTTCCATCCTCTCCACATTTTATTCTCTGTGTAATCTTTCCTTCTATTGTTTTTTTACACGGCTCATTTTTCGATCATTCTCATATTCTGTTTCCCTGTTAATCAAACTCTTTCTGTGTTTTCTCTGTCAAATTTTCCATGATTTTTATTCTGTTCTTTTTTCGATTTCGACTTATTGTGTTTCTATTTCCCTCTAAAATTATTTTATATTATCTTTCTTCCTGCCTGTCTTCCACTCATTTCCTCCATTTCGCTCATCCTCTTACAGTATTCTGTTTCTCCCTCTTCATTTATCTTATCTCATCTCTTTTCTACCTCTCTTGCCATAATATCTATCACGTTTCTCTATTTCATATCATTCTCTATTGTGTTTCTTCCTCTCTCTTTCTTAATCCATTCTCTCATTCCGTCCTATTTCTCTCTCTCTTTTTTTATCATTCTCTCATTCTGTTCTATTCCTCTCTTTAGCTTTCCACCTTTCTCTTACTCTGCCTCCTTCTCTCTCATTTCATCTCTTTCTGCGCAGCTAATTCATTTGTGATACAGTTCGTTTGACATAATTTTGGTACCGTGGGCTTTAATATGATGACATGGTTGTAGAGTCCCACAGGAAACACTACTTTTTCCGAAGCTTGAATGGGTTTCCTCAATATCATCTCTACTACTTGAAAAATGTTGAAGCAACGAAATTCCATTTACTGAGAGCAATATTCTCTTCATTTTATATTATGTTGAACTTGATTTTGAATTTATGAACAAAATACATTTTTGTATTGCATGGTTAAATAAATGAATAGCAGTTACAGTTTTAGTTGTACAGTATTAGAACTATATTCCAACTATCAATCAACAGTCGAGACGAGTCAACTGAAAATTTCATCAACGATGTTACTGAACTCTCTGAATGCAACAAAAATTCCACAAAATCTATATTTTTCACTCCTTTCGTCTGCACTCTTGATTGCTAATTTGTTAATTGCTGTACATTGATTTTAGCGCTTTCCGAGTCATTACCGAGAACTTATTTTTCGCGAAACTTCCATTACAAATGTTGCAATTACAATTATTGCAACTGCTGAAATTACAATGAGAACGGAGAAAGTTACGACAACTGTTGAAATTACCATTTATACTCCAATTTCAACTATTGAAATCGGAAACTAAGTTGAAAATTGCAAAAGAAAGGTGATAATTGTCTACAATAATTTTGCGACCGACAGTAAAATATGTACACAGAATATTCGTGAGGTTAATGACTTTGTTGCGCTTTAGTAAAGAAGCCGTAGACGAGTGACTCATGTTCTAAACCGGTTGTTTTCGGTAGTAAGTAGTTAGTTCAACTAGAAAAACAAACAGTAAAAAATTGGCAACCGTTTAGTTACACGTGAAGTTCAAGTGAAATCGTTTCCGGACATCATTAGAGGAGATCTTCTTCTTTTTTTGAGTACTTCTTTTCGGGACTTAGAGCAGATGGAAAGGATCAAGAAGACATCAGCCACCTGGTCAGGTCATCCACTACTGATTTAAAGTTTTATTATTTTTCTTCTTCCTCCTCCTCCTCATCCTGTTTCTTCTTAGTTTCTTTTTCGTCCTCTCCGCCGGATAAAAGTATTGTGAACGGAAGTTCCGGTACAAAATACACCGACAAAGCTCCTAAAAGAGGAAGAACGAACGTCGTGTTTGCTATGCTATGCTCGGCTACTCTAGAATCTGGTGTGGTTAATCGTTGTACGTTCTCCTTGATGTTTGTTTTACGTGATCTTCAAGCTGTGTTGGATGAATGGTGAATGATGATCTCCAGAGGAACAAATATCAGGTTTAAAAGATTGAATGATCCGGATGTGGAACCGAAAATCTCTCCAAAGAATCATCAGATTTCGAGCTGTGATCTTCGTTTGAATTGATATTTCGTTTTAAATCAAACGGAAAAAGCCCTAATCAATGACCATATAAGCATTCATTACATTTCAACTGTTGAGCCTACAATAAACGTCGTGGCCTTAATTTTTAGGTTATTCAATTTACTTCGCAAATAATAAGGATGGTTTTTGATGAAAAAGTGATGCACAAGGTCAAAATTGGCCAAACATTGAAAAATTGCAAATTTTTCGCCATTTCTTACGGTAAGCAGTAGGTAAAGTTTACCGAGGTCGAAAACTTGGATTTAACATTTAACATCTCAGGACTTATAAAAAAGCCCACTACCCCATTCCTTGCAAGAAAAAATGTACTATTTTCTGGGCTAAAGAGAAGAGCTTCAATCTTGTTCAATACTTACTTTTATTGTCTTATCAAGCCTTGGACGTGATTTGAAGGGATTGAAATAAATTGGATGATAGCCTACTCTGAAATACATTTCAAGTCTTGTCAAAGGCTTGATAACATTTCACCAGACTTTTCAAGTATTATCAAATTTTGAAGCTTTCTTATTTTCATCTTCAGTTCAATTCATAATTGTCAATATTATTTTATTATTTTTGTTAATAATTCAATTTTATTTTTTAACTTCAGTTCAATTCATTTATTGTCAAAAATATTAATTTGATTAAACATTTGATCGTATAACTTCAATATTATGGTCTTGTTTTATTATTTTTGTTTAACTTCAATTCGATTGCTAAAAAATATTTATCTGATGATGAGGCTCATACGCTTGTGATTGGATGTTGTGAGCATCTCAAAATACCAATTCTGTCAACTTGGTAGTTGGTCATGTTCAGTGAATTTCCACTAAAAAAACGAAGCAGAACGTTATAATAGACCGTTGTGGAGAAGCCGCAGAGCGAGGACACTGATCGCTCAGGCATGTCTTATTATTATGAGGATTTTCGGAGCTTGAAGAGTCATCCATCCCATCGCACGCAGTTGACGCTAGGAGAGCGAAAGCAGCAAAGCAGTGGAGGAGTGACTTCCATTCTTTACTTCTCCTTACTAAGTTTAGCAGCAGTCGCCCGCGCTGGGTTCAATGAACTCTAGACGTGAGATGCTGGAGGGACAGAAATGGAAAGAAAATAAGGAAGGAAAACATGAAGGAAAAGAAAAAGAGAGTGAGAGAGGAGGAGAAGGAGGAAAGAGACTAAGGACCGAAAACATGAAGGAAAAGAGAAATAGCGAGCGATAGAGGAGGAGGAAAAAGAATAGAGAATAAGAAAGGAAAAGAAAGAGAGTGTGAGGAGGAGGAGGAGGAGGAGTAGGAAAAAGAAGGAGAAAGAGTTGTTCTCCAGTTGACACACTTAGCTGTTCTGTGGTTTTGTACGACAGCCTCCAGAAGTTGAGGCCTATCTAGGGAAACAACAGATCATGTTGCTGCATTCTGCACCAGCCTAGTCATAGTCTGTAATAGGCTAGAATTCGCATTCTTGATAGCGCTTTTTCATACGGAAAGAAAAGAGAAATGTTTTCATGAGAGAAAAGCATGGAAGGTCGCGAGGAAATTGGGTTGTTGATCTGGGGAAGAATGTTTTTGGAACAATTTGATGCTATAAAATTCACGTCAAGTTGAATTGAGTTTTCTAGACAATAATACTGTATTTATTTTAATGAATCATAATGGATTATTTTATGAAGAAATTTTAACATAACGGATAAATTGTTGAACAATCTACATGATGTATACCCCACATGTCATTCTTCAGAACGTAGAGCACATCAGTGCTTGCTAATTTTAATTTTTGAAATTCGCTACTTTAATACTATAATTCAATGAATTATGAATTGTTAAGGAATGTATTATTGTTAACAAAATTGAATAGTTAATTTACATAGGTTGACATCCTTAAAGGAATGAAATCTCAATTTTTCTAATGATCTCTCCTGATTATTTCTCTTAGGATGAGAAACATATCATCCTTATCGAGGTATTTAAGGTAAGAGAATATCTCGAAATTTGAATTCGACGTGGAGTTTGAAATGCCCTATGAGTTCAAGTTCCATGCTTAGGTTCCATAAAGATTCACAACTATGATACAAATAATATGGTGCAAATAATGAGCTCTACTTTCTGAAGAACACAACTTAACAAAATTGTGTAGGTTGTTGAACATTTCTGTTCATAAAATTCTTTTGGGATTGAAAGAAAATCATTGGAGCTTTTAATAGTTTATGTTAGTCTAAAGCTGCTCTTAAGAAAGTCAAGAAACTCAGCATCAATTTATGGTAGTTGTTAAAGTTGAGTAATTTTCAATTTTTTTTACTAATTAAATCGACTATACTTGGGGTTACAGTTCATTGTAGCGTTTAATAGTTAATATAGCCCAGTTAATATAACCCAGAATATAGCCTAGACTTAATAGGAATACAGCCCTATATAATTAATATAGTTTTTCTGAGTTTCTTTGAAACTCAGAAAAACCAGGAAACTCTTAAATCATCTCCATTGCTAATAAAATCTCGAAGTTTCCTCTCATTTGCAATTAACACGAATCCTAAGTTTAATATTTCCAATTGAAACATAACCTGAGGACCATTCTAGACAGATTTATGAAAAATTTAAGTGAATGCTATGAACAATTTCATGGTAATCACTTCGCTTGTTATGATTTTATGGTACAACTTTCCCTCATTATCGGGTAGCAAATTAGTTCATGCACTCTACATGTTCAGCGTGCTGGAAGGAGTCACGATATCGTGGCCTGTGCTCTTGATTATAAATGATTTGTTACCGAGTTGGGCTCATTAATCTTTGGAGACGAGCTGTTGTCTCAATGCTTCTTGAGACTTGCAGTGTTAATTATTTTGAATTGGTATGTGGTGGGGATGGAATTTAATGGAATTGATGAGATGGAGGATTTGGAGACAAAATTTTGATCACAGAATGTGATGTAATGAACAATATCGAAATGGTTTGCTATGAAATCATAACCTTATTAAATAAATTACTAAATTATACTTACTAAATTTTAGGACTACATTATTAATCAAAATTTGGGAGAGAAATTGTGCATGCTCATCGTGTTTTGTATCGCACAAATATGATTTTAGTGTTAGTATCAATGAATAGAGAATATTGGAGTAGGTTCTGAACAGAGAGTATAAGAATAGAAAATTTTATTTGTTTGAAAGTTTGAAAGGTATTGTAAATTTTGCAATAAAAATGATCGTATTATTAAAAAAGAATTAGAATTCTAGTTCTTTACTCCATGGTTCCGAACCAGAGAGTACACCCTCTGTTCCAAACCTTCATTAGAACCACCAGTGTACACGTGAAGCTTGTTATTTACTTGAGCGTTTGATCCATTATGATTTCATTTGATGATCTCATTCAAATATCATTTCTAATCTAGAAGATCTTCTACAAGCCTTTAGACTCTTTTGTGCATCACAGAATTTCAGTAAATACAAGAGTTGTAAAACATTTCTCAGTTTAAAACCTTTCACTGTATTCATCATTCACTTATAAATGTTTCCAAAGATCGATGTATCGATACCCATCCCTATGATCATTCTTTATTCACTTATAACTGTCATCTTTTGAAACATTATTTCTTCAACTAAAACTTGTATGACATGTTTCTTGAAGAGCCATAAACCGTTAAATATAATAATATGGAGTATTGGAAAGTGATTGGATTGAGACATCTAACCTTTCTTAGAAAACCTTTTATTGTTAATTATTTATTGTCTTGCCATTAAGTAATAAGTCTGCACCCTTCAATTTCAATTTTGGCTTTTCTCTATTAATTAGAGAATAATACAACTAATAGAATAATAACAGAATAATAATTAATAGAAAAATAGTAGAAATAGTGAAGAGGGACTCCTGTTATTCAGGAGCGTTGATTGTTTTAATTGCTGGATATTTCTAGAGAACCTTTTTGTCATGAGTTTGAAAAAGATAGCTATTCTAGTAACATGGCTGAACTAGCCGCTAATTAACCATTAAACCCTTACAAGCCTTTAGCTAAAAATCTTAAATTAACAATCACTAACAAACGAAAAAACAAACTAACAACCATCCCTAACCAACTAACTAGTCTCTAAAATAATGAGCAGCCGTTGGAACAACTCGATTATTCGCACTCATAGTCACTTGGTTTTGTTGCCAAAGTTTTTACTTAACAATCGATAAGTTATTATGCAGTTGGATTGCTCGCTCATTCTTCCAGTTCAAAGTAATTGCTTCTTCCAACACTAATAGTTAATGATAAAACGTAACTGAATTAATGGCTTCACTAAACGTAATTAGTATTGATACTGTGAATGAATTCAATAATAATAATTGTCAATTATAAGCTCCGTTATAAATAAATTAAAAACCAATTTAGGGAAGGGGTTGTCCTAGTGGTAGCAGGCGGGTTTAAACGCTGAGATTAGATAAGATACCTGGCCTACCACTCCTATTGTAACGGTGACCGGTTCCTTCAAATACAATTTCTGAGCTTCAAAATCGCTTCCCGGTGGTTCGGAACCCACCTAAAGCTGTAGGTCCATTCGTCTCTCATCATGAATAAAGTAATCTTTTCTTATCTTATCATCATCCTTCCCATTACCCACGCACAAGCCTAGAGCTTATGTGGGCTTCATCCCCAGCCAAAAATAGAGGCTTTATATGAATAATAAACTAAATTAATACTTTTTCCATAAAGTTCAAAGAGCTATTCAAGTTCTGTTTCTTGCGACAGTCTTTTGAACCGTCCTGGTGTATAAAAGAAGAAAGTGTCCGCCCCCTCTATGCACCGATTACACGCTACTAAGTTGAAATACGTAACAACAAATAAACAAAGAAAGGCCTTTGCATTGCAGCAGTAGTTGTCTACATCCGTTTGGAAGTAGGTCGGACCGGGCTTATCTGAAAGTGTCCACTTCCACTAATCGACTGGTGCTGGTCGGATGTCTTTTACCATACAGGCTAGTGAAAGGGAAATTCGGGCGGTGTCTGAAATGAGAAGGAAAGTTAGAAAGAATAGGAGGCAGAGAAATGAGGTAGAAGAAAGAAGAAGAAGGAAGAGAAGAAGAGGAGGAGGAGGAGGAAGAAGAAGAAGAGGAGGAGGAAGAAGAGGAAAGAAGAGGGAGAAGGAGGAGGAAGAAGGAGAAGAGGAAGAAGGAGGAGGAAGAAGAAGAAGAAGTGAAGAAAAGAAGGAGAAAGAGGAAGAGGAAAATGATGAAGAAAAAAAAGAAGAAGAAGACGAATTACAAGAAGAAGAATAAAAAGGAAGAGGAAGAAGGAGAATTGGATGATGAAGAAGAGAAGGAGGAGGAGAATGAAAAAGAAGAATGATAAGTGTAAGGAATGAGAGGAAGAAGGAGAAGAAGAGATAGAAGAAGATATTGCTGAAAAAATGAGAATAAGGATGAAGATGAAGAAGTGGATAAAGTTGAGGAGAATGAATTAGTGAAGAGAGGTGAAGTTAGAAGAAGAGAAACCTAGGAGAAAATTTAAGTTGTATGTTCAGTAGCTGCATTTGGGTGAAAGTGAGAGAAGATGGCGAAGAAGGAAGTCAAAGAATTGTGAGAGTATGAAGAAGAGAGGGTGAAGAAGAAGGAGAATAAGAAAGAAAAAGAAGTATATAACTAAGTGATAACGTGAAAAAGTTATCTTTGAAGAATAATAGAATTTAAAGAGTTTTATTTGTTTTATTCAAAACGAGCACAGAGATTTCATTTACAGAGTAGATATCCATTTATTCTTATTTAACTTTTGGAAGAGCTAAGTTGAAGAATGAAGATCAAGCATTTAACGTTTGATAGTTGTACAAATATTCCAGACTTACCTGGAAAAGACGGTTTCACTTGAACCAGCCATAGTCTTCAACTGTACAATCTACAAAAGATGACATGAATAGTACAAAAGATGTGAAATTGTTTCAAACTATTACGAAATGAATTGTGAAGAGCACCAATTCATCCAATTACAAAATTCGATGTCATCCGTTTAATTGAGGAAATTGAAATCTTTGTCACCTTGGCCTTGATAATGTAGGCTTTAGTTGAAAATCGATTAGTTCGGGTCGTATAATCGGTTTTTGATTAGAAAAGTGCCGTCGGGCTTGAAAGAGAGATAATTTAATTCGTTATTCAATGAATTCATACGCATTTGAATCGTTGGAATGTCAGAATTATAAGTTGGTCATCTTTTATCACAATTCAATGCACTTTCAATCCTGATAGTAATACTTTGAAAGTAATGCTTTCAATATGAAAGTATTATAATCTACCTATTTTTATAATTTTAATTAATAATTCGTTATTCAATGAATTCATACGTAGTTGAATCGTTGGAATGTCATTTCATTTCATTTTAATTCACCACCTAACATCACAGGGATGAGGGGCACGTCAGTCAGTAAATAAAACAATCGTCAGAATTATAAGTTGGTCATCTTTTATCACAATTCAATGCATTTTAAATCCATAATAATCTACCTATTTTTATAATTATAACTAATATACTTTATCTATAATTGGCCGAATCTATTTAAATTCAAAATCTCTAGTCAATTCCACACAGATATCATGTGAAAATGGTAACGATTTGTTTTCCTGTTACAAATTAAAATCCAGTATATTATAGGACTACTAAATTTTGTATCGTCATTACATGTGATCCAACTAGTAACATACTGCTCTGGGATTGGTCAACAGTATTCACTCCCCACAGGAATAGAGGTGACGTAATGGGTTAAGCTCCGCCTCTTCTTTCTTACTGGCTAGTACTTGAGCCAATCGCGTACGCTTTGCAGATTGCACATGCTGGAGGAGTAGAGTCGTGTCTGATTGGTGTAGAGTGCACAACGCCCCTCCAATCCCATTGGCTGATTTTATCCAATCCAGTTACAGAGTAGATTGGTACTGTGGGGAATGTTTGTTTATGCAGATTTCTTTGATAGCATTGTTAGTTTTGATGTTTCGTTTGTAATAAAATATGAACTTGTTGGTTAGACAGTCTGAAATCTATCTTGTTGTTTGCTTTCTAATTTCTAACAATTACAATAATTTACTTCTTTCAACAATTGGCCTTCAAATCTTCCAACTATTTGCATCAGAAAGAGCCTTCACATTATCACTCTGATGTTAACGACATTAACGTAATTACAGTATACTGGTGAATGTTTTCAATTTAAAGTTCATCAGGTTTCCCTCAAGAAATTGTTGCTCAGTTCTTTGTAGTAGGCTCTAGCTGTAGACCTTTTTCAGATCTTTGATCATTCTTATTACTATGTATCTATTGATGTTGTTTTTTAATTATCATCTGCATATTAGGAACACTGCTTATTCGTTTCACCGTTGCAAGTTTTATTTTGTTGTTTGTGAAGATCTTCTCAAACTTTTCCCATTAGTTTGATAAGAACGCGATCACTTTGGATGCGAGTTCGTACTAGCAGCGAGCGGCATATATATTTTTTAATATAAGAAAATAAGTAGAGTATTTCGTTTCTCGTTTGTTTTCTTACTTCTTAACTGTGCAGTCTGCCAGTCCAATTTTCCTTTTCATCCCACTAATTTCTTGGACTATTTTTTACCAGTTACCTATTTTACAAGTCTTGTAATTACACAATTTACAAGTGTTACTTGTACAGTTGAAGTGCGTGTTGATGGCGCCTCGCTCACCATCTGTTGAGTCTTGTGCGTGCTCGGGTGACCTTGACCTCGTCAATTGAAAGTGCCAGATGTTGTCTTCAATCAAAGCTTGAAGACCTCTGATCAAGTTTCCTAAAAAGGGACTTATGGGGTCGCCCAGTGCTAGATAATGATCTATTATACCAGTAAGTTTTTCAATATTCTGGCCTTATAAATTCGTAGTTGATGGTGTTAATACATAACGATAAGCCTTGTGATATAAATCCTAGCTACATTTAGAATTACAGTTTGTTGGTTTAATTACAATGTTATAAAAATTAATTTGTTTTTTCGTTCTTTTTAATTTGTGGTATCGCATCCCTTTTATGTTTCTTCTTTACGTTTCAATTACTTAGGTAACTATCAAATTATTTGCAAGCAAAACTTACTTTTCCATTCACTTTTCTGATGGCTATATCTCGCAAATTTTATGGAAAAATAACAATTTGAAATTTTTCACTGATGGAAATTTAAATTTAATAAAACTAAAAAGATCACAATTATCTTTTCTTGGTTAAACCAGTTGAGCGGCTTTATTCAAAGAACAAATAATCCTGGTATAAAACTTTGTTCTATACAGTTCTTTCTTGGACAAGGTCAGGGGAGCAAGTTCCACTCCTTATCTAAATTATTAGAAGAAAGTGAACATCTGTCCTAAGTTTGACACACTTTATTTCGTTAATGGGTCGCTGGCTTATCTGGTGAGGTATTGTGTTGTGTTAAAGTGAAATCCTCACACAAAAGATACAACGAAACCAGATAAAACGTCAATTAAAAAGTATCGTTTTCAGAAACAACTTGCTTATCTCTAGAGAAGAAACACGGAGAAAACAATCTGTTTGACACGATTCTCTCTTAATTTGTAAAGATGTCCTAATTAGGTAAAATGGAAAGCACTACACGGGTAACACTTGTTTTTTAATTTTTCTCATAATTTTAAAACAATTCCATTCATGTCAATATCAATTTGCAGTGAATCCTGATTTCTAATAATGATATTATGGCACACTGCAATGTAGCAATTTTTATCTTGTTTATTATCGCAGTATGCACCGGAGAGAATTTTATGAAAGTTCAAGTGAAAGTCAGTTAAATGCATTTCATGGTTTGAAATTATCTATTGAATGTTGTTCGGTATGTATGAAAGGATAGAATTTATTGAACTCGTTTTCATGTAATTGACAAGTGGTTGGTTTCATGTGGTGTACAGGTAAGTACTTCATAAAGTTTAGAAGTGAGAGTTGAGAGATGAAGTAGAGTGGAAAGAAGAGAAAAGAAAGAGAGAGGTAAGAGCTAAATTGAAGATAAGAGTATAATAATTCAAGTTTGGTGATTGCATTCACTGCAAGTAATTCAATTTTAAATAGTTTGTTTGTCAGTTATGAAGCTGGTATTTGAAATTCACCTTGCTTTCTTTAGAGGAAGAAGGAGACAGGGAGAATGAGAAAGAAGAAGATATGTAGAAAGAAAAAGTTGAATAGAAGAAATAAGAAAAAAGAGAATCAGGGAGAACATTTAAAAATACTCAATAAAGGAGGAGAAGAAGGAGATGAAGAATGAGGAGAAGAAGAAGATGAGGAATGAGGAGAAGAAGAAGGGGGTAAAGAGGGACAAGAAGAAAAAGGAGAAGAAGAAAGAGAAAAGAGGCTGAAGAAGATGAAAAAGTAGGAGAAGAATTAATTAATTTGACATTAATTTGCCAGTTTTTGGAAGTACCATACCTCCCAATATTGTTGCCAATATTCCGTGGCGATGCGTGGTATACTTATTTGGTCATCGAAATAATTTCCTATAGGAAATATACCCGGCGATGACTAAATAAGTATACCACGCTTCGCCACTACATTATATTGAAAACTCAGTTTGCCTTTTTACACTTTTTACAATCTCGAAATTAATTCTATTTTTTTATTCTTGGTTTCGTCTACAAAATTTCAAGCGCAAACAGATCCCAAGAATTAGCTATTTGCTTTCAAAATATGTTCCTCATTTCAAGTTCTGTACTGCGTTTCTACAATAATAACAACTCCAACTGTAACACCGAGCTCTTTCTCCAGCTCAAGAGCTTTCCAACTTCTATTTTAAATATTTCGCTATTTCAAGTACAGTAAACAGCCTACACACCACGTTTGCCAACTTTATGGCTACTAGTCATAATCATAAATATGTCCAAACAAACTTATCCAGTTTATTTACGTACGCCTTTTATTACAATGGAAATTCGCAGTAGTGTAGCAATGTACAGATATACATAATATGTAATCATGTACTGTAGGACTAAGTATAAACATGTACTATCTTATAACATAGTGCTTCTCCACTACATGTTTTATTTCTTGTGGTCGAATATTTCAGTAAAGCATGATATATATTATTTCAAAAAGAAGATAAAATAGAAACATTTAAATTTATGGTATGTTGCAAATATCCTGAAACAAATTTTCTTGATTGGTCTGGCGTCAGTTGCCACAAATTTCTGCAGTAAATTTGAACCAAGAAGCAGCCCGTGTAATGTATCGCAGAAAGAAGATAAAATAGAAACATTTTAATTTATGGTATGTTGCAAATATCCCGAAACACATTTGCTTGATTGGACTGGCGTCAGTTGCCACAAGTCCCTGCAACAAGTCTCTGAATCCAGAAGTAACCCATTGCACTGTTCCAAATCCTATAAATAAAATGTTTTCTAAGTCAGTGTAACATTGTGCAGATTGGAATTTGGCAACACTTTTAAAAGTGCCAACCAAACAATGGACTCGCGGATCGTTTCTTTCGCCACGTGCCATGCTGTCCAATGCGTTATCTGCTTTCTCTGTTTCATGAATCGTTTTCTTTGTTTATCAATCGTCTTCTCTGTTTATGGATCTCTTTCTTTGTTTGGTAACGAAATCTGCCTTCCATAGACAAAGTATTGCTCGATCTGAAACACGTAATGATTCTGTAATCTGTTCTCGTACTTCGACAAATAAATAGCTTGTAGGAACTTTCTTCCATTATTTTACTTCTACTCTCTCTGCTAGAGTCTCATTTCATCCATATTGTCTTATTTGATAAACAAAATCAAACAGTTTTGTACTGTGCCTGTCGTTTCTCCCCAAAATCAGATTATCATCATTAATTTGTACCTGTATCAATCAATGTTGGAGAAAATACATAAATTTGTCACGTAATTGCAATCGAGGAATTGAATATTTCAATAACATGACAAATATGTTTATTCGTCAAAATTATGAAGGAGTGGCAGTTTTAGGCTATCACCTGTATTTGGTTGTTTTATGTATCCAAATTTGGTTGTTCTATGTATTACTGATTTGATAGATGATTGAGTATTATAAGATTTTCGATTCTCTTGGTAGCTAATATTTTGAGAAATGGGAATCGGGATGATGTTAAATTGAAACTACTCTTCAGATTCTTCACCTCTTCTGGGAAGAAATTGTTCTCTTTCAAAGTTCAAGCCAAGCGGAGATAAGACAGTTTTGTTTTTCAGAAGATTCACTTCTATTTTTGGGTAAAAACAACAGTATTCCCCGGCCAGATCCTTCCCGTATCATCTCCAGTATCTTTTCTCAGTTTAGAAACTTGCCAGATAAAATTCATTATCCCCGTATTCATAAACTATATTTTCGTGATTGATCTAGTTGGTGCAATTTGGAATCACCAATCCTTTAACAATAGAATAGTACATTGGAATTCATATTCAATTAATATACACAATTCTATTGTAGAATATTCTATTCTATTCTATTCTATTCTATTCTACAATAGAATTGTATATGAATTGAATATGCGAATTCATACTTTGTTGTCTGGTGATGTTAATTACCATGTCGATCTTTGTTGTCAATTAATAATGTTTATATTCTGAATATTATTTGAAGTACTGACATAAACTCTTGATATTTTTGCCACTCTAGTTTGAATCTTATACTTTTTCTCATTCGCTATTTTAATAAGCTTGGAATGCTATCAGAGACTCATAAACCCGATCATCCAATTCACTCTCCATCAAACATCTATTCTTCTTCTTCATTCAGCACTTTCTTTGTTGTCTAGCCGTTGAAAGGAATAATAAACAAGGTATAAAGAAAGGTAAGAAATATTGATAGCACTGGCCGGCCATTCTCTTATCTCTCAACAATGCAGTCAGGAATGAATGTTTGATTACTTGTCCTGTCTATCACTGGTATACGTAGATACTGGAGGCGCATTATTATTGACCAATGGTGATGATGATGATGATGTGATAGTGTTAATATTGATGATGAGGATGAGGATGTTGATCAGCTGTTTGTTTAATGAGAGATTGTCAGACTCTTCAATTCCTTGGAGCGTCGTCTCTGGAGAGAAGAGAATAACAGAGTTATAGCTGTCATCGTCCTGAAGCTTCTGGTCTCTGTCTTTGTCAATAATAATTTTCTGTCTGGCGGCTTAAATTGGATGGTGTTGTTGATCGAGAGTGATTGATGAGCTGTGTCTTGTTAAATCCTTTGGACTTGATCTTTCTTTTTTTTTTTTGAAACTCTTCTCTCGGTTGAGAGGAATGCTTTTTTCACTGCTGTTTGATTTGAAGCCCCAGTTCTGGTTGGAATTTGAGATGTTACACAAGATTCGAGAGGATGTTGCTGTCTTGAATGATTCAGTAGAGAGAAGAGAATAAATGTGGAATTTGGAGTTGGAGCTAGGTTGAAATTTAGAACAGTGTCAACCTATTAGTGGAGTAAGTACTAGAATTTCAGCATACTATATATTATACTTAGAAATAACTTCCGTATCGGCGTAGCACGAATAAAATACGGAAGTTACATCTGTTTAAGTATAGGTCCACTATAATATTCCTCAAACAGCAAGAAAGGCTCCTCAATAACACTTGAGGCTCGAATAGCAAGGTGGTACTACCAGTTGCATTCCCTCATAAGGCTAGGCGTACACCGGTTAGTCAAGACAAGACGAGATTAGTCACGTTTAGTCACAGTACTTCACATAGTTGCTTATGAAGCAGCACACACCGAAGCAATGACTAATCGGTGTGTGTTGCTTCATAAGCAACTATGTGAAGTACTGTGACTAAACGTGACTAATCTCGTCTTGTCTTGTCTTGACTAACCGGTGTACGCCTAGCCTAAACATAAGAGCCACACGAATATTCTTGTTGTTGTCACCGGCTATATTGTTTCAACTTTTCTTATGTTAGTTCATTCTATCTTGAAAAAAATTGTTTTCTTGATATAGTAAAAAGCTTTACAAGTCAACAACCTGCATCTGTAGTTTATTTCTAAATTATTGAACTGTTTTTCGGTGCACTAAACGTTCTATTCGTGAACCGTTAACCGTTAAAACAGTACTTTAGTGTGTTTTAATTCTTCTTATCCGGCCCTTAATGGAGATGGATGGAGCACTCTTTTCGTGGTAAAGGCACTCAATATTTGTTTCAAGTGTCAATCGAGGATGGAAATGGATAGGACTTGTTTTTAGTGGAGAGTTTATCGCCTTCCAGAACCTGTCTGACGACTTTGATGATTTAAATCGAGTGGGAATCGAGTTGGAAGTTCTCAAATGGAGAATGTTGACAGGTACAGCGTTTCTTGAACTTCTTGAACAGGTAATTGATTTGTTCAAGTCATCCATCATGACCAGATATGGTGTGGAATGGTGGAAACTGCGCATTTTAGCTGGAAAAGGTCTTCTCATTTTCTGTGGTTTTGTTGTTTATTCTTAATTCATTGATACAAAAACGAAAATCATAATGATTTGGGAGAGAAAAAACAGGCATGTTTATGTCAATTTTACGTTAGAATCCCCTAAATCCTGCTGAATGAAAACTTGAGTATTTATGATTAAGCAATGATTTATTGATTGCGTGTTTGTGTGTGAGTTGATTTGCTATGATTTAATTCTCCCATGGAATTGTATTTAGGGTCGGTTACATGACGGCTAGATGACGTCATTTTACGTCGGTTAAATACAATTGGCTTATCGTGCAACTGGCCCAAGTAATTTGATTCAATAACAGAATTGGAGAAATTGTCTTGCTCATTTCAATGTACCAGTCCCTATCCATTGAATTCGACGCTTTGGTTAGAGACTTTGCTAGATTGGCTTTGTTGAGACTAGGATATTTGTATTCAGCCATAGTATTTCCATATAATATAATGGAGTATATATATTTTTGTTGTAGCCTATTCAGTCGTAAACATTTCACTCAGATTTGTGCTCTGGTTAAGTTATATTGTTTCCACCACAGGGAAAACACTGTCTTTTATTATTGAAGGATAAAACAGAAACTTCAAATAAAATTTTCTTGGAAAACTACAGTAAAAAGTGGATGAACTTATAAAAAGTATTGATAACTAGGTATTCTAGAAGAATTGTTATCCGTCATTTTGAAGCCAATTGCCGTACACTTTTGACTCAAGCTTATTCTTTTCAGTCGGTCTAACTGTAAGCGGCTTGAAGGCCTATTGTGTCCACATAATAAAGTAAAAATATTGTAGAGGCTACTTGGCTGTCATAAGAGACAAGAAACAGTAGTAATGCCATTATGACAAACCTTGTCTTCAACAACAGCTAGCTATAACCACAAAGCCGCTATAACCATGGACTATAACCCGTTGGAATTGTATTATAACTGCCAGTCCTGCTCAAACCAGGCACGTTTTATATTTCATCACGCAGGCTCATACTTTGTGATTTTTTTCTCATTTTTTTGGCCACTGGTTTTCATCACATCATATACAAAATACAATGGACATACCTGCTTGCACACAGGAAGATCATAATTACTATTTTGTGCCAGTCATGGTTGTATTGACTATGATCATGTCTCAATAATGCGGCCATTGTGATTGATGTGAGTGAATTTGAGGTTAGGTAAATAGGTGTTCGGGAACCAATGAATGAACGATGATCAGCAAAATTAGCTGGTACTACCGTGAGTTTCGTGGCTAAAGAGAATAATATAGTTGATAAAAGTGAGGTAGACTGTAGTTTAAAGTCTAGACTAGATACTATATGACATAGTCATAAGATACAGTACTTTTGGAGGGGTTTAAGGCATTTCTGTCTACCTCTTGTAAACAATAATAATCATTGTTCAATTATTCAATACATTTTTGATGAGAATTTACTTCAGGTTGTTGGTTTTTATTCCCACTCTGTAAAATCGCAGTTCTTTTATAAATGATTTTTCTCTTTGAATTGCAAATTTAATTTTCCTAGTGTCTTGTTTTTTGTTTAATTTAGTTATTTCTCCAACTTCTAGAATTTCAACAAAAATCATATGAAAATACATTATCTGATATTTTTAAAGTATTTTTAAGTAGAATATTTTTCAAATTCATTTTGCAACAAGTCTTTCCCACTTTGATCCATGTACAAGAAAACGAAAATGACTAATTTTCTCATGATCGACTTGACCGCAAAACTCCATTCAACTCGTATCAACTTTCTTTCTCTATTCTCTGAAACATTCCAACGCTGATTCACTGCTTATTGCAGTTTTTCTCGTAGTCTAATCATGGAAGTGACCACTCTTATTGCATTTTCTCATGTCTACTAATTTGTTTCCTTCTATTCTGCCATTTACTCATTCTCTGGAATTGTTTCATACTAATTCTTTCTTTCTCCTTCCTCTATTGCAATATTCCAACTTCCCTTTCTTCAATTTTGAATGATAAAAGTATTTTTTCAAATTATAAGAGAGATTACTAAGGCATTCTGAAATACAGAAATTGTTCAAGCAGTCCATTAGAGAAATAAAGATGAACAAAGCTGAGAAATGCTAGTACTAAGAACAGATCCTGAAAATATTCTCTCCACCAAAATAATGTAACAATTTCAATTTTACTCCATTTGCTTAATAGAACCTAGAACCATTCAACGGAAAATTGTACGTTTTTTATAAATCCTCTTAGTTTATTCACAGAACTACTAGTTTATTCAGCAATGCACAAAAATTGATAAAATGGTTGGTCCAACAGGCTTACATGTTTATTTTAAAAGCAAAATACAGAGCGTTAAGGCCCCTACAATCATCCAACTCATTATCTTTTTTACAATTATGACTATGACAGTTTATAAGAATCCATTCATTTTGATGCAGTCATATTAGTATTGTATAGTTGAATTTATAAATTTTGAACAGTATGGTCTAGCTGTTATGAGTTGAAATGACATTAAATTTTCCAGTCTAGATGCCTTAGCAATGTGAACAAGCTATACATTCTATACAATACATACACAGTACATGTATATTGTGCACAGAGTACAGAACTGTCGTACGGTACGTGTAATTACAAACTTTCCTAAAGTAAATATTTGGAAACAAAGTATTACTGATAACATTGAAATGTTGATGCATTACGACCGATCGTGACTTGTAGTGGCTGAAAATGCGATTTAATCCTCGCCGCAGAACAATAAAAAGTATTAATCATCATAGCGGTCTGTTGTTTTAAAGGTTACTTGGACAGTTATTGTTGTGGAAATGAAATTAAATGAGAAAAACGTGAAAAGATTATTATTTTACCGTAACTTCATGAGAATATCATTAACCTGCGACGTAAATGAATAGTAGATTGGTAAATACTGTACAGGGAAGATAAATTGTATAGAGATTGCAATTTTGATCACTGTACTTGGACTAAGTTCTAAGTATGAATTGAGTTTTCAATCCACGCTTTATTTGAATGTACTAGTACAGTACTTTGTACAGTATAGTACAGTACTTTTGATAGATTTTACTACAGTACTTTTTATTTAGTAACAATACTTAAACAAACAAACGAAAGAAATGAACAGCCTTTTTGGTAGACGATCATAGATCGCCTAGCATCCGGTTCTATCAAACTCCCCAAATACCTTGAAGCATATCTGCATATATCACATCTCGAAGTAATTATCAATTGGAAAGTATTATTAGACATTGCAATTAATTAACTGCAGTATTATAACATTGACAACAGAACGAAATAGCAAAAGGAGATTTGATGAATGCCACACTACAAAAAGTTGTGCCCGGATTGGCTCTACTCATACTTGGCTACTCAAATCGCGGCTACTCAGCGACTGGAATAACAAACATGTTTTTAAATAATGACGTTATTCCAGTCGCTGAGTAGCCGCGATTTGAGTATCCAATTGTGAGTAGAGCCTTGATAGCTTACTTTGGATTTTCGTTTCACTAATTATTATTACTTATTAATTTTATGTGCCAACTTATTATGCCTCGATCACTATGCCTCATTCTACATGTACTTTCCTGTTATGTATTTCACACTAAAATGTGCATAGGTAATTTGTCGGTAATTTGCATCGGTAATTTATCTGTAATTTGTATGTTCATTGGGTCATTGTCTCAATATTCAGGATGAATTTTCACGTCCTTATTAGCATATGTTCAGTGTAATTACGTTCAGTTATTATTGAGGAAGATGAGCTGAGGTGAAATGACTGAGAATATAGGTTTATTGCCTCTCTCGTCTTCGCTAATCGGCATTGAAGCCATGAAAACCGATAATTAAAGCCTCTCGCGAACAAACCTGTCGAATCTTAACGGTTCTCAGCAAATTGTTCCTCTGTTTTATGGCTGCAGCGTTTTACTAGCGTTTCTATTGTGCTATTTTGTAAACAAGAAGTAAGTACCGCATTATTTTATTGGATTTTTGAAATCAGAACTGCTTCACAATAGTCTTGTAAAATATTGAAATGAGGTATTTTTCAATTGTTGTTTGAAGGTGAACGGTACAAAATGGTATCCTATCAGTCCTATCTTGACTCCAACCAGTCTAACTTTTTCTACATCTACAGCACTGTGCCTCAGTTAGTGGCGAAGCGTGGTATACTTATTTGGTCATCGCCGGGTATATTTCCTATAGGAAATATGCTGTTTATTTCCTAGGATATATTTCCTACAGGAAATATAACCGGCGATGACCAAATAAGTATACCATGCTTCGCCACGGGCCTTAGTGTAGATTGTAGATTTCAATGGTGCCCTTCCAACATTCTAAAAATCGATCGAAAATAAATTTCACCATGAATCTCTCAATAAAGTGAGTTTCTCTAAATAAAATGATCAAAATCATACTTGAATATGATTAAGCTTTGTAGGGTTGTAGTGAGATATTAGTTATTAGGGATAAAGTATTTAGTTATCGAGAAACTTTTAGAAATTGTCAAATTCCACTTTTATTTAACAAACACAATGTTTACATCAGGACCATGGTTTCGTGTTATACAGAACACATCCTCAGCTGTACTGTTAATTTGTTCTACAAATTTTATCGAGAAACGTTTTATATCTCATGTGGTATCAACTTGAAGTTATTATTTTATGATTGAAAAAATGAACACCTAATCATTTACAGTTCTGTTACTGGTATTTGAGATGTTGTAACTATTGTAACTTTTTGGAACTATTGTTCCAAAATACCTGTTGGAAGCCTATAGCTCCCTTTTTTCTGATTTATGTGGTTTTCAATTAAGTTTATTTAGCTTTTTTCCCTAGTTAATGATTCATTTTCTTCTCATTGAACTCCCAAATTGCTAATGCTAGTTTTCATCACGAAGAGACTGCAATATTGTACAGTACATACTTCCGTTTTGTCGTGTCGCTACTCTACACGCCTGCGTGCGCTGATAATAATGATAATGAGTTGAAAAGTCCAAAGTCAGTTGTCTACTTCGTATGCTTTCAACGTATCATCATTCTATGAATCACTATTTTATATCACGCACTTAGCTTCATGCATGAAATTGGTTTGCTTTTCGAAAACAGGATATGATCGGTTCCATATGGTTGCAAGTCACGTAGGGGCATGGTTGAAGATTTTCTTGGACAGTGAATCATTGATTTAGTGAGGATCGATAAAAATGGGAATCTTCCAATGGAGTTGAATAAGTTATTGTTTTTTCTACTCTTTTTGTATTCCCTAGAACATGAAACCACAAAATTCGAGGAACTTTTTCTCGATTCCATGGAACTCAAAACCACATAACTCAAGGAATTGTGTTCTATTTCATTTAATTTTTCTCCATAGCAATTCTCATCATTAGAATGAAGCCACTAATAGAGCAGTCGATTGGTTGAAAAAGTTCAGAATAGAATTGTATCAGGGTTTCTTGAAGAATTACTGAATGTTTCATTGATTTCAATCTTTTTTAAGTTCATAACAATGATATTTCATGTTTTTATTGTATGTTTTAATTACAAGGGTCTTAATTTTTGTAAGAGATGAGGGATGATGTAAGCATCGAATCTTGGTTATACGATTGAATGAATCATTGGTAGTAGATGCATGGAATTGAATCAATGCAGTATATGCAGTAGAAACTTTTAGTGAAACTTTAATTACATTAAATTAATTAAAAACTTATTAAACAAATCGAATCAAATATAATTCTCTAGTGGCTTAATTTTATAGTTGAACGTTTAGTGAAACTTTAATTCTTTATAGTCGCTTTGAGAAGATAGTACGTAGATTTATTTCCTTTGCTTTGAGTGAGTTAACCCAGGCCGTTTTAAATCGAACCCCTCAGTTTTGAGACTCCAAACTATCACTTTGGAAATCCCAGTATTCCACACTGGAAGTCCCGGGGCAGACAATAACGTAGAGCTATCTACAGGATAACAGCTTACTGCATTGTACCCATTGTGTTTCAAAAATGATGGTTTAGCACAAAAGCTGTCAAGCTTTGAATGCTCCATAAACTCTACAAAGGAAGATAATTTAACAAACTGGGGGAAACGGCGTTAAAGGGTTAAACAGCAGGGAATGGGCGTGGAGATGTTTAATGGTTGGAAACTGTTGAATGTGGTTTTATCCGAGTAGGGTTTGGTTCAACAGAATAATTTATTCAGTAATAATATTTTGTATATTTTAGGGATATCACGGCAAAATAAGTATTGGTGTCATGGAAGTTGCAGAGAGTTGGTTAGAACCAAGGCTAAGGCTAGGCGTACACCGGTTAGTCAAGACAAGACAAGACGAGATTAGTCACGTTTAGTCACAGTAATACACATAGTTGCTTATGAAGCAACACACACCGATTAGTCATTGCATCGGTGTGTGCTGCTTCATAAGCAACTATGTGTATTACTGTGACTAATCTCGTCTTGTCTTGTCTTGACTAACCGGTGTACGCCTAGCCTTAGAGGATACCTCTACATAATTATATACCTTGTGTTGGAACTACAGAGACTGTATAATCACAGTGTGGGGATTCAATGTCCATTCTTCTTCTTGATTGGTCAAAACTATTTTCGGATTCATTTATGGCCTTCTTTGAGAACACTAGATGACTCCTATAAAAAATCACTTGTGTTGATATACTTCAATGTTTCTGGTTCAAGTTTTACGTCCTTGATCGGCCTGCATCTGTTTTGCACGACCTGCAAATGTGGCACAACGCATTGTCTCAAATCATTCAACCCGGAACAAAGTGGTAGACTAAATTTACATTCCTCACATTCACTTTGGGTCGCATCTTTCTCTCAATTATTATTACCTTCGAAGCTCGTGCCAGAGATTATTCTGTAATGGAACCCGGCTTGCAATAAACGAACCATGCAATTATTATTAAAGGCTGCGGTTATTAGCAGAGAGTATAGAAGAAGGATTTACTTCCCTCTGATTATCAGCAGCATTACCTTTCTCTCCTCTGCATTTGGAGACTAATTTCAGAAAATACCGTAATCTCATTTTGCTGTAAAAAGTTTCAGTCGCTGTTTTGTCTGTGCTCTGATACAGAAAACCTTACAATGGACAGGTTGTCGAACACCTTTGGCTAGTTTTTTTTTTAGGTAACACTTGAACCTAGTTGTAAAACTGATAGTTTTCCCAATCTGGCATACTTGCAGAATACTTTCAATTAATTATTTAAATAATAAATAATAAAACACTAAGAATTCTAATTATTAGAATACGAAGAAATTGAAATTATTAGAAATTCGTAGATTATCATCCATTGCATTATCAGTGTCGATTAACGATGTTTTTTTTTTTTTTGAAGTTTTTTGATTGAATATCACATATACAATATGTATTAGTACAATATAACATTCAGATTTTCCTTTTGAGTAGCAAGAGGGAAAACGTTCACAAATTTACTTGAGTTTAAAACAAATGCTGACAAGCCTATGAAATTATCTAAGGAAATGACAGGAAATCCCATTTACTTCCACCAATACAATACTTTTTTCATAATTTATAACTTATCAATCTCTCATATTTTCTCCCGCCCGGGGAAAAAGTTTTTTGTGCAGCAGCGTTCATCGAATTTCCTTACTAGCTATTATTCTGTTGTTAATATTTGCAGTAGCAGAAGTCTTCAGAATATTATATGGCATTATTTATTAGGGAGTTTGTTCAATTAATCATCATATTTTTTATTTCGTGTATGAGAGAGCTCTTTTTGAATTTAGTTCTACGTGAATAATTGGTCAAGAACGTCTCAGTTGAAAATGAAGGTCTGAAGAAAAAAATTGGAGGTCTCAATGGGTCTCAGTTGAAAATTGATAATTACCTAGAATCTTCATCTATTATTTCTTATATTTAATGTTATCTAATTCATGTTTCTTTTTCTTTTCCAGCAATCGCAATGCACTTCATGTTCCTGGCTGCGTTTTTCTGGCTGAACACTATGTGCTTCAATATCTGGTGGACTTTCAGGTCAGTGAACCTTATTGCTGTTAAGGATTCTGCCTTTCCCCCTCCCTACCTCCTCCTCCTCCTCCTATCCTCCTTATTTTCTCCAATTTTCCACCTATTCCTCTGCCTCCATTCTATCCTCCAACTACTCCGCCTCCTCCTCCTATTCCTCTTACTCATCCTCCTCCTTCTCCTCCTCCTCCCTCTTATCCTTATCCTTCTCCTGCCTCTCATTATTTTCTTGATAGTGTAATTGCATGCTATAACGTGGCGCGACCACTTTAATTTTCCAATGCTGCAAGAGTTTATGTTATCCGGTTGATCGTTTACTGTTTTCTCCTTCCCTCAGCTAGTCAGAAGCTATTGTGTGGTCAAGTAAATCACAATTTCCTACTATTTTATTTTCCCAAAACAGCTACTCTAAAATTAAAACTGGAAATTGAGAATTGGAAGTGTATATTCGTGGTGAAATACACGAATTTTTCTAGTCATATACTGGACAAGATCATTGATTCATTGTACAGATACATAGATAATTTACACTTCTATTGTTATAGCTGATCAGAGATAACCAATCATCAATTAAAAAATTAACTTCAATGTTTAAAAATTTTGAAAGAAATTAGATAAAAATTGAAATTTTCCTGCTTCTTTTGCGTCAAATTACTGATCTCTATTTGTGTAAACTTCTTACATCTTCAAGATTTCAATTAAACTATTAAGATGATGTGAGTAATTAAGTGATTAAACTATTACTGATGTGAGTAATATCTATGAGTATGTACTTTGTTGGAAAATAAACTTGGTACAGTTGTAATTCAATAAAAAAGAATCAAGTTCACTAGGCTACTGAATGTATGAAAGAAAAACGGGGATCTCCTCATATCATACTTTTTGACAGACTGACAGCCATGTTGATTTATATAGAGACTTCTGCAAAATTTCACCATTCGCAAATACGAACTCTCAAAACTGATCATCCATTGAAAACACTACACGCTCCATCAACTCCCATGTAGCTTCTAATCATTTCGAAGCGTGGTTATCTTCCAAAAATCTTAATTGGTATGTTCTTAAGAGCAGTAGTCGCCATAAATCTTCTCTATTTGGTAAATGTTCATTTTTTGTTGTATTTGACCACCACTTACGTCCGACAGCTTCCATACTGCAACTGCTTATTTTATACTCGCTGTTCATCCTCTCAGATCAATTTGAACAGTGTGCAAAAAATGTGGATGAAGCTCGTCTGCTATATTTAATTGGACGGTTGAGAAATTGATACAGTATCATGGAGTGTTTTTTCAGGTCAATGCTCTTGAGTGTTTAGCTAATGTACTTGTTCCATTAATTTGCACCATTAGTGCCGTATAACTAGCTCATGGTATCTGTTTTGGCTCAATTGGATGAACCACTTGCTAAACTGAGTTAGCGAATAGTGGCCGAATATGATGCAAACGCGGTAGCCATCTATTTATGTAAACGAGGAATAGCGGGTATTCATATCTTTCTAGATCATTTCAGTTTTCAGTGGCAAACAAAACTTCTTATTCAAATGACGGATAGGGTTTTGATGCACATTCGCTTTTGGGTCTTTAGTTTCTGTGTAAATTGAGAATATTCAAGGAAGAATTGTGATCAAATTATTCAGTATATTTGTTACACTCCATTCTGTGGTTTAATATCTCAGATTACCTGAAGCTCCAAGATTCAGGTGTATTATTGTTTCCTATTTATCCCCAGAATCTTCGAGTTTTCGAGTATCATTTGGGCTAATTGTCAAAAGTTTAAATTCATTCCCTTTCCTTCTAGAAGATGAAATGTTGTTTTTGAAGTGATAACTTTCTATGTTTGTTTTCAATAATATACAACCTTATTCTAGACTCTAAATTTTGTATAGATTTTCTTCACTCTCACGTTATCAAGAGGCATACTTTCTTTCAACTCAGTCAGTTGAAATTCCTCAAAAATATTCAAGAATAATTTAATTTGTCTACTTGGGATGTTATCTAACATAACTTTCAACTCAGTCAGTTGAAATTCCTCAAAAATATTCAATAATAATTTAATTTGTCTACTTGGGATGTTATCTAATTTTTTAAAAGTATTTTTATAGCAGACAGTTTGACGCCGTATCAGTAATAACATGTAATCTGCCATCAGACTCATCGTTTTACATGAATTGAAATAGGAGTCAACGGTTATCAAAAGCGCTTATTCAGTTGAACTTTTTCATGTAGAAAACAAGTTGTTTCCGTTGACAATTAATCATTGCTTTCATCCATGCGATTAATTTCAATGCACGTAATTGATTTTAATGAATTGTGCTGAGTGATACAATTATATTCAAATTAATTTTATCAACACATCCGGGCACATTATACATAAAAACTTATCTTATTAAAATACTTTGTAAACTAGTATAGGAGAATTTATTTTTTCTATTGATGTGATTATAATATGTATTCTGATCATTTTATTTTCAATAACATTGTAAGTTTTTTACTACACAATGATTAGTGTGTTGTAATTGATTATTATCTATTGTCTACTATCATAGCCTCCTCTAAAACATGTAGTTTATACATTGTCTAATACCTCCTGTAATACATTGTCTAATACTATTATGTATTGGAGGAGGCTATGCTACTAAAATTAATGAATTTTTATAATAAAATGGGAGAAATAAGTGGAATTTAATGCAATTAGCAGAACTATAAGTAACTGTGAAGAACTATATATTGATGAAGTGATTTGTGTGTTGATAGTTTATACAATTTATAATTTTTTGTTTCTTTTAATTTTTGACATTAAATGATTAAGTGGCTCTTGCCTCCCTCTCAGAATAATTTCTGTAACTGTTATTTACTGATAAGTCTCCAACCAGTTTTAGCTATAGTCTGGCAACAGACAAAAGAGCCTCCAAAATAAGAACTCAACTGCGCAGAGAGAGCGCACGTTATGCAATGCAGCAGTCTATCTCACTCTCTCACTAGAGTAGTGGTACTATGTGATACTGTATCATTTCGGTGATACGATGCGCGAAGGTTCTTTTGTCTGTTGCCAGACTATAATCAGTTGTACCGATGTCCAATTTTTTGTTACTATTGATTTTATTTATTCACAATGAACATTCCCCTCATAGATTAACCCTCCAGATTCTATTGAACCCTTGCTTCAAATAATTTTACAGAATACTTTCAAATTTCTTCAGTGAATAGACATTTGTTGAAACTGGATATTTCAGCTGAAGAATCCACAGTAATACTAGAAAAGTTCAATAATTTGTTGTCATCCGTATCACGTTTCATTTTTCTTCTAAAATAATGAAAAATTCTTTATTTTTCCATAAAACAGGAAATAATGTTGCAGCGTAAACATCCCAAGAAAAACAACAAACGATACTGCTATGTAATCGTCCATTGTTATTTTTTTCCATTTTTAATATAATTGTTTCTTGAGAAATAGATGGAATCACCCACCATTGTTATCTATGAGTTTGAATTACTGCTTTGTATTAATTATTTATGTTGACAATTTATTGTACTTGCTGCAGACAAACAGGTGTCTAGAAATTGGAAAAAATTATGGAGATTTTCCAATCTTGGAAGCATTGCGAAACAACAGGCTCAGCCCAAAACGTTTCTCTCCTGAATTTTTATGAAAAAAGTGTTCGAAAATAAGGTCAAGTTTCCACTTCAGTTGAACACAAAAATTCCCAGTCCAAAAATAGGTGTCAATACAATAATTGAAAAATTTTCTCAATACACTGTCAATCCAACTATCGATAATAGGTTTTTCAAGCTATAGGCCTAAATTGATTGTATGCTGTATGCTGTAGGAGATGGATAATGTTGAAATCTATTAAATAGATTTTATTTATCTATTCACTCCAGTCTCCACACAAACAAAAGACGGTTGATCGTATGAGCACAGAGGAGAGAGAATACTCTCTCCTCTGTGGTATGAGTATTTAATATTTGAAGTATTTTGAGTGTAATACTTTGTTTCGATTGAAGTACTGTATGTTTATTCTGCTTACGATATGTAGAAAGATATTTCCTTTAATGTTCCGTGATTCTGCCCTCATTATAAGTACCCTATAAGCTTTTGATTAATTATTTATCCGACCAATTCAATAGAAAGATTGATACAATTTTATTCTGAAGATTGATTAATAAAATGATTAATGAATCATTCATAATCAAACATTGGTTTTATTTCTCTTCATTTTAGAGGAAGGATATACAGAACCGAAGGAAGGATACAAGAGTATTCAGTGAAGTTTATTTAGATCTTGACATCCTGGTGGAGAAATTCTGTGCTCAAGAATATGAAGCGGAAAGTTGTAAAAGCTGTTAACTACTTCCTAGCCGACTTGCAAGGTCATAAAGCTCCAGAGGGAATGAGGCCGTTAAATTGAAACTAATATTACTTCTCTATCTCTCTTTCTTTCTCATTCTCTCTATCTCTCATTGCCACCCTCTTTACTGCTCCACCTTTCACTTGAAATGATTCATACTTGCAGACTTTTAACAATAAAACACTTTCTCTCAAATTATAATTATAGGCGTGTGCATTCACACTCAACGTACCGTATCATGGACTTCAGTATAAATAGATATAATATGATGTAGTGACCGTGTCTCAGTGTCTGAACACAATAATTTGGACGATAAAGTTTTACAACTTTAGCAATCATTATTGTTACTTGCAGCTAACTAGCTTTCAAATAATAAAAGGGTTGAAAAATTAGTCTCGATTCTTTATTGGTTTTCTGTCAATTATTTTCGTAAACAATTTGTAAGTGATTGTAAAAAAAATAGAGACACGATTCCTTTCTGTCAATTATTTTCGTAAATGATTGGGAAGGGAGAGTTGTTTATAGCTGAAAGGGTACTGGGCTATAAATGAGAAATTCATTTCCATCGTTTATTGACTTACTAATTAGAGATTTGAAAAAGAAGATACTCAGCTATAAATTGATAATTTATGTTGCCATACATAAATCGCGTAACTTCAACACATCGTCCATGTCCATTACCTCCCGTACTTATTTAATTGACGTCTGTTTGAAAGACTTCTAGATTTGTTAGTTTTTAGGATGATTAGCGATGTAGGAACTTATAATTTGTATGAGAAACGCATTAAACACATCTTTCTTTATGTAGTTAATGAACGAAATAATTACGAAAGCACTGATAAATCAATATTACTTCACTTAATCTGTGGAAAAGGTACAGTGATGTTAATTTAATTTGATGCTTGGCACTAGATAGTTAGATAGATAGGGAGATATATTATTCCCTTGTCATCGTACTCTACGGTCATCAGCAACGTCGAGAAATGATATCTATCTATCTAATGCCAAGCGTCAAATTAAATGAATGTCACTGTAAATGAAAGTAGCAATTTTTTTCTTAACTGAATAAATTATTTTGTTCAGAAAATGATGAATATTAATTTAGCATTTCATGAATGGTTTTAAGATGTTTGGTCCTATAATTTTCCTTCACTCCATAAATCTGTCCTAGAATTGACACTTTTTAAGTTCAAACTTCGTCGTTTCATGTAGGCTACATAAAACTGATTGTTATCGTTATTGTAGACGGAACGTTTTACATAAAATAATCTGTTATTTTATTCTTGAAGACTTGCCATTCTATCTCAATCACAATGAAATTTCACATTCCAGGTTCTAGAATTCAATATTCCTTTCAAATAGGATTTGAAGGGCGGTAAAGTCTTTACCGAAGCTAATCTTCAACGGAACAGCTATAAATAAGGCAATAAATCTTCGGGAAGTCAAATACCGTAATGGGAAATCTAAAACTATACAAAAACAAACAACTATACAAAACACTATAGCAAACAACGGTTAATGTTTCTAAAACCGGCACAAATTTACGCAACAAATCACAAAACAAGTTCAATACGGTATTGTTTACAACATTTTTTGTAAAGTGTTTACTAGTTTTGAGCTCCAAAAACTTTCCAAGAAACTGGTGGATACCTGAGCACTAAACAACAGGATCGTCTGAAATTCCAAGGGACGGCCGTAGTGTATTCATTGAACAGTCTTCAGAAGGTCTTTCATGGCTGATGGTATTGGACAAAACAACGAAATGCTCTTTTTGTGCAAATAATGCATACAATAGTTTCTACTTCAGTCCTCCCGCTCCTCTTCTATTGAATGTTTCAATAGGCACGTCAAAACAGGAAGGTGTCTTTTGTTATTGAATACTCTTTCAAAGTTCTAGGTTTTCCCAAAGTACTCAGCTGATTTTTACCTGTTGAAGTATGCTTCTGTTCTTGTTTTCAACAAGAGAGAAGAGTAGTCCTTTCGAAAAATATACAGTACTTTGTAATCCTATTTATAGCAATCCTATTCCATTTTTTTACATTTCACCATTTCTAACACTTTAAAGAAAGTATGAAGAATAGCACTAGGAGTAGATTGAGCCAAATAGCTATTTCATAATTTGTCACAACTTACAACTGCTTGTAGATTGCAATAAACTTCAATTGCTCTCAAAAAACAACTTCTTGAATGCATCACAACAAACTCATATAACTTGGAAAGATACTCTCCTGTTAATAAAACTCCTATAAATTGTCACTGGATGTTGAAAATGCCATTCATCTGAATCAACTAAGCCATTCATGTCTCATATTCATGAAAGAATTCCGGACAGCTGCTATTTATTTGTACCACCATTCATTTTATTGGGGACTTATGTAGGCTTAAGAGGGTGTAGGCTGTAGTAAGATCTCATTTACATTTTGTCCAATTGAAAGCCATGAAGAAGAGGAAAGAAGAAGAAGATGAAGAAGAAGAAGTAGAAGTAGAAGAAGAAGAAGAAGGAAGAGGTGGGTACATACCATCTTATTCAAGCAATAAAACCCAAATAACAGATGGGGAGAGTTGAAAGGGACCTATGAAAAAATTGAGAATTGACTGGACAAAAAGCAGACAGTCGGGAGATAAGAGCTGTTGACGTATAGAGTACCAGGCTACTGCTTCACACAGAGAGCATGAAATAAAATCTATATTTTTCTTCTATTCTCTCTGGCTTCACATGATAAGCTTTGAAGTACAAACTACTCTGGAAAGTCTTTGTCATCGATAAACATTTTTAACAGCCTTGATTGGTTGCAGAAGTATATAGGCTATGTACTAGTTTTAGATAATGTTCTAGCTAGATAGAGACTTCGCAGGATGCTGAAGTTTGATTTAAATAGGAATGTTGTTCCATTATTTTTATTGTAAAAAATAGAACCTGACTGGAATAATATTTTTCACAAGGTCAGATGAAAGGTAAATATTGAATTCTATCTTAGTACGTTCTACACAAGGAGAATATAAATATAATTATTATATAAGCACAGAATATCTAGATAATCTATGATAAAATAAGCCAGTATCGAATTCAATCCATTGATGATAATAGGGTTGTATATTTCTAATGTGAAATTTTTATATGTATATTTCTAATTTTTCTCGTTGCTCGATGCGTTCCAACGATATAGTCGAACAATAACTATAATCACATTCATTGACGCTTGGCATTAGATAGAATTAGATAGATAGTAAGATAGAGAGATATTATTTCTTGACGTTGCTGATGACCGTAGAGTACGATGGCAAATAAATATCTTTCTATCTATCTAACTAATGACAAGCTTCAAATTAAATGAATAATATTATTTTTCCAATCATTTTTATGATACTGTACAATATTATTATAGAATATACAGTACTTTACTTATGTATCAAATACATTTCAATGTTGTTTATTACACAAAAGGTACAGTTGACAATAGTAAATACACATGATTTTCTAATAATTCTCTACGACTTTTCCTGAAAAATGAAAGTTTTCATACTTTCACACAACAAGCAACAGAATTTTGTCCTTGACACTCAGTTGGTTTCAAGTGAAGGAAATTTCCGGCCAAACAGTGTTTATTCAAACTAATAATCTAATGTTCTCACTCTCATGACTTCTTTGTTCAATACAGTATTTCACTTTCACCAACTCTGCTAGCTGAATCCGGTTCACGTATTATCAGGCTATTCTCAGAATGAATAATAATTTCTCCTCGCAAATTTCACTTGTTTGAATACAGTAATCAGGATTCAAATTATAGAATATCATGTACGAAAGCCATTCAATTGAAGCTCATTTTCGTGTAGATTGTATCAGATTTTATTGATCCATTTTCTTGTGTGAAATTTTAAAACATCTAACTTGGGAGTTTAGTAATTAATTGTGTACGGGTTATAATTAATCTATTATCCTGAACCAATCAAAGCGAATCACGATTGATACTGTTAATGAAAAAGTTATGGGCTCAAGAAAGCTGATTCTTTTGTATTTTTATCATAATTGTGAGAGAGGAACTTGAGTAGCCCTAGACCTGTCTAGTTACTTTATATTTATGTTAAAATTTAATGGTAATTTAATATTGATTCATTGAGTTTGAATCATTGAGTTGAAACAATTCATTCAAACATTAATAATATCAAGAATATTTTAAAAAGACTTGAAGTTGTCAGAACTAGGTTTTTATTAAGAAAACATGACCGAAAATTTCCGTAGGTTAATTCAATAAACATTAGTTTATGGCAATCTATAATTTATTGTGACAGTCTTATTCAATTTGGATAATTATCTTCTACACCATCATCTTCTATACCATATTACTTGTGCAGAATTACTCCATTTAATTGAATGAAGTTTATATAATTACAGTCATTCAATTGTCTATAAAAAGTAGATAATCTATTAAATTCTCTCAATTGAACAATTCCAACTCATCACGGAAAGGAGATTCCTAATCGAGTTGATAAGGATGGGGGATCACTTATAGCAGAGACAATTAGAATACTTAGTAGTAGTTGGTAGTAATAGTTTCCTATCGTCTTTGCTTATAGCAGTTATACTTGTCCAATGTATAGATATAAAAAGAAGTGGGTTATTGATATCGTGTCATATATGAGGGCTTTCAGAATAATTGCGAATTTGTGATAATGTATCATTAACTTATCTTTTCCCACAATCTGTTTCGTCTGCAGACATTTGCATGATAATTTATCATGAGAACTAAGAAACAGCATCATGCATATTACAGTAATTTGAACGGTTCTATACCTCTAAAAACATGAATTTTATTGACCTTAGTAGGTTAACAGTTCAAAATTACCGGTTTATAACACTGCCTGTGTGCTGTTGTAGCTTATGAGAAGAATATCTGATTTCGCTTTTTCCCAGGCTCAGTGTATCTTTTCTCAAAACTACAGTATCAAAATATTTTCGTCACATTATCCCTGGGCCGACATTAATATTCATTTCTTAGAAATTGATCAGTCTTTAGTCCTCTTTAGTTTTCTCATAGAAAGCAAACTACTGTATTAACATATTTTTTGTCGTTTCATCAGGTTTTATTTGTCAATTTCTTATTATGGCTCACACTACTATAATTTCGTACTATTGCTGAATCAGTGCATAGTAAACCTTTTAGTAATGCCCAATAGAGACATATTTAAATTAATAGCCTTGTGATTTGTAATGGAGAATATTAAATCGATTATACTCTTAATTGGATTATACTCTTATTAAGGAAGGTGCTGTAGAGTTGGATTTTTCTTTGGACAATAAATAATTTTTAATAACTTTGAAAATTTAGAACAATGAAATTCGAACGTTAATTAGTAATGCTTTTACAATTTTTCGATTCTCGAATAGGCTACTTTTCGTGTATAATTACAATTATAATTTATTATAATTTATTATTAATTATAATTTATTAGTATTTTAATAAATTGAATTAACTCTTTTATTGCCTTGACCATATGAGTAGTCAAATAGAATTTTCTAGTTGAAATTACTTCATGATTAAATAAGCATATTTCAAGACTAATATTTCAGGGTAACTTAATATTTCTTTTATATTATTAACTTAATAATTATATAACTTATACTTCAATCATAACTTGTTTTATTGTGAGAAGAATGTGGAACATTAGAAGCTACACTTCGAAACAATTAATAGGAATCTTCCAACATTTTAAATACGTTAAGGGGCTACCTACAGTTATAATATTCCGATTATAATATTTCAGCTATTAAGATTCATGTTTTCTGATTAAGTTTCAGATTATAACGAAAACTGTAAAATAGCTTCAGAACTGAGTACAGTATTGGTTTCATGCTTGAATAAAACATTCATTTTTGTTCATAATATATAATGTCTCTTGCTTCTTAAATATTAGCAGTTTTTCAAGTTGAATTCAGTCTGAGACAGTTGTGTAATGTAATATGGTGCCTCCGGCTTTAGGTTTTATTTTAGTCAAGTCAATACAGCGGCCAGTAGGATGTAATAATGACTGGATTAAAAATCGGGAGCCGGTTCTGAATGGTCAGAGAGAATGTCGGATGAAAAGAGAGGGAATGAAGGATGGAAAGAGAGGGAATGAGGGTGGAAAGAGAGAAGAGATGAGAGAGAGAAAGAGTTAGACAGGTGGTTTTGAGCCTTCAAGGTGTCCAGTCGACCTTGCTTGGAATTCTTTGGCGTTGTCTTGAACTTGACGACAACCGACATGCCAATGAAAATCGACTTCCTTCGTTGTTCGCTCGCTTCTGGAGCGGATGAGCCAATTGTACGACTGAAACAAGGAAAAATCATTTGAAAAAACACAACAGGTTGTGCATCCGTTACGGACGGAAAGTTTTAGAAAAATGTTGAATCAGAGCGGGACGTTTGTATAAAAATAATTCCAAATTAGAGAACCGAAGGAAATTGTTGGAAATACTTCATTACCCACGACAACACTATATTTTCTCTATATTTTTATATGACGTAATACGGGAAAGAAGTATACTGTAATATGATATTAATATGACTAGGTCCAGGATTAGAATTTGATTAGAATAATTAACCAAGATTAGAATTTTCTATGAAATGGAGATTCTTATTTTTGATATTTGATATGAAATAAAAATTTCATATTTTTTAGGGTTTAAACAAAATTTTGAAGCTAACAGTTCCTGTTCGAATGCAGTAGTGCATATTATTGGAGTTGAATATCTTTAAATTCAATTATTAATTTTTATAAATTTATTTATTTGAATTCTCCTATGGTAGCAGGTTCTCTTCAACATTTATGACACCTATTTATTTTTCGTTTCAAAATAATCTATCCACGAATACACTGTTTTTACAGTAGAATTCTCTCGCTTATAGGGTTACACATACTTTTCTTCTAGTATTGTCTCTGGAATCTTCCAAATGATTCATAATTTCAATTCGTAACGACGAATGAACATGATTCGGCTAATAATAATGACTAAGTGCACATCCATAATAGACAGGAAGAACACGAGCAAAAACACTCTCTTTGTCTAAAAAAGAGCTTTTGCAATTCTATCGTATGCTTTCTCTTTCTTTCTCAGAATTTAGTCATTATTACACTACTTCCGTCTTCCGTCCGTTTCCAATTTGCTAAATTTTCGACACGTGCTAAAACCATGTAAAATGAAGAGCAGGATGAGAGAGATTGCCGTATTGTTGTATGTTGTGAAGTGCTCTTTGTTCGAGACAAAAAAAAAACTGCAACTGTTTGTTGCTAGATTTTTGTTGTAATAATGGGTTGGATGTATGTTTATGACTAAAATTTGCATTTGATACTCTGCTGGATTGCGAGTTGGCACAGAAAAGGAGAGGAAAGGATACTCTGAATTATCTCTGGTGTTTGTGTGAGATTTTGTTACTGTAGGAGTGGGATTTTTTATAATAGAAGTGGTACTGTATGCACTCTCACACTCTCACAGCAGTATCCAACTAAGTTCATGGATACTGTGTGTGAATAAGTTTTTAATCAATACTGTAATTTAAATGTTTTTATATTTTGTATAATTACAGTATTTAAAAAATGGAAAAAATTCATAAATGCTACCCATTGCTATTGCAGTAATAACAAGTTGAAAATTTATTCGGCTACAAGTAATTCAATTTTTTGTATAATTCTAAATTACAAAGATTATCTTTGTGAACGATAGAGTACCTTTATTTTTTATTATAACACATAAATCAAATTCAATCCTATGTTCAAATGAATTAGGCTAAATAGACTGATAGATTTATTATAAATTATAATATGATTGAATAATGTTCTTGTTTTATAATCTGGGAAACCCAAACTATTTCAAAAATAGAAGTTTTGTAATTAACAAATGGTACTGTAGTGTATTCAAGATATCTGCATTTACATAGGCTTCGGAATATACGCTTCTTATCATAGAGAAAATATTGAAACTTTCACTGGTGGCATGGAAGCAGCTGCTCTTATAAGAAAGATGAATTTATTATTGTATGCTAGGAGTAGGATATAGGATCTAGAAATAGAAATTAATAGAATAATCGTTGACTCATATAGTATTACTGAAAATGAAACAGATTTTTATAAGATCAGAATGGTGCCGAAATATGTTTGTATTTTTGTCAATAAATAAGTGATATTTGACTAAATATTTGTGTTTTTATCAAATAATTTATTGCCAAATTTTTATATTGTATAATTCAATTATTGTTTATTGTTATTGGTTGCATGTTGCAAGTAACCACCTTTCTTGCTAGAATCCTTTTATTAATTTTTGTATATTGTTTGTGTTTGTTTAGAGACTTGAGGCCGACAAGCCTAGACAAGGGGCAAGAGGTGTGCCGTCTTCGCATGTACGAACTGTACGCCTGGGGTGGCCCGTTGCTAATAGCCGGCACTGCTGCCTGCTTTGACAGTCTGCCGGATGACGCCTATCCTCCCGATGGCATCTTCAGGCCCAAGTTTGGTACTCACAGTTGCTGGTTCTCAGGTTGGTAAATCTATTATTTCAAATTTTCTCAGTGTTCTTTTTTTATACTCAATACCGTAATGGAAAAAAACTCATTTCAAATTTTGGGCATATTCAGGCCCAAGTTTGGTACTCACAGTTGTTCGTTTTCAGGTTGATATTTATATTATTTCAAATTTACTCAATGTACAGTTTGTATACTGAACAAAAAAACACACATTTAAAATTTCATCTATGGTGCACTAGAAATGCTTGAAAACTTATTTAAAAATTAATTAATTTTTTTTAATGTTAAAGGCGTTGTCTTCATTCCCTTCTTAGCCTTGTGAAGAGTACTTTCTATTAGGTACCGGTAATTATAAAGTACTTTCTGAATGTACTTGATACATTCTGTTAATTGCTTATGTTTTCTCTATGCTATTAGCCAAATATAAACCTCTTTTAAAACTAGATGATTAATAGTAGATGATAGTACTTATAGTAGATAAAATATTATAAGCTATAATGAGCTGTATTGAGAATAATTGATTTCCGGTCCAGATGCCTTATCAAAGTGACAAGCTATACTTGTCATGAAAAATGATATACTGTACATAGAAGCATGGATAAGTTATTACTGTACACACAAATTTTGAAAGATGGATTTGTATTTTTAAGTGAAATAGATTGACTTATTCATTTGTTGATGTACCAAACTTAGAAATAATAACTAAGCAGATTACTAACCGAACCGAAAAATATGAGTTGAGACAAGAAATGTGAATTTATTGAAAATTGAAATTTATTAGCCTTATGTATTTTTCAACACCAAACTAGAATTAAAGGAACAGATTATCACGGTTGTTATCAACTTCATTAAAAATGGAAAAAAATCAGCCTTGAGTATTTTTCAACGCTAAGGCTAGGCGTACACCTGTTAGTCAAGACAAGACAAGACGAGATTAGTCACGTTTAGTCACAGTAATTCACATATTTGCTTATGAAGCAGCACACACTGATGCAATGACTAATCGGTGTGTGTTGCTTCATAAGCAACTATGTGAAGTACTGTGACTAAACGTGACTAATCTCGTCTTGTCTTGACTAACCGGTGTACGCCTAGCCTCAGACGAATTGAAATAAATTTAACAGTTGTTATACTAGACCTAGTCCTGTAAGAAAAATTCAATGAAAACCTGCTCCATAAAAATCTGGTTGAAAGTTGATCAAAGTTGTTAATAATGTAACTGGAAAGAATACTTTTGTCATTTGTCACTATTTTACTATATCTATCTTTTTGTGTAGTAGTAGTATTGTGGTACAGTAGTTATCTATATCGAATAAAAATATTGTGATCTATATTGTTATCTATCTATTGTGTATAATAAACTTCTGGTTATGACAACTTTTTTAAATCTTTTTATTGAATTGTAATAATATTGTATGATGGCATTCAACAGTATTTAACATAAGTTGTTTATTACAGGTGACGCAGAGGTGTTCTCGTACTTCTATGGACCCCTCGGTGTTCTCCTGTTGATCAACCTCACTCTGTTTGGTGCTACAGCAAGAGAACTCACCTGCGGCCTCTGGAAGACAGAAGTTGTCAAGTCCAACACTGAACGGTCAGTTATTGCTTCATTTTTAAATTACCAATTCACTAATTTTAAACACACTTAATACTCATTCATTTATTATCAAGAATGGAATAGGATGACTTGAAAGAATCAAGAAAACAGGCTCGAGTAGAGTCTGCTAGTATATTGGAGCTGGTAGAGAAGTCATTTTAAGGTTAGATCTGTTCACTATACCAAGATCTGAACAGCTACTCGACCAAGTAAGTAGAGTTAGTATGCTAGTTACTCTACCACTAACTCTACTAATGAAAACCAGGCTTTAGAGTGAACATTACGTACTGTCCAAACTTCGCCACCTAATATAAAAAAGTTATTCTATTCTATCCTATCATTTTCTATTCTATTTTATTTTTAATATTGTAGTTCGAGATTAATTAAGAAGTATTGTTGTTTTGTGATCGGTTCTAAGTGGAACAAGATCAAGTTTGTCAAGATTTTGTCAAGAATAATAATTATATTCATGAATAAATGAAAGCTTTATAATATGTCGGTTATAACTTCTAAAAACCCACATCATAAGATTATTAAGTCATTCTCCGTCTAAAATTAAAATGAGAACACATTCAAGATGAGTTTCTCCAGTCCAGATTACAAGCAGAATTCACCTATCTGTTCCGATAGAAGATTTTATCGGTGATTCGCTGCAGCATCCTGTAATGTAGCAAGACAGGCGTTATTGATATGATTGGCCAGAAACGTGGAAGGAGCAGATAAAATAATGAGCCTCAATTTGTGGCGAACATTATAAATTGTACATGAAGCGGAAACAGTTAGCCATGGCGTGGTTATTGAACATGATGGAAAAATGTCGTCCAGAAATAATATCGTTTGACAGACTGCAGAAATAATTGAATTACGAAGTGTGAACTCCGGTTTCTCAGCAGTTAACAATCTGGAATTTCTGAACTGGAACCAAGCAAGCGTGACAAATTCAGCGGAGCTACGTTTCCAGCGGTCGTTTCCCAGTATTGAGGAGATGTCTTCTTGGAGAATATTGCTCCATGGAAGAATACAGATTGTGTGTTGTCGAGATTCTATTTACAACAGTTTTGTAAGAGTTGTAAATGAGTTTCTCTGCATTGATGAATTATTGGCGATTTTTTAAAACTTGTATTGAAAGATCTATGTAGTTTTCAACTACTATCATTCATATAATTGAAGTGTATTTATAAAATCACTAAGAAGACGTCTTGGAAGAGAATATTGCATGGAAGAATAAAAATTTGAATTTTGGAATTTGAAAATGGTATAGGTTGTGAACTCTATTTACCACAGTTTGTAAGAGTTGTAAATGAGTTTCTCCGTATTGGTGAATTGGCAATTTTCAAAGAGTTGTGTTGAAATACCTGTGTCTTGTTTTGAACTATGTGTAAAATCATTGAGGAGATACCTTGTAAGAGAATATTGTTTGGAAGAATACAAATGGTGAATTGTGTACACTTTATTTCCAACAGTTTTGTAAGAGTTGTAAATGAGTTTATCTGTATTGATGTAGTAGGCCTATTGACAAATTCTTAATTCGTATATTTTAATTTGCTATTTTATTGCAAACTTTGGAATCCTACACAGTTGATGAAAAACATAAAATTAGTATAAAATACTGTAGTATAAAATTGAAAACAAGACTTCTCTCTCAAACTGTTTTACACATAATTCTACTTTACACATTGTTTTCTAATCAGATTCATTTAATTTGACGCTTGGCATTAGATAGATAGAAAGGTATTATTTCTTTGCCATCTACGGTCATCAGCAACGTCAAGAAATAATTTCTATCTATCTAATGCCAAGCGTCAAATTAAATGAATTTGATTATACACATTTCCTCATTCCTTATTCCTCACATTCTCACATTTCCTCATTTCCCTAATGAATTCATTATACACATTTTCCTCTTCTTTGGAGCACTATTATGAAAATCATTTTATTATTCAAATATTGTGTTGAATTTCATTCCACACTCATTTTATAACTTTGTAGGTTGTTTTTGTATGATATTAATGTGGATTTTTTTAAATTTTGCAGAGCGACTCTGGGTAGAGTGTGTCTGAAGCTTGTCGTTGTAATGGGAGTGACATGGATAGCAGACATCATATCCTGGGTGGTTGGAGGACCTAACTATGTTTGGTACCTAACTGACTTGATAAACGCACTCCAAGGTGTTCTCATTTTTGCTGTTGTGGGATGCCAGCCTCAGGTGCGTTTCATTTCTGCTAAACATACAAAGAATAATATTTTTTACAACTGAGAAAAATGAATTTGAAATAATATTGTGTGACTTGGAATCTCTGAAGAAGTTTTGATCGATTGCGCTATCCTAGGCGTGGATGGAATTGGCATTTGAATAAAAATCTGTGCTCTTTTCGTTATTCTCATAAATTGAATATGTTTCATTGCAACACTCATTGGGCAAAACGATGAATACTGTTTATTCTCATAAATTGAATATTTTTCATTGTAACACTCATAGGTTAAAACTATGTATATGTATACTAAATACTATGTAACACTGTAGGACAAAACTGTGATTGTATAAAATTTTGTTTATCATTCTATCCTGGTCGAAGCCTCTTCTACCTTGCGGTGTAGAGTGATAAATTTTGTTTATCATACTGTATTAAATTTTATGACTAGGCTGAAGATTGGAAATAACGGAATATTTTTGAAGTGTGAATTTAGATTTATGACATACGGTCTTTCCTTTTTACTGTATGAACTTACTCTTTAGATAGCTTACAACATACTGAACATTGCTGTTAAATTACAGTATGTATTGAAGAATAAGGGTAAAAATGATCGCTGATTGGATTAAATGTAAGCATAGACAACAGTTACTAATGTAAGCACAACACAGTATAGTTAGTCTATGATGTAAGTGTCACCAGAGAAAAAGTTCCAAATTCGTGTTTGAATATTATTTCAACGTTTATTTTTCGTTGGCTCAACTCGAAATTCCGTATTATTGACTTGGAATTATTATTGATTACTAAATCTAATACTTCGTATTCTTGCCTTGAAATTACCGTGGATATTCAATCCATTTCTGTAGTGAATCAATTTATTATTCAATTAGAGAATAATAAATCTCTGTCATCAGAGAGTAAATTAATTCTGTTTTTCTGTTACATTATTTCATAAAAATTAATTTCATGTTTGGTTAACTTCCACTATCACATCTATAGCTTGAAATTATCTTGTCTTTATAATCCATTATTCAAAATATTTCTGCACCATTTCTTCTTCTTCTTCTTCTTCTTCTTCTTCTTCTTCTTCTTCTTCTTCTTCTTCTTCTTCTTCTTCTTCTTCTTCTTCTTCTTCTTCTTCTCCCCCCGGTGTGCCACACAGCGTCGGGGTAAACCCGCACCATTTAATCAGTTTAATGTGTCATCAAAGAACGAAATTCGATGATTTTAATTTATTTTCACAGGTATGGGCAGCTGTAAAAAGAATGTGGTGTCTGAGGGAACTTCCCTCTGAAGGCGGAGGTATCAGATCATCCTCGTCTCACGCCATGCCCTCAGTTGGGGACCAGAACACTACCACAACGTCTACTGTGAAGCCGGTCGAAACACTCTGCTGACCCTCGCGGGTCAAAAATGACCGACGTTAAATAAAACTGACTTAGAATGTACGCTTTGAGTGGCAGCTAGACTTTAACCAAGTATTATTGTAATATTCCTGGATGGTAATCCTCATTATTTCGCCTAGTGCGTTCGTAAAGAGACTGAAAAATTGTCAAAAATCTTCAATATTTATCCCAATAACGAACTGCGATGATTAATTAACTTGTCAGAAATCTTGCCAGCATTTTAGAGAGAAATTTAATAAACAGAAATCTTACCAGATCTTAAGAGAGTTAACAGTAGGCTATCAAAAGAGAATATCGTACAGCACTGAATAAAGAGTTTATAGATATTTTACATCAAGAAAATTCTCCATTCAAACTGTGAATGAAACCGATTTATGGCAGGTTTTTATCCTCTTTCATTAAAATCAATGCTGGAAAAACTATGGTGTAAACTCTTTGGAATTAATAGACTGCAGGTTAAATGTTGAGTATTTCCACATAAAACTTATTTCACACTTTTTTATATCAAATTCACATCATTGAACCCTAACAAAGTATTCACTAGACTAGATGATAAGATTCACATTATTGGTATTAAGTTATAACTTAACTGTAGAAATGTGAACAACTAATACAGTAATTATTCTTATTTCTTAGTGAAATTACAGTTTCAAAGTTGTGAATTATATTTTTTCTGTAGTGGAGAATATGTTATAAGCATAGTTAGTACTGCAACGTTATATGTATAACTTCTAGTTGGACTTTTGAAACTTCAAAAGTTATCGAAATTTGTTATTACTTTGTATTGTAAAAGAGGCGTTTGTATTAAAAAATTTTAATGATTAGTAATCATTACCAATGACTGTTCCAGTATTTTTACATATTTTTCATTGTCCAATTTTTGGTTAAAAATTTTACTGGCATTATCAAGTACAGTAACTATAGACGATCACTTTTGAGATAAACATTGACAGCCTCGTTTTCAAAATGCTATAATAAAATTTATTGATTACACTAGAAGTTTTTTCAAGTTGATTAAATTCTTTATAAAAATGATAAAATGATAGAAATAGGTAATAGCTATTGTATGATATGCTGCAAGCTGCTCTTTATATTAGAAGTTGAAATCAGAAGAGTAAATAAATTTAAGCAAATTTTCATTGTGTACTAAATTATATTGCAACTATTTTTTGTCATATTTATGACTATTTTGATCATTTGTCATCTTCTTAATACTGAACTGATCTATGTAATAATATCAATTCCAAGTGTTTGGAATATTCTAAACAATTATTTTTATTGGCTTCTGTATTATAAATGCATGATTGCATTTTTGAACGTCTTATAATAGCTTAGTACACACCAATTATTGTGTATAATTATTAAAACTCTTGAAGCCGATTACACGAAAGCCAATGAATTGAGCCGATATTTGACGGAGCCAAATAAGTATTTCGTGACATGGAGTATTTCCGTTTGTGCGTTTGATGAAGTAATTTCGATTGTAATTTTGCGGTTAAATTCTATTGACTTTTGTGCTATAGGCCGTAAGAATACCAGTTTGTTGTTCCTATGTTAATTTTATATTCTATTATCTTTTATAATTCTCTAACATTTGGCTTTTATGATATATTCGAGACAATTCATTATGTTGTTGTCCTAATAACTCTAATAACTTTATAGTGTGCTTCTTTAGTATTGATGCTTTTTATTATACCATCACTTTCTAGAACCCACCCTTTCATCATGCACTGTAAAACAGTAGACTATACGGAACATTAGTGATCGTTAAGAACTCCCTAGATTAGGAACATAATTATCGTATCTTTAAGAACTCTATTCTATTGACTTATTAGAACTGACTTAATATCTACATAGAATTAAGATAACAATTTTCAAGTAAAGTATTCAACTTTCTAATAATCGTTAACTTTTAAACTACTAAAATTTCTTCATTTTAAAACTAATCTCTCCACATATCTTCAACGTATTTCTTCGATTAATGATATTTCAAATATTGTTCCTTAAAATTAAACGATTTATTGTTCAGTAAGAAATAAGCATATGTGCTAAATCTTTGTTTCTATTCTTATTAATAGTGGTTTGCTAAATGTTATGAATCTAAATTATCTTACACTCAGAGATTGTAGTTTTTCAGTTTTAGAATAACAATTTATAAACGGATATAGCTTCACAATAGTCTTAGTTGCATACCTTTTGGGAAATGTTAAATAATTTAACGGTAATTGTCATCATGAAAATTTTAGTTGTTATAAACATAATGGATAACATTTTCAATCTTCACCTTTAACTTTTGTGTCGTTGAATAAATTTGTAGCTTTTACTTAGTAATTTATTATAAATACTTCTGATAAAATTCATTTCATTATCCTTTTAATTTTCATTTCTAACTATAGAGTGGATTCCTAGTAATAATAATTAACGTGAAAAATGTTTTGCTATTCAAAGATTTTGACAATACCAAAGAATAATATTACGACTTTGTGGTTGTGCATTGAAAGGTTGGAGGATGTGGGAATTATCTGATGATTTGAGAGAGAGTTATTTTTTGAACAAATTTCAAATACCGTGAGTTGAATGATGTTTAATGGTTCAGTATCACCAAAAATATGAAACTAGGAAATAGGTTTCTAGTTATAGGCTACTCTTCTGTTGTAAATAGTTGTTAATACGTCTTTTAATGAAAATTGAGCTTTAAGATTATTTAGTATTAAGAATAAAATTGTTCGAAGCTAACAATGTATTTGTAGCAGAAATTTTAGTAATAATAATTAACTTCGAAAACTAAAGAATTTCAGCTCCGTAACAGAAACTGTTGAATATAATTTTGTCAATCATAGTGAAATATTGTATTCCATCTCATTGAATAAACTGAATCTCAAAAGATTGATTAGGTACCCAAGCCGTGTAAGATGCATAATTATTTTAAATACTTAAAATAAATAACTCTATTTAATAAACTAACAGTTCACTATCAATTTATCATTTATTATTGCTTTATTCCGGATTGCACCTTCTCAAACATAGAAAGTCCCTAAATGGTAAATAGTATTTTTAATTTAATAGCTTAGTGATTGTTATTTTATTTGTTGTTGATGCCTGTGTGCGTTTTTCTTTGTAAATAACTTATGAAAATATTATTTTTGATAATTTTGTACTAAACATAAGAATGATGGTTTAAGTATGTCTTATAATATATAATATATGAAATAAAAGTGACTCAAATAAATTATTTATGATGTTCTTTTTTGCATAATTATCCTCATTTTTTGTGAATATAATATATAATTATACAGTGAATATGTAAGATATGCAGTTATACACATTGTTATGGCCGTTCACTAACTTCCAATATTTTGAAAATAGTTCAATGGGCATTATTTTGAAGTAGTTCTTCAAAGTTGCAAGCCGAGTCCCGGGCTTTCAATGTAAAAGTAGCGTATTTCAAGGGACGCTACGCCGGTCTGAAACGGACTTAAGAGACCATATTTCTATTACTGTATTAAAAATTTAAACCCGTGTTTCATATGTTATTTTTAATAATAAATTTAATGTTGGTACTGCTTAGTCGAAATTGATACATTCAAATTCAATAAAATATTATTCTTAAAAATTAATTTGAATTTGCCGCCGAAATCGGAACGAAATAAACATCTAGAACTGAATGTCAGCTGATTGAAAATGTCATTCGCTGAAAAATCTGAAATGCATACATTTGAATTTCGCGCCAACTCCAACAGATGGGAAAATAGTCAGCTGTTGAGCAAACTGCGAAATAGGAAACTGTTTTCTGACAACTGGTTTGTCGGTTAAAAGGTGAGGCTGTGTATCTCTTCGATGCTCCTGGTTGCCTGGTAGAATTTTCGTGTACAGAACTATTAGCCCGGGACACAGCTTTTATTTTTTAGACTGATTTGCTCGAGACCAAGGATTAAAAATCGAAGTTAAAGTCGATAATCGAAAAATTTTATCCAAACGTGTATAGTTATTTGGCGGGTTGTTTGAATTAATGAAATCATTTTTAAAAATTTCATAGACTTTTTCAATCCAATTTGATTTTCTGATTTTGGCGCTCTTATCAATTTTGTTGTTTCCAGTCAAATCATAAATTTTTTAGACAAAATATCGCCATTTCGGAGCCTTTTGAGGTAAATTGAATATCAGATTTGAATTTCAAATACATACGAGCTGAATATGAATTGATCAATAACATAGAATCTTATAGTAGTTTCTATGATTTTATTGAGAATTGAGGCAAAATAAAACGCACAAACTCTTTTAAAAATCTTTAATATTGTAAAAAAGACAAATAAATTCCATGGAATAAGCCAATTAGGTTTCATAATGAATGATCTGATCTACTCTATATCATATTGAATAAACATAGCTTTAAAATATAAATATTCAGCCAAACAACAGTTCCATGCAAATAATGTCAGTTCATCACTATTTAAATAAACACAGCTATATTGTTTTTTCTCAACTTATAAAAACTTATTCAACAAGGGTATTATTTTGGTGGGTTAGGTGTGCTGAATAGCTCAGTGGGTGGATACATTTTTTTATTTTAATGTAGTAAGTTATTCAACTCACCAACTTACAATAGAAAAGAGAAATAATTGAAATACAATAAGTAATAAGATACCTCAGAATGAAGTAAAAAAATAAATTCATTATCACACCTAAACCTAGATATTACCAATAATTAATCTGAGATACCATTAGCTAAAGTAATCTCAATAAAGGTTTCAATAGAACGATAAAGAAATACTTGATTCAAAATGAAAGGAATGAAAGATCTAAGTAGATACGATTTATAGGTACCCTAACCAGAAAAACAATGCTTGAAGATTTTATGTTTTTTCTGTGTAGTAGTAAAGGTGATATTGTGGTAGTTATCCATACTGAAAAAGAAGACTTGAAATTGTCAAAACTACATATTTTATGGTGAAATTTTGTGAAATATGTGGTTTTGATGACTTCAAGTCTTCTAATTCAGGATTTGATGTTTAATTTTTGTATGACGATGATCACGGTGGGATACTTTAATAATAAGTTGAACAATAAATTCAATCAAGGCTAAGTGAGCGACTCAATAATAAACATAAAGAAAAATAATACATATGAATATGAATAATACTAAAGCCCTATGTAAACAATTAAAATTTTTCATCAAATTATATCAAATAATATAACTTTGAATTGAACACCTGACTCTGTGAGGTCTTCAATTCGAGGTTATTTTATTGGATGTAAAATTCGATTGTTTAATTCATTTTTAAGGTGTGGCATATTTGTAATTGATGTTTTCTTAACAACTAGTGAAGTAGGGAAGGAACTTGGGCTAACATCCAGACAAGTCTTTCTGCTTTGAGTTGCGGTGCCAGCGAGTCTCAATTGGGTCGAATCCTTTTTCGGAAGCACCAAAAACGGCCCAATGTGGAGTTTTCGCCATGTAATCCTGCGAAAACCAATTGGAAAAATCACATATTTTTTCACCAAAACTTGAACTTTATGAAGCCAATATAATTTCTTCTTCTTGAATTATTTTTAGAATTTCTGTTGGTGTTATGAAACTCCATAATAAAAGAAAAGACATAAACTCCATTATAAAGAAAAATTGATGTTGTCAATTACACTACAGTACTTTAGTAATACAGTACTGTTGAAAATGTGACTGGTGAAGTGCTATAGTAATTAAGTAGTGGAGTTGACAACATCAAATAGTGTTTTATTTCAATTTCTTGAGTATGAGTATCCGAACAGTTATGACATCATCTACTTCATTATTGAACTCATTATTTAAAATAAAAATTCACACTAATTTGATAAAGCCACAGTTATATTGGTTGCGAGTTGGAACTCGTAAGAGTAAAATTTCACTTGTGCCTAAAAGTTTGAGTAAAACACAATCAATAAAACTAATAAGGCTTGTGCTTAAACATGTACTCGGTGCATCAGGAATCTTCTCTAACGAGTTCCAACTCGCATCCAATGTAAGCGCAGCCTGAAATTAGTTTCATTGGATGCGCTTACATTGGATGCGAGTTGGAACTCGTTAGAGAAGATTTGCTGATGTACCGAGTACATGTTACCGAGGACAAGGAGGAATGAAAAGTGAAGATTCTCTACCCTCCAAAAAATTGAAACCTGCACGTATTTGTTTGATACTCAAAATCAATAAAAAATATAAAATGAATAATGTATGATACGATAACTTACAAGTGCAGTAAAAGTGTGTTTGCCTTCTGATTTGTAAAATTTGTTTACAAGTTCTGTGAAGCGATCGTAATCTATCCATGTCCACCATTCATCATCTACGAAAAACTGGAAATACAAAATAAATAAATTGGATGAAAATATAAATGAATTGAGAACAGGGTGACATAATATGGTATAATAAGGTAACTATTATTATTACAAATATAAAATTCAATATTGTTATTTGATACACAATGTAGCTGTATTTTTAATTTCAAAATTTCGTATTGTACTTAATTGTTTAGGTATGGCATTGAATGAAATTGAATTGAACTTGATTGAAAGCACAAGAGAATTTGCAATCCAATAATTAGTAACCTGATATGTAAGCAGAAAATATATCTGTAAAATTTATCACGTAGCTTTGTTGAGATCAGTAAATAATGGAGTTCAACTACCAATATATTTTTTTTTTGAGTGTGATATGCCCACATGAGCTCTAGGCTTGTGCGTGGGTAATGAGAGGGGTGATGAGGAGAGATGACGACTGTTTTTAGGCAGTCGGGACCGACGGCTTTTCGTCTCCTCCGAAAGACGGGAGTGGCCGTTTCTGCCAAAATCCGTTCCGGCAACTGTATTCGAACTTGGAACCTTTGGATTATCAAACAGGCGCTTATCGCCCTCGGCTACGGACCACTCCAATAAATATCATAGCATACTCTAAACTACATATAATCAGATTCATTTAATTTGACGCTTGGCATTGGATAGATATTTCTTTGCCATCGAACTCTACGGTCATCAGCAACGTCAAGGAATAATACCTCTTTATCTATCTATCTACCTAATGCCAAGCGTCAAATTAAATGAATCTGATTATAGATACTGACGGTCGATTGCACAAAAGCCAATTAAATTTAACCGCCGTAAAATGACGTTATTTAACGGAACTAAATTTCCAATCAGTAGTGTTGGTTTCATTAGATGACATCATTTTAAGATGGATTGCATTTTATTATTAGTTTTTTGAAATAGAAAACAATAGAATTGGTGATAAACGTAAATAGCTCACCTTTTTATGTGCTATCAATATGCAATTGGAATGCTCGTGCTCTGATGCAATGTCATAATTTGGGAGTAGATCAACAAGTTTCCTAGCGAATGAAACCACTTCCTCGTGCCATGGCACGTTCTGCATTGTCAAACTATTCGCCTTGTTGCTGTCTCCACAGAAAGTGACACCCTGCAAAAATTGAAACCAATAGAAGAATAAGGAAAAGTGTGAAACAACTATAATCCTCATTTTGCTGAGCACCTAAAAAACTGGACACAATCATAAAAACATCTAAACAGACATGGATATACTACACAATCACCATAAAAGTCAAGACCTAACATATTAGAGCAGTATGAAATATTCGAACAAGACAAACCAAACGTAATAAATGACCAAATAAATTTTCAATCAAGCACAATTTTTTCATACATGGCCTCACAGTCCAAAAACTAGCACCCCTAGTGGCAGACTGATGAAGCTCTTCATCAGGAGTGAAATGCAACCCACTTTTGTCAAATAATGTAAGTAAAAATTATAATTATTTACAGTAAAATACTAGTCGTTACTTGAAATTGAATGAAATTTTCTGGAGAATAAAATAGAATAACATATTTTACAATGCAACGAAATGAATAATAATTTGAAAAATACAAACACAAAGTTAATTTACGCTTTTAATCAGTTTAAATAAGCATTCAATTAATAAACAAATATATACCTTACTATAGTCATATGTGTCGGTTTTTATTATATATTTCTTTAATTTTCCTACATTAGTTTCAAATTTCATAGAGACTAAACACAATAAATAAAAAGAAGCAGTGAAAAAGTTGATGAAGAATCAGTTAAGTGAAATAGTTGCTCAACTATTCATAGCCATGCTAAATTCTCACTACTGCCAACATGCCAACCGATGTCTAAAAATCTTTGGCTATAACTGGAGCTTGTCATAAAAGTATACAAAATGCGGTCAATCGTCATCTAATTCATTTACAAAGAAAACTTTTGAATAGAGAGAAATATCAGATTATTGAACATTTGCAGGAAAAGGATTTAAAACAAAACAGATAAAATTAAACTTCCCTGAATTTCACTACAATGTATTTAAATTGTTGAATTGAATTTAAATTCGAGTACTCACCTTGATTTCTATAAAATCTGGGTTTCCTAGATCAACTAGCTGAGCATAGTTGTTCAGTTCGTCAAAATTCCATGCTTTAACTAAAGTAAGTCTGTAAACAGTTCTCTGTCCCTGTTGAGAAATAAAAGTAGACTATTAGAGAGAAAATGCCATCAATAAAATACTTCACACAAAAAGATAAGATTCAATTTAAAAAATCAATATGAATAATTCTTTATTGTTTATCTAAAAAGATTACAATATGTGGGTTTGAAAACAAATTAATCACATTCCTTTACAATATAATATTCAACTAAAATAGCATTAACAAGAAGCAAGATCAAATAAAGTAATAATAACAATAAGACTCCCACTGTATAATAAAATCTATACATATAACCAAATTAATGACTGCTATAAATATATATTTCACATGATATGATATACTGTAACCTGACAGTCTCACAAATAGCAAAATATATTTCCTTTTCATTTAGATACCGCAGAATGTAAATCGACCTATTTTAATTTACTTATTACAGTGATTGAATCATTAGCATAGACCCCAAAATATAACTAACCCCTAACTCCTCTCCTTTGACTCTAAAAATTTCACATTTGCATAATCCATATAGAAAAGTGTTGGGTTCACTGCGCATTTGACATATACCGTTGTCCATAATATTCAAAAGCCTCATTTGCGACATAATCTTTCTGTACTCTAAGAATAATAAAGTTAAATGTCCTTATTAAAGTCTCCACTTTAAATATTTTTTATCATAAAATACCAGCATATCACCCTTTGCCCTGCCTCTGGAACCACTCTTTTCAGTTAGAGAACAAATAACACTTTGCATATAGTTTTTATTGTCAATAAGGTTCACATCAGGGATTGTAGTACACCATGTTTCACAAACACAAACAATTGAGTCCTCTGAAATTTCTGTCCTGATGTCCTGTGTACTGCGTATTCCATTTGAGTTCCAGTAGAAGATGCTGAGAGGCCGAAAGTTCACAGGTCGCCGTAATTGCTATTTCTGCTTTTCAAAATACTGGTTTATTTTACCGACTTTTCTTCCACTCTCCGTATTCGATTGTTTCAATACTTTTGCATGCTGATCACCACTCAAAGGAGAGACACTTAGTTCACGCTTCTTGTTTTCTTTTCTTTTTTCTAGCACGACTAATTTGTCGTATTTGATAATTGCGTAGTGTCCCTTTTCCCTAGCCTCCATCATATCAATGGTGAGTGCCTTTCTGATCCGCTGGACATCTTCAGGATAGTCCTCCGTTATAGATATTTTGGAGCCTTTCAGTCTCCTGCAACTTCTGAGTATCTCGATCTTTTTCCTCCTTGTCGTTAATGAGAGCAAAATCGGTCTTTTTGTGCTTGACTTATTTTTCCCCATTCTTACAATGTGATCTATATCTGATTTTTCAATTTCGATTTGGAGTTTCTCTCGAATAAGTCTAAGAAGTACACTTTCCAAATCGTTTTCTTTATCAAACCCCACTCCATGAATAATCAAGTTTTTATCTCTATACTTCTTTTCTAATTGTTGTATTTTCTCTTTTTGCTCCTTAATCACCGAGTTTATATTATTTAGTTGCTTTTTTAACAAATCACCAAACTTATCGGTAATAGTGTTTAGTTTTGAATTGAATTCTTCGGAGAGCTCTTCTCTAAGTTTGGCTTTGAATCCATCTAACAATTCATTTAAATCTTCGAAATCCATATTTTCAGTCTAAATAGAATAATATATTATCAAGTTTCTATTTTGCTTGACGTACTTCAACAATAAAATAGGGATAGGATAGATGGGAAAATATAGGATGCGCCAAGAGAGCGAACGTGGCATTGGTTTATTACTGAGGAAGCTCCTGAAAAGAAGGGTAATTTAAATAGGTAGAGAAATGAGTAGGAGTCATATTGAAGTGTTATTCTCACAATAAAGAAGATATGATTGCAAAATAGCAGAAGTATTGTGACCGTTTACAGTTAAAAACAACTCTTAGCCGATGAAAAGCAACAAGTGATAAGAACTGATAGCGCTGTGAATGCCTTCACACTTCTGTCACCTGCAGTAGATAACGGCCTGTAGTACTATTCTGTCGAAGAAGACAATACAGCTTACTAAATTCTCTATTCACCTGGTAAATTTGTCTTTCTACGTTGGCACAATCAAAGTTCAAAGTTCGATTTCTGTCTTCTCTAGCTAGCCGAAAAAAGATGTCCGAAATACACTGAACAGTGCTCAATCAAGTCGGCGTTAGAGAGAAATGCTAATTACTTACGAGCTTTGTCCTTTAGGCAGATTTGAGGAAACGCGATCAGCAGCCTGTGCGTAATACTGCATTGTTAACACACTTGAACGATTTTCACGTGTAATATTAATTTAATACGGAGCTAATTCACTTGCGTTTTTTCTAAAAAAAAAAAATCAATATTTACATTTGACAGAAAAGAACAAATATCTCATTTTTACAGCAGTACCTCACAAGACGTCTGTCGCAATATCAAATAAAATAACTTCCATCATTCCAGTATTTTCTATTCTGAAGAATAGAATTATTTTTGAATATTATTAGAATGCGATATTGAGGTAATGTTATTATTTAGTGAGGCATTGCTGTAAACTTGTTTCCTTAGTGTTTGAGATTTGAGAACTTCTTTAGAAGGAGAATCAATTCAAAGAGAAATTACAAGCTAATGAGGTGGAAATTTGAAATATGGATCTGGTAGAACGAATTCGAGATTTGATGAAATTGGATTCATTTTGAATTCAATTCATAATTTCCATAATACCTTATTCCAAAAAGTTAGAGTGGAATTTCCAAATCCTAATTAATTATCCTTTTTGTTGCAAAACATTGTTACAGAGAGCAACTTACGTAAAATCAAAACATATAGCTTACAGTACAAATATAGAAAAATATTTTGGTGCAGAGAATTCCGTGGAAAAAAATACAAAAGAGAGATTTGAATACCATGATTAAAAGAAGAAAAAGGTTCGGAAAACAATGAATTGACATACCTTCTCGGACAGAGCTTTGAGACTGTCAATAAATCTGTCCCAGAAGTCCTTGAAAAGAGGCCTATCAATTTTCTTGAGACTTTCCTTTGTACTGGCGTCCACACTTACATACAGTTGTGTCACAGGACTCAAATTTCTGAAACGGTCCATAAATTGATGTAAGAGACTGATATTTGTGCAATATTACAAAGACAATGTGAAAAGCGATGTTTAATGGATAATATAGTATAACCAATATTTTCGATTTTAGTAGTTTTTACTGGTTGTAGATGTTTTGGGTACCCAATCATATTATTGTAATCTTAATTTACATAATTCATTAATTTAAATAAAACTGTATTTAAATATTGATAAATTTAATCAACATATTAATTTATTGCAAGTACAGTTTGACTAGAAGCATCCTAGCTTTTTGAATGACAAGAAGTTATTGTGAAACTCCAATCATTGTACAAAAAAATTTGGTATCATTTGAATGACATAATGTTAATTCAAAGATTATTTAAAAATATGAGAGACAAATATTGTAAAGATGATTTCTACAATAAAATGAGGTTGAATAGAAACAAACACTATTAGAAATATTGAAAATTAATTTGAATATCAACTGTCACAGTACACGTAGCCTCATAAATCACTAAGCACTATTCAATCAAACACAACACACTTGTACAAACAAAACTGTAATCAATTGCATTAATCAACAGATATAGTCAAGAGACATTCGAACATGCGATCAATACAGTCGAATTCTAAATTATGAATCTAATAAGGATAGGGAGCGAATACTGTATAGTATTATTCATATTCATTTATCTGATAAAAAATATGTACAATGATGTAGCAATCTGTACAAATATATATGAAATTTGAATTATGATTATTATTTTGTATTTTGAATTATTTCGAGAACTATGAGCTTTGAAGACGCTCTTCAAAGTGCCTTTGATGTTATCGACATATTATTTTTATTAAGCTGTAATGTCATTTACAGCTAACTTTCAATCAGGTTTATTTTATTTACAGCTAACTTTCAATCAGGTCAATTAAAACGATCCATTCAGTATTTTGGTTTGGCCTGCTGTAAATGGCATTACAGTACAATAAAGATAAGATATGGATAACATCTATAGTAGAATAATAGGTTATTCTTGTTGGTGGAATAATACGAATGCGGCGAAAACTAATAAATTCTTCCATGGGCCTGTTGCATGAGAAAATACAAGCTAGTAATACTAGTTGTCACTATGGTAACTTGCCATCTTACAACTACTAGCTTGTATTTTCTCATGTAATAGGCCCATTCATTGAATAAAAATTTAAAAAAAGTAGAATCGTGTCAGTTTTACGTACCGTATAGCCTCTGGAAACTGAGCATTTGTAACAAGGAACGATGATATGCCCTTATCATGGAGTAGTGTAACAAATTTGTTGATTTCAGGGTACATTATGGGTTCGCCAACCAGTGATAAGGCACAGTGCTTTGCTTCAAGGCCTTCGGCGAATCTTGCTTGAATAACTCCAGGTACACCTAGAATAAGACAACAATTTTGTAGTAAGACAGAAATCATGAATGTGAATAACTCCTTTCTGAATGGCAACATCTATTATATTGAAAGAGTTTTGCAGTCCGTGTAGAGAGAATTTTTGAAAGTTCGCGGAGAAGTTTGAGTGGACCGAAAATAAAGAAAAAATGATTATTATTATTATTGGAAACAATAGAATAACCTGTAACACATGTATATTACATCTTTGGAAACATATTTACATTTTTTCTATTACAGGTTTTCAAACAATTCTGTGACGTCACACTTACCTACCTTATAGACTAGCCCTAGGTAATGTTAAGTTTGAAACCAGGGGACTGTCATTGAAGGAGTGGAAGTATCGTATCTTCCCTATGTTAAAAGAGGGAGAAGCCTGTGTCATGGCCTTCTTGAGTTTTGTCTAAAGATAGCCATGCTGTGTCTCGATCTCATTGGCTGTGTGGCGCGATCTCATTGGCCGAATACACTCTGGACCGATGTCGGCCATTATTAAGGACCTAATTTTGGCTTGTGTATTTGAATTCAGAGCCATCATGTTGAATTTAATTTTCATGGAGTTTTGAGAGTTTATGGTATCTTTTGCGGTATAAATCAAAACCGTTGAAAGAATATTAGTTGATATTAACGGCAAAATGCAACATTTTCGTCGGATTTTGTGTTTTTAGGCTGGTTTGGGTAGAAGTTATGTAGATGTTTTCAAATACAGCGCCAAAATTAGGTCCATAATAATGGCCGACATCCTAATTCCCTTATTTCTCTTACTTCCTCTCCCTAAAGCCCGGTCTAGAGGCAACGATAAGTTTGTCAAACGTTTTGTTCAAACTTATCAGGATTATTTTAAATTGTCATAAAACAGCTGATTTAACGTCAGTAAAGAAGCTTACATCAATCAGCTGTTTTCTGACAAGTTATATGGATCCTGCTAAATAGCAGGGTTATTTTAAATTGTCAGAAAACAGCTAATTGATGTAAGCTTGTTTACTGACGTTGAAAATAATCCTGCTGATTTAAAATAATCCTGCTATTTAGCAGGATCCATTTAACTTGTCAGAAAACATCTGTTTGATGTAAGCTTGTTTACTGATGTTAAATCAGCTGTTTTGTGACAATTTAAAATAATCCTGATAAGTTTGAACAAAAAGTTTGACAAACTTATCGTTGCGTCTAGACCGGGCTTTAGATATCAGCTCCCTGTTTGAAACAGATGCACGTTATAGCAGGATCCAATTCTACTTGTCAGAAATCAGCTGTTTCAAAGAGCAATATCACAATACTCAACCTACAAATGCTGAATCTCGCAGATTATTGAAAAGGTCTTTTAAAAAGTTATTCTTTGAAAGGTCTTCTTTAAAAAGGTCTTTTAAAGACTTTGAAGGTCTTCAAGACTTTTAAGCCTTTTGATTATTGTGTCGAAATCACTGTTTAATTATTACTGGATCAGCTGATTTCTGACAAGTTAAAAGGATCGTGCTATACCTTTGAACTGGTTGATCATGTTGTAATGATTGTTGAGTGCACCGTCGAGGATGTCAGCTGCCGAGTCTTGTTTCCACCGCCACTCGGTGCCGACCGGATTCGAGTGATGGCGCCAGCAGAAGACGCACTTGTTAGCGCACGCCAAACTGGGCGTGGCCTCCATGCAGCGGTGACTCTCTATGCCGTAGAATGTGTGCTTGTAGCAGCCACCTCGACCTCTCAGCATCGACTGTCAAACATCAACCAATAATTCGAGAATTATAATAATTAATTGAACGAAATTCCTAATTAATAATGCCATTATATAGGCCGCGAGGTGAAACATGGACCTCAACCCCTCAAACGGTTGAAGAGTGACTGACATGGTAGGGATGGGAGTGTCTCTCTCACAAATCATTCGCTCTCACTCTACATGCATACGGTCAGTGTAGAACACTTTCGGCTCGCCTTCCCCTCAGCTGTTGCTGGATTCGAGACACTAAGGTCACTGCCCTTTTCTCGCCTATGTTTTCTTTACAGACAATAAAACCCACCCGGACTCGAAGCTAAGGTATCGGCTGCCGGGAACGAACTGAGCAAACTTCTACCCCCAACCTAAAAATTTCAGTTTTTGGTCACATGTAGTGGGAGTCGAAGGTTCATGTCTTACCTCGCGGCCTATAATACTCTGAAGAATTCTGCTACTGTAAATATTGACAATAGAATAATAGCTAGGAAGGAAATTCGATGAATGCTGCTGTAGAAAAAACACAAGGCTTTTTGTACAGCAGCATTCATCGAATTTTCTTCCTATAGTCTGGCAACAGACAAAAGAACCTTAGCGCATCGTATCACTGAAGTGATACAGTATCACATAGTACCACTACTCTAGTGAGCGAGTGAGATAAACTGCTGCATTGCATAACGTGCGCTCTCTCTGCGCAGTAGAGTTCTTATTTTGAAGGCTCTTTTGTCTGTTGCCAGACTATAGCTATTATTCTGTTGTCAATATTTGCAGTAGCAGAAGTCTTCAGAGTATTAAATGGCATTATTAATTAGGAATTTCGTTTCGAAAAGCAATTGAATAGTTGCAATATCTCATTTCCTTCCATCTTTAATTCGATAATTTTTCAATTCGAGAAAATATTTCCAAGAACATTTACTTGAGACCCTCTCAGTTGTGGCTCGAAAATTAGAAAATACAAAATAATTCCAAGAACATTATAATGATTAATTGGATGAAATTCCTAATTATAATGCCATATAATATTCTGAAGACTTCTGCTACTGCAAATATTGACAACGAATAATAGCTAGTAAGGAAATTCGATGAATGCTGCTGCACAAAAAATTTCTCCCAAGAACATTAATTTACTTGAGAATCTCTCTCAGTGGCCGCTTGTAATTTTTGAAGTAAGTAAAGTTAACTTGAAAATGAAGTACAGAAAGAAAGGTGGAAATAGGTGAAAAGAAGGAATCGACTACAACCACAGTAGAATAAAGCTAGATTTAAAAATAAACCTAATATCCACTGTTACAGAAAGACTATCGTTGTTATTCGTACATAAAAAGTCCACTGTATAAATAAGCAGGAAGTGGCAACTACTATTTATGACCAAAAAGATATAGAATTCAACTTATTTGACAAGCCTTTACATATGACAAGTATGATTACTATGATGAACGTGTTGTCTATTCAATCTTCGAGTATTGATGTATATCTATTCAAAATTGCACAGAAGTGTAAGACAGCAATAAAAAATAAATAAGTACAGTGATATTCATTTAATTTGACGCTTGGCATTGGATAGATAGAAAGATATTATTTCTTTGCCATCGTACTCTACGGTCATCAGCAACGTCGAGAAATGATATCTCTCTACCTATCTAATGCCAAGCGTCAAATTGAATGAATATCACTGTACTGTAATTACAGTAATCTACAAAATTAATAATATGCATCCTTTTGCACCTAGAATTTTTCAATCGATTCAGAGGATTATTCCAATGATTGAAAAAAATTAAAGTGAGTTACTGAGGAGCTAACTTATGAAGCACTAAAAAATCAGCTCACCTTGGTCCATCGACACATTTTGACCCCAGAATGCGACCCAATAAGGCGATAGCCCTGTTTAGTTAATACTTGTCTCAGTTTCGGAGTGATCATTTCTTTCCCATGAGGTTCATCGGCCTTCTGCTTCTGTTTTCCCATCATTACCCCAATATCCTCCATGTCCATCAGTTCATCATCGTTTTCACTCTCACTGCTGCTCTCTGCGTCTCCATTTGTCAGTGATTTCGGATTTTGGAAATTCTGAAAAATATTACAAGATTCTGTAAAAAATTGGAAGAAAGATTGAACCAGGTTTTGCATGACGAAATACTCATCGAACTCATAACAAATAACTCACGTTGAAATTGAAATTGTATTTATCTAAATCTTGCACGAAAAACCACTCATTGAAGTCAAGACAAATATCAAAATAACTTTTGTTAAACAGGTTGTTTTCTCCATCACTTTGGAATTAGCATTTACATAGCATAAAGTAAGAGAAAAAAATATACAGGTATATAATTATGAAATTGAAAGAGAAATTTCACTAATTGTGTTAATAGTGAAATCAGAAATGAGGAACTGAATGTGTTCGCAAAATTGAATAAAAATATTGGTTCTAAAGAGACTTACCTCAGTCTTAGTGCAAGTTCTATTATTTGGCCAGTTTTCTACAACGTTTGCCAATTGCCTGAGCCAAACATTGAAATCCTCCTCCAAGCCGCCATTGTTACTAGCCGTTTCATCCTCATCACCTAAGGTCAATTCAATCAGTCTTTCAGCCCCCAAATCAGCCAACTCTCTGTCAACTTTTTTGGCGACCTGCAATTCACAAAAAAAAGTTAATATAAAATTTCGACACATTATGAACATTTTTCTATCACTAATTAATTTTTTTCAAAACGTGAACATCAATTTTTTAAAATTATAAACATTTCTATCACTAATTAATGATTGAATCACTATTCTAATGACTGAAAATTAGTGAATTGAATGCCTACTCACCACATTATAGTTGTCAGAATACTGTGAGTTGCCAAGACCGAAAACGGCGAATTTCAATCCTTTGAGCAATGTTTTTTCAACTCGAAAATCATTGGTTGACTCGTACAACCAGTTACATAGAATCTCGGCCGATTTTGGCGGTTTTCCTCCGAAGTGAGTCGGAAGTAAGAAAATGCACAAATTATTGGTGTTCAGCTGAAACAGAATATTCCCTTATTAGAACGAAAAGTAATTCCCTCAAGAAAACGAAAAATAATAATTGGTAGCCTAATTTTATTTTATACTTTGTACATAATTATATTCTACCCCTACATTCAATTGGATTGTATGAAAGTGTTCCTAGGATTGTTTTGAGATGAGCGTCGTTATGACAAACGCTTCAAGTAATGACTGTTTAAGTGGCTCGGTAAATAAAAATCATAGCCGTGTGTCAAATGATTCACGCAGCGTCAAAACACTTCCAGTGCAAAACAACTTTGAAATTAACTGTAGTAACAAGAGCTTTTATTATTGGAATTGATTAGGCCTAGATAAGATTCATAAAAATCAAAAGATGAAAAATCAATTTTGGTTCAAATCAAGTTCTTATAATTGAGATTTTTCTATGATGTAGGTTTACTGCAGGTAGATACTGCAGGTAATTATTTCTAAAATGACTAAAGTTCTAAATTGTTACACCATAATTGATTTCTGAGTTTGAATAACGCTCACCTGTTCCAAGACTTTATCCTCTGCATCAAGACCCTGCAAGTTTTTCACCTGTACTGGTATTTGAGTTATAGATTTTGATAACTTGAGTGCAAGTGCCTGAAAATTTTAAAATGAATTAAAAGTTGCCAAAAGTTTAGAAAAGTATTTTCTCCGATAAAATTCACTATTAAATTGATTGAATAAGTTACAGAACATTTTCTCTGGGTGTACCCAAGAAAATGAACCAAATATTTGAAAGCACATCATGGTTAGTCAAGACAAAACCAAAAATATAGGTTCACAGCTTTTATACATGAGGAATCATTGAAACAAGAGAATAATAGCGGCTTGCAGATTGATCTTAATATTGACTTATGCAGAATAATAAAAATCTGTAATTTCGATGCTATTTTGTGTCGCAGCTAAGGTAGCGACCCTATTATGGGTTTATGGCCGATGCTATGATTTTAGTTGTGTTCTTACATTACTTCCCGGCAATTCAAAACCACAGATGCATTCATGATCATGACCTATCTCAATACTCGTGTTTTGCTCATTATATTTAATTCTCAGTTTAAAAGCTCGCATAAAACAATAATCTTGGACGCAATTTTGACACATATTATTATGTGAATTTGTAAGTCAAAACTTACCTTAGAATTTCCAGTCTCAGTGCCGAAAAAAACAATAACAGAAAGCAGTTTGCCGGTTTCAATAGAAACATTCGATGCATCTTTCTGCTTAGAACAACAGTTTTCAGTATTGCAAAATGAATTTGCAACAGTTTCATGACTATTTTTATTTATTTTAGAATCAGAAATGTTTTTCTCGGTGAAAGAGGTACTTGTAACAACTGAATTCGTTCCTGGGGTTGAGGTTATCTCATCACTAAATTTTTCTTTCTTGGCGTAAAACACAAAAAAGAAAATAGACACTACTCCCACTATGAATGGAATAACAACAGAGATCAAAAGTTCAAAATAAATTATCATTTTGAATAATGAAATTATGCTAGATCTGCAAAAACAAAATTTTCACATAACTAAAAAACCAGAATACCAGATCTATTTCATCTATTTCAATTTTGTTCAAAGCCATTTAGATAGAGCTTGTTCAATCGTGCAATGCTACCATGATAGGCTAGAGACTTTAGATCGGCAGCGGGTAATTTTGAATTGGTGGAAAAACAATAATAATTATTATTGAAGAACAATTTTTGAAGGTTGAGTAGTATTCTAGTTGTTTGTTGTAGATAATTTCCTTTCAAAGTAAGAAAACACGAAATAGGTAATTATCTAAAGGCTAGTATACGAAGGCTTATCTTGAAGAACTTTGAATTATTGAACAAAAAAGAAAAATTTTCACTCAAGCTCCTTTTTGTTGAGTTCCTTTGCAAAGCACGGTGGTACACTGGTGCTAACATAAATATAAAAAAATGTAATTCCAATATAAGCAGGTGATAAACATAAATGGGATGTGACAGGTGTAAAATGATAAATATCCAGCCCAATTTTCTCTCTTGTTATTAGTTTGTAATTTGTTCTTCACACGCAAACACTACTGTAGAAAATAATATGCAAATACTTTATTTGTGACTCTAGATGCTATTGAAAACTTAAATTTTAAAGGAAACTGAAAGACTTATTGATGGTCAAGTGTGAAGAATCTAACAAAGAATCGGATTCGAACAAAAATTCTGCTGTAAATTCTGGTGAATAACTCTTATTTAGCTTTTCCATTTTTGTTTACAGTTCACATTATATATTAGAAAGTTTTCTATGAAAATATGGACACTAATTTTGTTATATCTGGTCCAAAAAATGGGACATGGGCCTAATTATCTGAAGAAAAATTACTTTATTGAAGTAATTTGACTGTGTCTTGTTATATTCATTTTAATGGACTTATGATTGGATAGTGTCTAAAAGAAAATTGGTCTTTGTATAATTTACAGAATTAACTTAATTGTGATAAAAAGATTATTATAAAAAATAGCAAAAACCGTACTTGCAAATTTGAAATTAAAAAACTCAGTACCTAGTTGGAGGGATTCATGTGTAGAGACTCATTTTTGTATCAGCAATTGAACTTGATAAAATGAGACTTGAAAATCACCAAATTAGCATGGTATGAGGTCCCCTTAATTTCTCTTGATTATAATAAATATTACAGCGGCTAAGGAAGTTGATAGAAAAAAATATAACTAAAATAGTGGTAATTAGTTCGATTTAGATCATTACACTAACTAAATAACTACCTATGTATTTTTCATTAGAAGAATAGTAGGTCTGTGAAAACGACATTGAGTCAGTGTTAATCTGTTCCAATACACATTTTTAGAAAGATGCTATCATTTAAAAGTATGAGGTTTGAAAGCAAGCAAAGTTGAAGCTTTTCAGATAACACTAATGAAGAGGTTCTCTGTGATTATTATAAGGAACTAATGATCATTGATTAAATATTACCAACTCTACATTACACCTCACAGATTATTATAATTGAATATTATGATATTATATAATAATTTTTATATTATATATATACCAATGTTCATAAACGCATGTTAATTTTCAGCAAGTAAATAAGGCACTTTCATCTTCTATTATCTCATTTTCACAGTTGACACAACTATTAATTTGACAAATGTGAGTTCAAAAGAAATCAAAACTCCTGAGGGGAAGGAGGTCGGTGATAATACTGAAAGTAGTATATGTATTGACTCTGGTTACGGAACTCGCAAAGGTAAGTAAGACTATAAATAATAACAAATAATTATACTATAATAATTATTGTATAAATTGAAACAAATTTTCCTCAAAGTCATGAAAATTACACTACCGTATTCTGTGCATATTGGAATATTATTATTTTTATGACTAACAATTCTAATCGAAACGAAACTGTTTTGTTTCATCTCGTATGTATTGCACCTTAGAAACGCAGGGTTATGGTACAAAATACCCAAAATGAGTAGGCCTATAGGAAGAATATATTTGAATCCTTATTACATCCTTAAATAAGACCTATTCTTAAATTAAAAGCAAAAACAAATAATTAATCTATATATCCAGTTCTATTTGTCCAGTTCTATAATCTATATTTATTATCTATATCGAGTTTTTGTAACTTTGTTTTTGTCTGTAAAAACGGATCGAAACTATAAAACAAATTCTCATCCCATTTGAATGCTTTAGTGGATTGCTTTATTTTCCCTAGTAGACAGCTGGTGCAGAATATGTCAAGAGGCGAAATCAGATACGCTGATATCTCCATGCAAGTGTCGTGGCACCCAAGGCCTCATTCACATCTCCTGTCTGGAGCATTGGCTACAGGTGTCTGGATTATCGGCATGTGAAGTCTGTGCTACACCCTACATTATTCACACTGTTCCTAAACACAGTCCGCTCGTCTCCATATGTATATGGCTTTTCAAAGGAGGCAATAAGAAGTGAGTATAGTACCAGTAGTCACCGTGGTAGCACATTAGGCTAGGCGTACACCGGTTAGTCAAGACAAGACAAGACGAGATTAGTCACAATAATTCACATAGTTGCTTATGAAGCAGCACACACCGATGCAATGACTAATCAGTGTGTGTTGCTTCATAAGCAACTATGTGAAGTACTGTGACTAATCTCGTCTTGTCTTGTCTTGACTAACCGGTGTACGCCTAGCCTTATGGTAGCACAAGTGGTTTGTATTGAATATTATGTGCATACGTGTATTGCGGAAAAATACAGCATAACTTGTTGTCGAGTGAAGTAAGATATTTGGAAATGAAAAATTCAATGTATAGACATTATCGATACCTTGAAAAGTGAAAATATTAATAACATATTTAGTGTTTATGGCCATTTCACATGGTTGTAATGCTTCATCAGAAAACGTTTTACAGTGAATTAGAGTTAAAGGTTATAGAATGTAGTATACAGAATGTGGTACGCACTAAATATGTGAATAATATTTCTACTTTTCAAATTACCGGTAGACAAATAAGACTGAAGTCTTAAAAACTGAGTCTTTAAAAATAAAAATATTTTTGATTTACAGATTCATGATTTGTGATTTTATTCTGCTATCAATGCTCACCTTAATGATGTACTGGATGCTGAGAAATACTTGGTCTATAAAAACTACAGAGTCATTTGAATACTACACTGCAGCCGTTTCGTTTTTCAGTACAACTCTATTTGCAATAATTTATCTGTTATTTATCTATGCTACATTCAGATTTTATTTTAAGGTGAGTTGTATCAATTAAAAATGTGTTTAAATAGTGCATAGTTTGATAGTTTTTAATCGTATGATTAATGAATGAGAATTAAAAACAATTATTAATTTAATTTTTTATTTGCATTTCCAGAGATGGGTTCACTGGCATAGAACAAGAAACAGTGTACGCATCCTTCTGCACCACTATTCGGACTCTATTTGAGAAAAATCGCAATCTATTTTTGTAATGTTTGTGAACCAACGTCAAATTCTGGTTGTTCTCACTTCTCAAAGAATTAAAAGCAAAACAGTTTTTAAACAGAAATAAGTTTTTTCAACTGCGGATGTGTATAATTGATAAATAAAATCGAACTTGTTTCAAATCAAATTCAAAACTTTGTTCTTTATCCTACTGATTATCCTAATCAAATAAATTCATTTGCCATAAATTAAGTTAGCTGTACAATGTACAAATAGATGAAATATACTGAAAATACAAATTCGAATAAAATAGATAACTTACGATAGTCAATAATAATTTCCTTAAAATTTGTGCACTAGCCATTGTTTCCTATAACTAGAATCTCATATTAGTTGATTCATACAATTTTCTCAAATAAGAGTTGATTTTACATTATGTTATTCATAGATTCATTTTCCACTCTAACTCCACTCATTTTATTCATTTCCACTCTAGCGTTAATAAGTAACGGGTAACGCTGTCGTTACTTTATTTCTAGTGAATAAAGTATTTATAGTACCATACAAAGCCTTGTTTCATTGATAAATTACCATAAAATACTCAGGTGCGAACAAGGTCTGTTCTCATCGGAAGTACAACTACATTATTAACATAATGATTCAACCTTGGCCCTTTCTCTACTCCACAGCTCCATAGCATAAAATAGGGACTGTGCGTAGAGAAGTGTGTTTCCGATGGCTAGCGCTCGTGCGAGTGCGTGCATGGACAAACACACAGACAAAATACTGATCCTTGATTCCAACCTGTATCCCTCCCTTCGACCATTACTTAATCGCTTACGCATTTGTGCGTAGTAAAGTTAACGACCTCTGACGCACTTTGTTGTTTTCATACTGCATCATGCTCGCACTCTCTCTCTCACACATACTCTCATTTCTTTTCTTTTTTGTTCTAATTTAACTCAACCTCTCTTTCTCTCTCCAGGAGAGACTCTCCTGAATCCTTTTAGAACATACTGCAATATACAGTCCATATTTCTTTTCTAAAGACTGTACCGTACCATTTTCAACATTATTGATATTTAAATAATTATTCTTTTTCATACTACTGTATCAAAATATTACACTCTGAAACCTTGCGCTTCTCCCCACATATTTCTTATTTTTTGTCTCCATAAATCAATTTATTTTCAAATTTCATTTTTACGAGCCTTCTCTACTCGTTTACTTGATCAAATTATTTTGTATCTCATTTGTACACATCTCCATACTCGCACTTTTTTATTTCAGCTCTATTATTCAATATTTTTTCCTCAATTTCTCCGATCCAAATTATTCTACTACAATTTACCTCTCATGTAGCCTATACTTGAAAATCTTCTTCCCAATACTGTATTACAAACGTATAAACTTTCTATCTCACACATTTATTCTTTCTCCCTTTTTAACCAAAGACGATAGGAACTATTAGTATTAACTTTAAGTAATCCAATTGTCTCTGCTTTAACTAAAACAGAATTTGTATTACCTTCGTCCATTGATATTGAACATCATAGATTATTTATTATTCGTATTGTAGCATATTTCTCTATGATCATAGACTACTTCTTAAATTCATAATCCTTTTGAATTTTTACAACACTCATTGTATTCTTAATTGTTATTTATACAATGATTTCCAGTAACTTAATGCAAGTAATAATTATTTAAATTATCTCAAAAACTTATTGTCATTTTAAATTAGTTATTCTATTCTATTCTCTTAATTCCCTTCAAATTCCTCTCTTATAATTTATTTGCAAATTTCATAAGCAACCGATTTCTTCATTCTCTTCGCGATGTGTCGATATTTCTACCACCATCACCACTCTCACTCCCTCTTCTACAATCCTTCATTCATTTCCTTCTCTCTTACATGTTTTCTCTCATCAACCTTCTGTCTCTCTTATCACCTGTAATCTCCTTCCTCTCACACCATCTTTAATTTGTCTCTCAACATCTTTCTCTACTTGTTGTTCTCTCTCTTTACCTTCTCTCTTCTTACCCCTCTACACATATTAACTCTTTTTCACCACTCCCGTTCTCACCCATTACCTTTCCACTTCATACCTCTCTAGCCATCATTAAATTCTCTTTGCTCCTTCTCCTTCCTCCCCACACTCTCTCTTTCTCACCTCCCACCTTCGTACGCACCCACACCGACAACTTGTACCAGATTCTCACACGCACAATAACAAACCCCGGGCAACGCACTGACCGCGGTGCGTGAAGATCGTGATATTTGAGCCAAAAAGAGAGCGATAAAAATGCGTGTGAGAAAGAGAGAAATAAAATAGATTTGGAAATACTGCTGGCGAGTGGTGGGGATAATGTCCTCAGGATAGAGAGGGAAATTCTCTTCCACCAATACTTCTTGGTTATTCAGCTTTTCGTGTTGTTCTGCGTTCCACAGCTCAGTCAGTCCTGCCTGAACAACTACGCTCAGGTTCTAGATTTTCTCCCCAGTTTTCGGAGGGAGTTTTCTTGAGTTTTCCCCATTGGAGGGAGTTTCCGAACTGCTGTTTTTCACGAGTTTTCATTCCGTATAAAGTACTTGCAACAGGTGAACCAGCTCTCAACAAGGCAAGGATATTGACCGCGCTTGAAAAACAACAACAAACGTGAGTTGATTTAAGAAACAAAATGTTTCCAATAATAAGTTATTTATTGTGAATTTTCTTATAAATATCTTAGACTATAACACTTATATAATATACGTTGGGTATAAGCATAGACTAACCATATAGAATGGATTATTTCTGGTAGAAGTAACCCTGTTACAATTCGTTATCTAGAAAAGGAACCATGTAAACGTCTATTTGATCCTTAACTTTTCTTACAGTTTTCTGATCATTTCTCTGAATGTATTGGTTTGATTTAAATTTCCTTCAATGCATCAGACCTTGCTTTCATGTCTTGCATTGTTAGATTCCGTTCAAAGCTTATACATATACTTTTCAATAATTTTAAAATGGATTTTAAAAGATATTCTCATTTTATTTCTCCCCGCAACAACCATGCTAAAGGAAGATGTAATATTGTTTTTGGTTTGCTGTAATTTATACTGCTGAACCTCTTGTGTTTGGATAATTATGCATAGTATTTAAAAAAAATAAAAAATTATCGTCATTTAGAAGAGAATTGAGACTTTTTGTATGGGAATATTTTATTAAAACTTGAGGGATGGAATGAATAATAATCATGTGTCTTTTTAATCTTTTCTATATACCAACATTCTATTGCTTGATTTCATTAAGTTTTTTCTCAATAATATTGTTCTTTCAATACGATATTAAAATGTGTAGTATACACATTTAATACAATACATGTATTTGTATTAGAATTGGCATGTGATATAATTATTATTTTGTTGGTTGTATTTATGGGAGTTAGGATTAGTCTAATAAGCCTGGCTTCTAATGAATATCAAATATATATCCTATTACCACACCTCTCATATCTGTTAATGACAGGGGGATTTTGTATATTTTGGAGATCCCTTCACTGAAACCAACAATGAGAATAAATTGCAATAAATTGTGTATCATGAACAATATCACATTAATTTGAATAAAAACCATAGAAGAATTCAAATATTTCAATTTCATTTTTATAATTTTCATTTTTCAATGAAAAATTATATTGTGTTCCAGCATTGGAAAGAATCGGTAATTATGAAATATAATTAGAAACCATAAACTGGTTTCAATATCACCATATTTAACGCAATCAATCGTTGTGAAATTTCATGAGAAGCAGTTAATCATCAATCTACCTCTTTGGCACTCCTTTAAAAAAAATTGAAATGATTCATACTCTTCTTTCTTTGGCTGCTAGTGATAATTTCCCGTATACTTTCAGACTACTTATACTTATTTCCCGTATACTTATTGCGACTTCCTTTACTGATAAGGCAGGCTTTTTCAATAAATTCGAATCATAACTCGCCTATCCAAATTTCCCTCTGAAGGAAACAGCTAGTCGTGAAATCTCCCACTTGAATGACATCATTCATGTACAAATTTAAATATGACATCAACTAGAATTTCATTAAATTGAATGCCGCCAGTCTAGCCGTCAAATCCCACTAGCGTCTTTGCACTAAAAGGTCGCGCCACACACCTTTATTCCTTCAGGTCGAAAAGCATAATCAATCTCTAGAATGTGATCGTCCTTGTTCTTCCGTATATGCTCAGTCTCCATGTTACAACCCTTTGACATTGTTCCACAAACCTCATTATCTAGCATCTTTAAGGTTATTCATTCTAATGTGTCACATATGAAGCTATTAATTTGAAGCCGGTTGAGAGTTTTTAATGGTATTTTGACTTTTTCACAAATGCCCTAGTCTATTATATTTTCTAGTTTGGTGTACCAGTAGAAAACTAGTTGGAAGTTTTTATAGTTGTTCACATTTCCAATAGAAAAATCGTATTTTTTGTTGATTAATGACTAGTTCTTGGATAGTTTGTTGTGGAAGAATCAGTCGTTTTCATTGGTTAACTGATCTACTCAATCAATTCATTGATAAAAATAAGTTACCTATCATCTTTATAAATAGATTAATATTGATTCAATATTTATTAATACTGCCTTCCATACATTTATACATCTATTATTAAAGCATTACTGTACATCTATCTACTATTAGCACCTTTTTTTTCAATGCAAGAGCATGATTTTCATTATGTTTAATTCCCTACAGTGTTAAAAACTAATTTTAATTGCTTATTTCAGTTGTAGAAATAATTTTGAGTCAGTTAAGTTATTACTGTATTTGGTTTGAGTGATTATTATTATTATTTAACTTTTCATAAAATATCACTCTTTGTATGCAAGGGTTTTAGAAGTTTAGGAAATCAATTAATGAGAGTGGTCTTTGACATTGTTCATTGAATTATTTTATTAAATATTGTTTTATAAGAAATGATATAATTGTAGAAGATATTTAATAACAACTCCCGTATTCTTCACCATATATTTCACCTAATCTTATGTTATTTCTGAATTACTTCTCCTTTGATGCCTTGATCTGCCTACACCTCGAATTTCTCTTGGTTTGAGTGTGGGCAGTTTTCCATTATTGATATTTACAGATTTCTCCACAAAACATTTATTGCTTAATATTTACACTCTGATATATTTCTTTTACTATTGTGGGAAGGATGGTCATTTCTATAACCATCTGACATATTTTTATTACTATTATGGGAAGACATGAATTGAATTATTGTCTAGGAATATGGGTTTTATAATAGGGTAGGAAGAGGTCCAGAAGCATTTCTTTTTAATTCATCAATGAAATGAATGTTTTTCATCTTCACTGACCATCAATAAATAGAATAATATTTACCAGGAAAGAAACAATAATAAGGAGAATGAGGAGAGGTAAGGAAGAGAAGGAGAGTAAGGAATAACATGAAAAATTTATTAATTTCTCCAAGTATTTGAAGTAAATAATATTTCTAAGTAAATATTTCTAATAGTTCAACTATTACTTACTGGAAATTATCTACAGTTTTGATTAGCTTATGAAATGCTAATGCTTATTGAATGATGAATAATTTTTTGTTTCAAGAGGTTTGCTAATTTTTTAATTTGATAAAAGATTATTCCGTAGTAAAAGTCATTAAATTGTTAGCCTGTCAGTTGCATTTTGACCCGATAATCGACAAACACTCAAGGAAAGTCGGTCAAATTTGTTTATGCACTCTCAACATGTCTCTCTCACACTCTCTCTCTCTATCTCTCTACATTGTTATCTACATGAATAAAGTAATAAAAAATCTAATCCAAATCTCTCACTCTTTTTCTATTCCTTTTCAATTTTTCTTTATCTTTCCTCTCAGATTTGTTTATGCACTCTCAAAATATCTCTCTCACTCACTCTTTCTCTGTTCCTTTTCAATTTTTCTTTCTCTTTTCTCTCTCCCACCACTCCAAATAAGGCTGCATACAGTCTGCAACTGTGTACGTGATTCGATAGCACAGTTAGTTCGCGTCTTTACAAGGTGACGTAAGTCGCGCTCCAAACTTGAGTGAGAGTGGTTTTTACTTATAGCGTATTTGCGGTGACTCAGTGCGCGAGTTTAAGGTTATGGCTTCATACATTGCCCAGACAAAAACAACAGGATACACTTCTGCTTACCCTTCAACTGGGTATAAACAGTGTGCACAAGTAAGACATTCATTGACGAATGAAAAGTTTCTAAATTTAATACAATTTTAATTCTATTCATCAACCATTTTATTTATTTATATTAATATAAATAAATAAAATTTTAATTAATATTAATTAAGAGGCAGAGGCAAGTCTAATCGGTGAGATTAGATAAGAGACAGCGCCTACCACTCCCGTTGTAACGGTGACCGGCTCCTGTAAATACAAAAATTTATGAGCTTCAAAATCGCTTACCGGTGGTTCGGAACCCACCTAAAGCTGTAGGTCCATTCATATCTCATCATCATCCTTCCATTACCCACGCACAAGCTTAGAGCTTATGTGGGCATCATCCCTAGCAAAAAATATTATTTTGTAGGATGGTTGTGTTCTCACTATTCTATGGTACGCAAATATATTTGATATGAAAAACTTATTGATAAACATATAAACATTATACATGATAGATTACTTTATAATTACATTACAATAACATTGTAAATTATTTAAATAACACATAATAAAATATAAATGTTCTCTATTCATAGGGAACAGCGATAAAAGTAAATTACAAAAATAGAAGAGATAACATTTCAATTAATTAGGCAGTTAATAGTTGAATTTTGTATTTAATACTGTGAAACTTACAAGAACTTTCGTAGTTCTTAATTTTCAATTAAAATTCTCTTGGTATTTTTTTATTAAGAATTCTTATCTTGTTTACGAAATAAATCCATCAAATTTAATATGAGTTGTGGACATGTTTTTTGGAAATATTATAGCTTATTATATTACAGTAATACATCAACATTACTCTCGAAATAGCTTCAAAACCTAAGAAGGACCTAATTATAGAAGAGCCTGGCGAACTGTATGGTCCTACTATATGCGCAAAACTGAAGCTTTTTACAGAATTATACAGTGTTGCATATTACATTGTATATCCTTGGATAATCTATGTTTTTGAACCGCAGCTGTCGAAGATCTTTGAAATTGGAACAGAACGGCAAACGGCAATAAAATTTCAGTACGCATGTCCGACCTCATTCAATGTTTACAGCTGGGAGTAGTCAACCATTCAGGACGTTTGTTGATAGCACGTGCGCGCACTTTTGCGTGCGTGCGTGCGAGGAAGAAAGACGCTCATAAAATTGAGAGTTAAAAAAGAGCGTTTGTAGTGTGCCTTGATGAAATCATTCTCTTTTCTCCTGTTGTGAAATTAATGGTTCTTTTGAAAGTACCAGGATTTCGAAACTGCTGGCCACTAAACTGATGGTAGAGCTTGAATACTGTGTGGACCGTGACAGCTTTTTTCATTTATTAATGTCCAAATAAAAAATATCCTTTGTAGTCAAAAAATACACTGCCAAAAGCAAAAGATCATTTTTAAAATTTTATGATGAAAATATTAATTTTTGGTAATTGAGTCTGTAATTTGGTAATCGAAATGAGTCTGTACACACCTTGGAAATTATGAAGTTATGCTGCATCATGTTCAATGTATGACCACACCTACAGTCATCAACAGTTCTCTTCCAGTTTCAAAATCAATTCAATTTCAAAAATTTTTAATATTCAATGTACCTCTTCTCATCAACATTCAATTCTCTGGCTACTGAAGCAATAAACTTTCTAATTCCACTCAATACGCTATGAATACTAATCATTATATTTGAACTTAACTAAGCAGCAAGCATACTAAGTCCATGAAGTATCTACTTTGTCGGTTTTATGTTCTCAAATGCCGGTACTTGAAACTTGAAATGCATGAGTCATACTTCTTAGGTGGGCGCAAAGCTTTAGGCTAGTAGAAAACAGTTTCAGCCTTCACCTGAATTCAGAGCCTACTCGCTTCGCTGATAATAATGAAAACACTTCCTTCCACACGGTGTATTTGAACCTTGTCATTGACCTGAATCGTAAGCGCGGCTATCGAACAATTTCAATTCAAAATATTTTGATTATCGTGCTGTTAATATGTGAAGTAAAATGCTTGGAAGCTTTTAATAGGATAGCAACGCGTGAAGCAGGTTCACGCTTGACAATTTTTCATTCAATTAAATTATAGTTTTGTTAAATGGGCTGGAGATTACCTTTTGTCAATAAAATTTAATTTGGAACCATTACTATAATTCTGATTAAATTACAGCTCTCTCATACATAACTCGTTGTTTTATGAATGCCAGTCCTTTTTGTAGATGTGAACTTTAGAGCTGGAATAAGAACCCGAATAAGAGTTCTAGTTTTAACTGGGAAGTAGTTTTGAACTTCAGAATTAGACAACCCGATTTGGAACTGCACTATACAGTAGTTTATAAAACGCTTGCTACTGAAAACCTCCTTCTTTAATCTACAGAATTCCTAGGAATTTTGCTTTTGCAGTTTACAATAATTTGTTTGTATGCCTAGTTTCAAAGAACTGCCTTGTTTGATCCTTATTCTCATCTTGAACATATTCAATTTTTATCATTAAAAATGTATAAAATGAACAGTATTTGTACTACAATAGGTATTTGTAGTTTGTATTACTATATCTTTTAATGGTGGGGATGGAGTAAGGTCATTGTATATATATCCTTTGAAAGGATATATATTCAATTATTGTAAGGTACAGACTTTGGGCCTATGTATTTTTTGAATAGTTTCAAGGCGTAGAGCAAGTTGCAAATTCACATATTTCCTGGAAAGTTCGGAAAGTTCTTTTGGAGAGAAATTATTGATGAGAGAGCTTATTATGTAGCTCCACATAATGTCACTTTAAAAATCAGTTACTGAGAGGAGGAAGACAGCAATAATTCAAGATAAAGAAGAAAAAAATGACACCTTCTAAAGGAGTGAAAAATTAGGTTCTCATAACATCTGAAACACTAGGAAACCTCGAAAAACTGTGAAACATTTTTGAAATTTGTTTCATCTAGGAAGGATTGGATGATGGGAAAATTTTGGTTGGAAATAAAATTGATTACAAAGGAGACAAGTGAAGTTCATTGATATTGTCAAAAGGAGTCAGGAAGGGGGAGTTGAAGTGACAAAGTAGTGGTGCCGAGTGAAAAATAGAAGCCAAAAGTAGGTCCTTGGAACATTTGATTACATTAAGTTGCACGCGCCGCACTTAATTACAAGCTGGGTGTCAACATGCGACTCTTCTTGGCTCTTTGACATAGAAAACAAATGGCTGCATGATGTCAACTGTATTTCGTGCAGGTCTCTGAACCGTTGGAAATAGTTTTTCACGCGCAATTCTTGAACTGAAATACATTTTGGCGATAATGTTTTCCTGGAAAAAGTATTTGTCAATGATTGCTTCATTATTATTATTATGCTCATGGCTTTTATTAGCGGGGAGACCCTTTCGGGTCTCTTTTATTATTTTATTATCGGGTATTTTATTACGATTACGATAATTACTATATAGCCTATCTTTTACTTCTCAATTATTTTATTTTTCTGAAGGAGGCATGTGCGTGGGTAATGAGAATGGTAATGTTGAGAGATGACGACTGTTTTTAGGCTTAGGCTACTTCTCAATTATTTTAGTCGGGACCGACGGCTTATCGCCCCCTCCGAAAGACGGGACGGGAGTAGCCGTTTCTGTTGTCAAAATCCGTTCCTTCAACTGTATTCGATCCAGGTAACCTTTGGATTATCAGACCACATTTTTATTTTAATTACAGATTTAATAGAGGATTAAGGGTAGAGAGCATTGTTTGAAGTTATTATCTAAGGTAATAGTAGGGAAATGATAATCTTTACGAAGCCAACAAATTAAGGAAATGAAGTAGGTACGCATTCTCCCTCTCCCAGTTGGAAGTGGATATAAAATCGAACATAAACAATAAATAATAAACAATTTTATTGTAGTAAATAGAAGAAGACGAAGAAGAAGAGTGTGTGAAGGAGAGGTTAAAATACTTTCTGGATCAGATTTGTGTTGAAGAATTTCAAAAATCTATACTGTACTAGAAGTAAGCAAATAGATCTGAAAAAGAAGAACCAGAGTGTGATTAAGAAAGTAGAAAAAGACTTCTTAGAAGAATTAGATTGTAATGCTGAGAAGGGAGATGAATTGATAAAAATAATTCCAACTGAGTTATAAAATACTTCCTGGATCAGATAAAGTGTAGGAGAGAAGATTGAAAATTCATACTATAGCGGAAAGCAAATAAATCTGAGAAAGAAATACCAGGGTTAAGAGTAGAAATAGGCTTCTTAGAAGATTAAGATTGGAATGCTGAGAAGTGAGAAAAATAATTCCAACAAGTGCGAGAAGCAAAAATAAAACTGGAAATAGAAAAAATGGGAATGGAAATGAGAATAGAGCATACCATCTGGATTTGGGTTGGAATCTGTGCGATGAAATTGGATCAGGCATAAGTTTGAATGCGTAAACGAATGCAAGAAATAAAACTGGAGCAAATGTCAGCACGATCTATTTCGGCAGGCTTAGGTCATCGTCGTTTCAGTAGTGGGATGTCGGATTTATTAATAGCCAAACTCTCCAGAAAATCTATGCCATCGCCAAAACACATTTATTATGACTTCATAGAATGTCCATTTCGTATTTTGAATGCCTCTGAGCTAGCATTGTGTCCAGTGGCGTAACGTTTGCCAACTGGGCCCCCCCGCAAAAAAATAATTCCGGGCCCCTCCTTCTAAAATCTCACGCCCCTCTCTTAGCCCCTTTTCCCTGAACCGCAACCAGGGGCGTCATTTGACTGATTCCTGGGTTACAGAAAATATTCTGTCCTAGCTAATGTACAAATGAGCATTTTATCCGGCAAACACCCCCCCCACCGGTGTTTGCCCCCCCCCCCCCAAGGTTTTGGTGAAATGACGCTACTGACCGCAACCATTAAACTCATTAATGAGAGCGTACCTCATGAGTGAATAACATATACATGTAATAAAATAAAACATGATCTTGATTGAATTCTACAATAATTGTAATAATTATTAGTGATTTATAATAATATTCATAAAAAAACAGAATACTACTGGTTACTAGATTAAATTAGCCTGGTGTGACACAGGCTTTACTAACATATTACGAACAGACACACTGACAACACTCATTTTGAAAGCTAGCAAAATATTTTTGTTCACTTGAAGGAAAGAAAGATAGTAAAGACGGAATAATTGAAAATCGAACATCATAATACTAAAAATACGTGTAGGAATGCAATATGAATCAATTTTTTGTACCGTAATAAAGAATTAAAACCCACTTTCACAAACTCACTGCTTACAGCTCATTTCACAAATTTCTAAAAATGAAATAATGAATTGAGATTGACTGAGTAAGCTATAGGCTATTCTTCGACAACTCTTGCAGTCTATTTCTATTATGATTAGGAATTCGATGGGCGAAACAATATATTTGTGTAAACAGTCTGGGTCTGGGGACCGGATGTCTGTCTCCATTCAATGATTTGTAAACAAAATTCATTATTTCCCGATAAGCTACTTTAAACCAGCAGACCTTTTGTTAATTGTGCAACTATTTACGTTCTTCCGTCATAACAACTCTCTTAATGGCAATTTTTAACCCACTGACATTCTAATTGTTGATGCATAATTATTTTTTACAATGGACAATTATGAATTATTGAAATTTGTGTTCATGGTTGTTAATTGCCTAAAATAAAACTTTTGCTTTTCTTGTTCAATCATTACTTTAATTTTATTCCTTAAAAAACATATGATATTATTTCAGGCTTACGCCACTGATTGTGTCACATTTCTCTTGGCTAGGACCGTGAAAATATGATTTCTGACATCAAATGGACTTGACTTCGTTTCTTGACAAGGTTTTTGAATTCGTAGAGAGACAAATTATATAGGATTCAAACTTCATATTAATTAAAAAAATATAAAAATAAAATAAAACCCTCTAATTTAGCTTAAAATATCTTATAAACAGCTTATAGCCTTACTATTGTGTTAGCTTTTACTATACCATAAATACACTACATGGTTGCATATATTCATGTTCAAGTTAGACAAGTTATAAAGAATTCAAATCTATTGTAACTTCAGAGAAAGATTCATACAAACATTTTTGATATTTTATAAATATTTAATAAGTATTTGGGTACGGTTCTGTATTTATAATCACTTCAATTACTGTAATTTATTCAAGCAAGAACAAAAATCACTTGAGGAGTGAGAACACAGACCAAAACGACTTTTCTTTCTATTTGTGGTGAATATTAAAAAGAAAATATTGAAAAATCTATTTATGATTAGTAAGACAAATTATGAACAGTCGAAAAATCTTTCAAAGTTTTTAAGAAATAACATTCTGATTTCACAGTTTATAGCAATAATACTATACATACCTTGTTATATAATATTCAATATTCTTGGGACTATATATTATTGTCCCATTCCCATTTTCAGCTACTGTACCCTTATTTTATGAAGTAAATTTCAATTTTCAGGCAATTGTTCTAGAGAAGACACAGAGAGTAGTGAAACGGTCTATTCGAAATATAACTCAACTTGTCGGTGTGAGTTTTAAACATTTTCTAAAAATTGATACAATTAATTTGTTTGTAAACTTCCATTCATTTACAAACTCTCCATATCTTATAGCTTTTCTCATCAATGGGGTGAAGGTTTGACGAAATAATGTCATACATCATTAAGGTGAAGGTTTGGATAATAATAGAAAATAAGTAAAAATCAACAAATTATAACTCATGACTTACAATAGGTTAATTATAAATGGGGTATTGTTTCATTTGAATATTGTAAAATATATCTTCTGTACCAATACAGCGATACATTACTGTATCACTCTTATCATTATTTGACTTACATTACTCTTATATTCATTAAAACTCTTTTATTTCTTCATTAACTCTTTTAATTCATATCTACTCTATATCAAAGAGTAGCCTAGTCCAAGTTGTCTAAGTTATACTGTATCAAGGGAAAAAATCTGAATTTTAAATCATTCCATCAGACCATCAATAAATTCCTTTGCTTTCCTGTTGCTTATAACTCTTGAAATAAGTTTTTAAGAGTTTGAGTTTTCTCTTTTAATTCACGTATGTATACTAAAATTAATTAGATAGTGTTCTTATTTAATACCTATAGAAGGTTGAACCAATGGGTCTCACCTTCTTCAACAATCATTATCAATCTAAGTTAAAATAGAATACCTTATTAGTCCTTGACTAGGTGCTATATAGTATCAATGAAAAAAAAACGTATGTATACTATATCAAACAAAATTGTCTATGCTATATTAAGAGAAAAACATCTGCATATCTTTCATAAATCCCTATTTTATAAATCCCTTTTATGATAAACTCCTTTGTTTTCCAGTTCCTTCCAAAAAGTTTACTACATAGAGTGAAATACATTTTTAAAAGAATGAGTTTTCTCTTTTAATTCACTTATAATCATCAAAGCCTACTTTATAAAAGAGAAGTCTAAATTGTCTACACTATTAAAAGAAAAATAATCTGCAATTTTTATAAATCATTTTATCAGACCATCAATAAATTCCCTCGTTTTCCTCTGTTACTTCCAAACAAATATCTTACATCAAAATAAATAAATTTTCAAGTGGCTAATTTCATGAATAGTTCATAAACCAATACCCAATACCGCATAGCAAATACTTTCAACTTGGGTTGTTCAAACCGTGACTCAGGCGTGTATAATAATTGTTGAAACGACTGAAATAGAATCATTACCAGTAATGGATTGTAGAACCAGCATAAACAACAAAGATTTAGAACAAGCCATGTTCACAGCATATTGTACTAGAGCTGCTGTTTTTCGTTGTGAAAATCCGAGTGTGGGGATCGAAGAAAAGAAAACAGTGACTCATGCGCAGATAACACTCAACCTCAGAAGCATTGTCTATCATCTCTGATAACATCCAGTCCGTTAACGGCAGCAGAATTTCCGTTCATTCAATGAACTTATAGGCTAATCAGTATTGTGACAAATTCTATTTTCAGAGTGAAGTGTCGTTTGCGAAATATGCATTTTTTAAACTGTTTTTAATCTTTCTTTGTAGAAAATTTCATTGTGTGAATGTCTTTGGTTGAAAGTTTTGTAAGATTCCCCTACAAGACGTTATAGGCGTTGATTAGACTTGTATTACTGTGTTTAGATTGATCTCATTTCAAGTTGTATAAATCTAAGATGAACCGCGCCATGGTAAGTTCAGTAGAATTGAATGCTTTGCAGTTGAAGTATAGTTCAAATATTATTCTTATTGTACTTCGACCAACTCAATAGCTATGAATCTGTGAACAGGTTCAACAAATAGGAATGTGAGCAGATCCTCAACATGAATTCGTTTTATTATGATACAATAATATTGTATGGTATAATATTGATTTTATTGGTATTGATCTCTACTCTCCACTTCAGCTATTAGAATAGAATAGATTTGCCTTTATTTTACAACACTTTAAAAAATTGGAAATACATGAGAATAAGAAATGCAGTGCAATAGTTTCTCTTAATTAGGTATTTAAAATGTTTCTGCAATTTGAAACACGTGTCTTCATAAAAAATTAATTATTTACAATAAAACAGATTATCTGCCTTTTACAAAATATATATTAACTCACTTACAAAACATACGAATCTTTTTCAACAAGTAGGAAAATAGATTATTAATTCGACATAAAATCATTATTGGTCAAATCGGGATTCATCATAAAACCTTACTTGATTCTTGAGTTCTCATTTTGTTGTTGGGACTTCACTTGTTGAAAAAAAATGTGATTTATGCAAAAAAAAATGTTTTATGAAATCAAGTATATAGTAATAACAATTAAAATTAAGTTACATTCAATACTCGGTGACTCAACACTCAACAGTAGGTGTCAAGTGCAGAAACACTTGCATTATATTGACTCATCATCAATCTTCAAGTGTTTGTGAACCTGGCGATTCAGTGATGATCAAGAAAACCATTAGAATATGAAATCAACATTTGTAATTGAGTTTTCTATAATCTTTATTGGGGTGTAGAGTGAACATAGGCCATTACTGTTTACGTCAGAAAAATAAATAAGGCATACTATATTCTATTTCATTTCCAGAAACTTAATCTCTCTCGCTTATAACAATCCAATAGATTTTATATAGCCTATACCGGTAATGAAAATAATAATTTTGGTATTTGCAGAATTTCTGTTCAGGTCGTGGAACTCTATGATAAAAGAAAACACTACCGTATTTAATGTAGTCTATTTGGTGTCTATAAAGTAGAGGAGTTTACAACATTAGAGTTATCTTTTATAATTTCGGTAATCAAATTAATCTGCAATAAATTGTGATTTATTTTTCTATTTTTTCAGATGTCTCACACAGTTACAGTGACGAGGACGACCACCTCAACAACAACCTCTGCCATTATCCTGAATACAGGATACATGAAAACACTTCCTGGCTTCCTCAAGCTCTTGCAAGTGGTGAGTGATTTACTGGCTCATATTCCAATTTCTTCTAATGTCTGGATTGGGGAATTCAATGAACAATCAAAAGAAAGTTCCACCAAAGCCAATCCTAATGTTGCCTATACTAATTTAAAGTAAACACAGAATCAGAAATTTAGGACGAAATAATCTGTGATCTATACAGAGGGGTGCAAAAGTAGGTATATAGAAGTATATTGACTGAAGATTTGAACAGAAAGAGAAGTGAGTGTACAACACATTATTTAAGAGTTCATTTTTTCTCAACATTCTTAAAATAGATTGTAGAATATTTAAATATTTAATTTCTGCATACCAAGTTTTGCACCCTCTGTATATTATGTATTCCCCAGAAAATTTTTGAATAAAAATACAGATTATCATAAGATTATGATGATGATAATAATATAGTATATAAATTACATGGATTTCTCACAGAGAACAGGACTTCACTTTTTGTTTGTCTGTTGAATAGAAATTCATTAAGAAAATTCAATCAAAAGATTAATATAATGTACGAAGGGTAATTGAAAATATTACCAAAATTATCATGAAAATAATAGTTTCCAATATAATGTAGATAAGTTAGTCACCAACTTCTTCACAGAAATTGAAGAATTTAATCAATTTGTTATTGATAAAAAGCTCTTCCGTTGATTTAATCCTCAAGAAAATTATCCATAATAAAGTTCTAGTCAAGTTATTATTGCAAATGTTGTGCAATGCAAATCTACTTCCTTTTACTTCAAGACTAATTGCAGGCCTACTTAATTCAAGACAGTTTTGGATTGTCGACTGTTTTGTAATTTGCTACTCAAGCACGTGTGTTCCTTTAAAGAGGACATTGACATTTTAACCTATTTTCTGCTAATCATCCAAGTTCTGCCACGCCCTGCGAGTAAGGATGCCTTCTCGTGAGTATCGTTATACTGATAGGGTGTTGAATGCCACTCCCCTAACAAATAAAAACCATCCCTTCTATTTGCGTCTTTATAGCACTACCCTGTCTATATGAGAGGAGATAAATGTAGATATATAGGCCTACATTATTCTATATATCTTTGAATGACTCATAGGGGGGCAGACTGGCTGCCGCCAAATTTCCATTGTTGCCAAATGGAAGGGATGAAATTACCCTTTTTGCAGTGAAAATATCCCTGAAATGGGGATGGAACTGAGGAAACTTTCTCAATCGGTGTAGAAATATGTTATGCAATAACAAAAGACAAGAATTTTGTATTTGGAAGTGTGCTGTCCTTTTAACAGCACTATCACTAATGATTTTTAGAGGAAAATCTTTCAGCTTAAAACCTTATCAGATACCATATCACATTGTCAGAGATATTCTGTCCGAAAAATGTAACGAAAACCGGGGGTTTTTCATGAGCAAGAACAAGTTTGAAAGTTTGCATTAACCAGCTTGAGACATAAGTAGGTGAAGATGTCTATTTTTGAATGCTTACATCTTGCTTATGATGTCATGGAGATACTGGGAGCTCTCTCGCTATAACGGCGGCACGGCCCAGCAATTTTTTATGGTAAAACCTAGTAACTAGTTTGAGTAATAATGTAATAAAATATACTGTAAGTTATGTTATAGGCCTACTATATTCGCTGGAAGAATATCGACCTATTTGACATTAATTTTTATCACGTTGATTTACAATACCATAGAATTACACAATGAATAATTAATTCATTTCATTATAAGAGATGCTGATTGATTGGCAATTCAATATTCATTACACTTTGATCTCACGTACAGAAAAAAGGGAGGGTGAAACATTATTAAAGTGTTATGTTGATTACTGTTTTACTGATGCATTGTATTTGAAATGATTTTACATTTTAAGTTGAATAATGGAAATAAAAAGTTAAAATAGTGATTTCTTGATTTTCATTTGCTTACTCAAAGTAGTAGGCAAGAAGAGTAAATTAGCCAGGCAAATTAACTTCTCAACAGAACTATTCAATGTTTAGGTACCGTACTGAGTAGATCTAGTACTCTCAAAAACTCCTATATTTCTTATTGAATAGCAGGACATTTTTCAAAAAATCATTGTTCACAGTTATTGAAACATTAACCGAACGAAAGGAATTGCCGAATTTTAGCCGGCCGACATTGAACATTCCGATTCTTGCTCTAAAGATAATGTAATCTATCATTTCGACTGCTCTGCTCGGCTGCTCGAGCGCAACTGCACAGTTATTGAAATGTTTCCTCAATATTGCATAATTTTTAGTCTAAATTCAAACATAATTTTTCATTAATCATGTAATTTACATATATTATTCCAATAATAGTCTCAAAGAGAGTGGTTTGAAGCGCCAAATATTTGTTTGAATAGCCTCATCTTCCCAATAAGTCTTATTAAATATTCGATCTGCTGTAGTTTGAATTCGAATTTTCAAATCTTACCCATGACCATAGATAGAATTCAACAACTAAAATAATGTCCTACCTGAGCGATTACATTGAGAACTTCCCATCAAACGTTTTTGCTGTGGCGATGCCCACATAAGCTCTTAGCTTGAACGTGGGTAATATAGGAAGGATGATGATGAGAGATAACTTTCCATATTTATCTTTTAAGTTTGTTGTAATTTTCTAATGAATTTTTGATCTTTTTTCCAGATATGTGGTGCTATCGCTCTTGCCATTGTCATCCACTACAGGGATAGGTACCGATATGTTCCTGGATTTCCGGAACTGTTTTTCATGTGTGTGGCTACAACGTTTCTCATAGGATCTGTGGCGCTACTGCTTTCCTGTCTGATCTCACTATCAACTGCTTCAATCATTGCCAAGACAATCTATGTGAGTTTTTTTTTTCAATTATATTCACCTTAATGTCATTGATATTCATTATCTATGTCATGATATAATCGGCTCTTTAGCCACAATCGTTATTCAATGTAATAAAGTAACTGAATACCGTGATAGTAAAATGCATCTTTTGTTTTTGATAATAATGCATATAAGTATACTTCATAATATTTAATAATACTACTTTTTTGTGCTTTTTGAGCCTGAATACTTTTGATAAATGATACATTCAATATGAATGGATTCAGAGCTGAATGATCTAGATGTAGATGTATAGCTTAAGCAGCGTTGGGGAAAGCGGCCCTAAGGGATTTAATTTTTGTCTCAAAATGATTTGAACTTTGATAATATTCTATTATTCTTACAGGAAGTTGTCTACCATATGTTTGGATTCTTGTTCTATCTGGTGGCCTCAGTTGTCCTTATGGTGGAGGTGAATACTTCCAACACTTGGTACGGAAGGAACAACTATTACACTCCATATCTCTGTGCTTCCGTAAGTATTAGTCTTACAATATTCACCAGTAATTTATACCATTATCAACATCCACTTCCATGATTACAGGCAATAATGTTGTTATGGATTAAATTCGGTAGAAGCAATCGTTATGAATCTGCTTATCTGCAGAGTGCAGAAGTTGGAATTATGCTTTATTTAATTGTACAATACCCTAATATGTGCAATTGAGTGTGCATACAATACAATTAGAATTATGCATTTTTGTACTGTAGTGCACAGTGCAATTAGAATTAATCAATCCTAAAAGGTGTTATATGAGTAGGCTAATTGATTGAAACATTCAAAGTAATTTTGTTCTTTTTGTTTCCATCAACCATGAATCTGATTTTGTTTCATTTATTGCAAAACAGATCATTAATGCAAAAAAATATTCACTGTAAAGAAACTGACATGAACAAGTGCTTCTATGAAGTATTATCGGGTCTTTTGCAGAACAACCCCACATTCCTTTGTGATGATTTTACTACATAACTAGAACCTATTTCAAAAACATTAGACTTATGTTACTAGAAAAACACTGTAATAACAGCTATTATGTTTTTTGAATAGACTGCTCTTGTCATCTGAATAAGCGAAATCTATATTATTTAATTCAAGCAGGTTTAGTTTGTGATGGAATCATGTTGAAACGAAACGTAACGTAACACTGGAATTGTAGCAGTTTTTCAAGTATTAATGAATTTATCAATAGTTGCCCTATTCCTAATTACCAAATTACCTTTACCTAACACTATATAAGATTTGTTTAACTGTTGAATTAAACAAGGGGAATTACAAAAAGTGTTTATAGCATGTAATGATAAGGCATAACTATGTAGAATCAATTAAAAATAAAACTCATGATAATAACTTTACTGGCAGATGACAATGAGTTCTTAAATGGTATTACTTTCAGCCAAGCTATTCAGAAAATTGTTATAAATTTTTGTGGATTAATAACTTTAAAAAATCAATTTCTGTTTTAACATTGAAAAAATGTTGTTTTACAGATCCTTGGACTAATACTTACGGCTTTGTACTTATTGAGCACAATTTTCGCCTACAAGTCATACAGAGGACCTTAAACAGTCTCTTCAAGATCTCTGAGAAGAGTTTCCGGCAGTTTTGTGTACCTGTGAAAATCAAAATTTTCAAAAACTGCTTCAATTGTCATCGGTTATCAGCTACTATCAATCACTTCCATTCACAGTATCAATTTTATCCAAGGAGCTTGTTTTCAACAAGACTTATTACAGAATAATTTTGTTTTCGATCCAAATCGAAATCGTAAAGTGATTGAAGTGAAAACTAAAATATGAAACAATTATTTTCTATTCGACTTTACATGAAGTATCGTTACACGAGAAAAATATCTATAGAATTAATTTATTACAGTTTTAGGAGAATAAGAAGAATTGTATTAACATGTCCATATACATAGTTTTTATGCCACACTTTTAACTTACTATTTGAATGATTATTATCATCCACAAATTAATACTATCTCGATGATTATTTATAAGTTCCAATTATCATAGCTTTTTTTATAGTTTTGTGAACGCTTCACTATTTATTGGTATCTATTTTTTCTCTCGCACATTTTGATTCAAGTTCATCACTCATCGAATGGCTAGAAAGTTCATCAATTGAAGGGTAACAACTTATTTATTTTCGAATAAAATTTGCACTTTTTCACATGTATTAGATTATGATAATAAATAAGATAGAATAGCTTCAAAAGATATACAATCTCATAAATTATGTGACTAATTAATGTATGTTAGAAATAAGCACTCAGGCTTTGGTATAATGTATAAACATTTCACTGTTAGTTGTAGTGAAACGTGGGTACTATAATAGTACAGTAGATGATTTTGAAAAATCCATGACTAAAAAGCAAGTTTTTTTTGTTTGCCTCCGAGACTGAATTTTTGTGGAAATCGTCCAATTTACTATCAGGAGTGCCTTGATTTTAAAGACAGTTGTATTCTATTTTATTGTATTTATCAGAGTAGTTGTATTGTCAGGTTCTTAGAATTTTTATACCAAATCATTGTAAACACAAGATATGTTGATTTGTCTTTATAAATATTTATTGCTAATTTCATTAAAAATTGTATGAGAACAGAATGAGAAATTTATATTTTTTATAACGTCTACAATAATAAATTGAATTGAACTGCATTTAAACCGTGGGCCAACTATAATATTCAACATTACTTCTGGATTAGACACCCATTTTTTATAACATCTTCAATAATAAATTAAATTGAACTGCATTTAAACCGTGGGCCAACTATAATATTCAACATTACTTCTGGATTAGACACCCATTTAATAAGTGAATTTTTCCAAATAAGCATAAATATTAATATTCATCTTCAAAAATTATTTTGATGAATAGGCTTCGCTTCAATACTTTCAGGAAAGCATTTTAATGTTTTTCTAATAAATAAGTATATTCAATTGTCGATTAATGTTGTGTCTAAAATATTTATACCATAAAAAGAAATATTTAACTTTGTAATGTGTTCATCTATTGTATGTTTGTAGGATAAATGTAAAAATAAATTGAAATTCCATGTGCTATTTCTTGTTCTTTTTACATTCAACCTTGCTTAATAATCATAGACAATTAATTATATTAATTAATTCAATTAATTTCATCAAATTGATCAATTTTAGATTAGATAATCTACTTCTTGTATTGATAGAATGTCTGTGGTAAAATACGCCATTAAAGTTTAATGTGCCGATTTTATGTGATTCGTCATGTTGCAGTAAAAACAAAAAAATTAACAAAACTGATTTGTAAAACTTCAACATGGAGTTTCAGCTAAAAACAAAAAGGAAAATTTACATTACAGGAAGCATTAAAATGTGTTTTATGAGGGTAAAAATTAAAAACTTTCTTCTTTGAAACCTTGTAACAAACAACTGCTTTATTTTCCACATAGAGATCATAGTTGCCTCCTATAGAATTTATTTTCCAATAATTTATGTATTAGTGTTTTCTTTCAAGCCCAGACTTTTTGTTTAGAATTTTTTTTCACCGCGGGTCCAATTGGTCTGCAGGCACGAGGAATTATTAGGAGTTCATCATACAATGATTATTTTGTACGAAATAATCAGAAGTTCTAGTATGCGTATTCACAATTTTATTGTAATTTACAGATTTATTCAGCAATGTACAGTTATTCAACATGATCAAGGAAACATTTTCTCTTATCTTTCCATTTTATAGCACCAAAATAGAGGAAAAGTAGGTAAATATAATGGATATAATAAGTTGATCCTGGAATAACACAGAAAACTGATCAGAGAACAAATCCATCTCTTACTGCATTGACAGAGTTTACTAAAAAAAAACTTTTTTTAGTAAAAAGACGTTTTTCAAATGAGTGAACAGTAATAATGTCTTTTTGACTTCAAATATTTCATATTGAGACATAAAATAAGACAAGTGAATTCTGAACATATTCAGTAGGTCTGATACACTATAGAGTAAGAAAATTGATGAATGATTAAGTTCACATGGATTAAATATAAATGAATACATTGCAAAACATATTTCCCATACAATATTGAGAAATAAAACGAATATTATTATTATGAGGATGCAACCAAAAAATTGCAGTTATAAAAAAAAATGGAAATATCCATTCTTGGATTGAAGTTTTTTCAGTAGATAGATCATAACTATTATAGTCGTCACATACTTGTATATGAATTGTAAATATTAATGAGTAGCGATGTATGTTTTTCAACTTTTATGCTAAACCTTCAAGCAAGGCAAATAATATTAACGTAATAGTAATACTCATGATCTTACTAGTTTATAATAGTACAAAACAGTAATTATTGCTATATAATGCAATAAAAATTCAAAAATAGAAGTACAAAACCTTCCATTGCAGATGCAACCGACGAATATTATTACCAATATAAGGCAAAAGAGAATAATACTCATTTAGTAGCAAAAAAAGAAAAAACAGCATCATAAAAAACGTCTAAGGATGATGAGAATAAGATTCAAACTCATTAGGAATGAATCGTTCACTAACATTACAAAAACAAAATAATCCATTTGTAGAAAAGTTTTATATATGTAAGCTAAATGCAGACATAGTTGATAATAATTAAAACAATTTGTTTTTGCTTTTTAATGCAATAGAAATTCAAGAATTGAAACTCTACTATTTTTGCAATCGAAGATTAGCTGACAGAGGCTCACGGATGATAATACACATTACAGCTATCTGCATGGAATCTCTTCTCTATCATGACATCTCTTATCTCTACATGGAATGGGAATAAGAAACGCTCAGATTATTGAGCTGTGCTCAATTTCAAGGCTAATATTCGATTGGAAAAATAAATCGCACACAGGTGATTATTTGGAGACAATAAAGATATGAGATAAGAGCAGCAGCTTGAATTAATCTTCAGTAGCTGATGAAGAATAAGATTTCAACTCATTGAGAGAATTGGTTACTAGCATAGCAAACAAAAAAACAAAATCATCCATATTCGAAAAGTTGATATGTAAGCTAAATGCAGATATACGAGTTGACGTACGTAGAAGTTGATACGGTATTAGACCGTAATAAAATCATAAAGTCAGTAAGATCTGGTTAGACAGATATCTATTTGCATTCATGGGTGCAAAGTCAGTAAATCATTAAGAGGTTGTTAGCCAGATATTTAGATCGATTTACATTATTTGCATTCATGATTGCATCTCTTATCATCAGTTCTACATCTTTTAGGAACGCGTCTTTGCAATGGTCTTCCTTTAGAATCATACTGGCGACAGCTTGGCTTAGCTCGGATCGGGACAAGTCCGCTGAGAAAATGTATTTGATTACATCTTGCGACACCTGAAGGGCCGGCGGAAGATTGGATGTGATGGCCCATTGGTAAACTTCCTGCCAACGTAAAACAATCATGGTTATCGGTGGAAGGGATGCATTACTACAAATGCATCAACATGCATAGATAGATTGAGGTTTAGTTTAGGCCACGGTTACATTGATGTGAGTTGGGAAGGAAGGTTACCCAAACACTAGACACACATTATGGCTCTATTCACACTTGGACACTCAAATCGCGTCGCTCGGCGACTTGCGTAATAAAACATGTGTTTTAAAATTATGACGTTCAGACAATATGGTTGCAGATTCGTTTGAGCGTCATCATAATTATATTCCGGCGACTGGAATAATAAAACTTGTGTTTTCAAATGATGTCGTTCAGACAATACCGTTGCAGGATCGTCTGAGCGTGATCATTTGAAAACAATGTTTTATTATTCCAGTAGCCGAGCGACGCGATTTGAGTATCCAAGTGTGAGTAGAGCCTTTAAGTGTATGTCTAGTGTACGCGTGTAGCTTTGGCTCACAACTCGTATCCAATGTAATCCTGGCCCAAGAAGTTTGAAATAATTAAGAACTAAAACATCACAAGTACTTAATAGGAAAATTAAAAATTATTAAATAGGTATCAACAGGAACATGAATGAATAAATGTAATACTGTATATGATTTTAAAAATTGAAAAAGGGAATACATCGAGTTCAGAGGGAGCTATATGTTCTGTTCAATAATAATCAAAGGAAATGAATAGAACCCCTCAGTTCATTTCCTCGCACCCTTCTATATTAGATTACAGTTTTGTCACGAAAGTAATTTATTCAAAATCAACCAATGGTTGGGGGCACGTGCCACCTCAAGATTTTGTAAAATTTCTGAGATCTGCTGAATAAAATAAATATCTGTTGATACTCAATTACTTCTGTTTAGGTACACACAAAATGATTATGAGCATTTTATTGAGTAGACTAGCATATAAAAGTACTTTTTTGTAGTAGGCTATGCTCCCTGGCTCATATCACCCTAATTTTGATTTGTGCTCCCCCCCAAATTCATGGCCCACGCTACGCCTATGTCAACTCACTCACTTTTCATTGAGTTAAATTTCAAAATTTGAAGTGAAACAACCATTCTTCAGATCTCCCTACAATTTTGGTAGCCAACTGCAGTATAATATACTATTTTTCACTACTATCAATGTAATATTATTTTATTAGGTACTAATACTGTTTTTTTAGACCGTAGTTTTACTCACTTTTTATCAATTGAAAAAGTGGTCCGTATGAGTCTCGCTTTGACCCCCTCTTCACCAGCGCACAGTTAAACATCAACGGAATTCAAAGATTTTTGAAATAGTCAATATTTATTTGAAATTCCCGGTCGATACAACAATATCGATCATACTGTATCGACAGCTGACGATTGATTTGAAGGTTTGTAAGAAAATTTCTATTAAATTGCTCCCCATATATTTTTATCCGTATTATTCATTATTAAGATTATTATTTTAACTGAATGAATAATTTTATCGATTGTTGAATGTTTCATTCGAATAATATTTTGCATCACTGATTGATCAGCTGACCCACCAGTGTCAGCCTGTGACAGCTCTGAAAGCCACTTTGACTTCATTTCTGCTTTGTAACCGGTCACGTAAACAACGGTCAAGTTCTTTGCTGGATTATATTCGAAATATTTACAAGTGCTTTCAACTAGAGTCTAGTTTCAGGTTGAAATAGTGAAGCTTACAAATAAATTCAGTGATTAACTACTTAATTTGGTAGTTAAACGAAGTAATTGTACTACAGTTTGGGTTGTGAAGATTTGGATACCGGCATTTCTACTATTAAGGTCAGTTGATCTTATTTCTTTTCAAAGTGAATAATAAATTCATGTTTTAAATATTTTCTAATAAATTAAACTTTTTAAAAGTTTCAAATTTCCTTTCATTCGAGTATGGTTGATATTTGAACTGTATTTCACAAATTGATTTAAAGTTTTAAAACCGTAATGTGTCTAGTCATTCTCATCAATTATTTCAAACTTTAATATAAATTTACTGTTGATTGATTTGTCTTTGATTTGAAATCTCGAGTTACATTCTCTTTATCAATTTGACGTATGTAGTTTTAAAAATAGTTTGAATTCTTTTGTACCCGAAAAAATTTATCCAGCCACTCTCCTGTAGGCTACTGATCTAACAATTCATTCAATAAATCCTATACTTTTTACTATTCAACCAATTCAAAGTAAGTTAAAGCAGTTTTTGATTTGATTCAATCATTCCAAACTCTACTTTTCAGTGCTTGTTTTTGAAGTCTAGTCAGTGATAACTTACTTATAAACTTATTTGATAAGTATGCTTAATGGTCTATCTTGATCTTGTTACTATTTACATGCAAGTGAAAATTATAAATTCATTTAACTTATGCATAGCAATAATTATTAACAAATTGAAAATACCTGCTTAACTAAAGTTTTATTTGTTTCAACAGGATGAATTTTTCGAAAACACTGCAATAACCATAAGCAAACGATCATTGGAAGGCATCAATTATTTATTGAATTGTAACCCCACTACAAAGGGAGGTTGAGGGTCAAGTTCAAAAGAGGGCCGGCTGCGCCCTAACTTTGCCCTCCCAGGAATCAATTAAAGGCAGACATTCAATACAAATAAAGATGTGGAATCAATCAAACCAAGATTTGGACAGGTGAATCTGGTATAAGGTATCATTCCCTTAAATTACTAGTTAAAGAGTTAGGCTAGAATTATCTAACATTGTCCCAGACTAGTGGGGGGTGGGACGTTTATAGTTGTTAGTCATGTAGCATACTCTGACACAATCCTGAGCAGTACCACGTCATCATGCTAGTTTTGCGACGAGAGGGTGTCTTCTGTCTTGGTCGGGCGCTTTAATAGCAGCACCGCCATGCAGTGCAGATGTAAATGTACATGTTTTCCCCATCATGCAATGATGGGATATGTGGTACTGTTCTTGTGTTTGCATAGTTGGATGTGAGACAAGATAACAGCCATAAATTTAATAGGGATTGAGCTAGATAGGGGTATAGGGGGTGGGACGTTTATCGTTGTTAGTCATGTAGCATACTCTGACACAATCCTGTGCAGTACCACGTCATCATGCTAGTTTTGCGACGAGAGGGTGTCTTCTGTCTTGGTCGGGCGCTTTAATAGCAGCACCGCCATGCAGTGCAGATGTAAATGTACATGTTTTCCCCATCATGCAATGATGGGATATGTGGTACTGTGCCTGTGATTGCATAGTTGGATGTGAGACAAGATAACAGCCATAAATAGGGATTGAGCTAGATAGGGTGGGTCCCCGTAGGATATTTGCAGATTTCAGTCGAGTATCGTAGTGTCCTAGTCAGTGTTCTGTGTGGTAGTTCCACTGCGTTGTCACTATGATTGCGGGCTCGATCTCAGCATCAATTTTATGACGAGGTGGTAACTGTTACACTGTAGCCTGTTGGGATCTATTATACAGGAGACTGGGGTTTGCAAATATAAGATTGTAGTGCCTTCTGCAAAAGAGTTAGAAGTTAGGAGAGGGGGTATGAAGATATTATTTGTCGATAGCTTCTAAGTATATTATATAAGAGATATTTCCAATTTAAAATTTATATTAAAAAGCTTTTGATCATAGTAGTATTGCCTCCAGCCTTTGCTGGTTGGCATGGGGAAGGGGGATTCAAGCTATTATGGCTTTGGGGCTTTATTTATTTCCAACCTTTATCATAAGTATTAACTTGCATGCTTTGATACGCCAAAAGGCGCAGATTTTCTTGAGTTCTTCTAACTCAAGAGTTCAATGATTTCGTACTTTTCTACACATGCTAGAAAAGAAACTGCTTAAGGTACTTTCTCACACACGCTGAGAGGTGCAGATTCATGATTATTATTATTATTCTAGTAATAAGATTCAATTTACAGACATCAATGAGAGTTAGAAACTCTCATGAGTGATTTAAATGCAGATATTGAAGTATCTATTTATAAGACGCTCTCCTACACACGCTAGGAGAGCGCAGTAGCTCAGGGCATTCTCTCACACATGCTGAGATGTGCAGAATCATTATATTTTAATTTACAATTATTTGATTGATTAGTTCTAGTTAAAGAAATATTCTCATACAGTAGTTGGCATTAATCAGAGTTAGAAACTTTATAGATGCTGAGAAGATACATATTCTCAAGATATTGAATAATCTTCTTTTAAGACGCTCTCCTACACACGCTAGGAGAGCGCAGTAACTAGGGCACTCTCACACACGCTGAGAGGTGCAGTTATCAATTGAAACTGGTTTTTTATTAGTCAAAAGTTATAGATTAGACCACTCCTGGCGGTTCAGGAGTGCATATTTATAAGAGTTTAGTTATAAGTTCCGGGTTGACTATTCAACTTTATTTTTGAAAATTGTACTTAATTCTTCATTTTCCAAGTCTGTTTCAGATACAGCTTCTCTCCTCAAACGGATCCATGATTCTCAAAGTCCATGGCAATTTTATTTCTATGTCAAACTATGTGCATGGATTGAATATTATGTGTTGCATCTAGAACTGTGTGTAGTTACATGTTGGATGTTATTTATTTGCATCTTAGATTTTATATGTGTATCTTTGGTAGAATTCAGAGGATTCATGTCTCTTCCCTTCACGTATTTAGCTTGATCCAATATTAAGATTCACACATAAGTATATTGTTTCAGGATTGTGTTTTGTTATGTATTTCATCTAATAAAAGTTTTTTTGTTACAGATCAACAAGTTTTAGCATTCACTTCCTTTATGCAACATTGCAATTGAAGAGTGAAGTTAATGGACTGGAGAAAGGACGTCTACTGCATATTTGTTAAAGTGGGAAGCATTGTCCACAGAATAATAATAATTGATTTATTATCATTCTGTGAATGCATCCGTATACTCTGTTTACTGGCTTCACCAACTTATGAATCATTCCAAATTCAATTTCCACTTAAAAATTAATTCTCATTAATTTTAATAGATCGTTTGATAATTTTATATTACAAATTGAAATTTTATTAAAAAAATAAACTTCCTCTTGGTTTTCTGCGTTGCAAGGAGGATGCAACTCAGGTCGACTTCATCTTCAAATGGCATCCAAGAGGTTCTGTTCTTCTGGAGCCTTTGATGATGTTTCTTTTCTTGTTTGGGTTAGGGATGGGTTGGATTGTGGAGGTCTTTTTGAACTTCGTTGTTGGGGGGGGGGGGGGTTGTTTGTATATGTTCTTGTGGTCTTTGAGAGTTACTCTGAAGTATCCTCATGTAGGCTTTAACCTTCTTGTACCGCAGAAGACCCAGAGGAAGTGATGTTAGAATTTTCAAAATTTTTTATTCCAAATTGGGGATACTGTTTGGCTGGCAGGAGAGAGGTGATCTGTAGCGGTACCCCATGGATTGTCTCTCGACTCCAGCCCTACCGCCCTCCGTCATAGGGTGTGTAGCACGGAACAGTATTCGCCTTAGGTCGCGTGGCCCACAAGCCTTACGTCCTCGAATGGTGATGGTCTGGTAAGGTAAAACAGGAATAAAATTTTTCTGTATTTACTTTGCTGGTACTACTCCGCGTGTGGGCCGGGCAACGTACGTCATGGGTGCCCTCGGTTTGGTGACATCTTTTGACTTTGAGTTTTAAGATGTCCCCGGACGGTGGGTTACCATACAGTGACTGCGGCTAACAAGGCTATGGCAAAGCTGAGGGCTCCCAAGGCTATTAGATACTTCCACGTTCTAGTAACCTTGGTAGTCTCACTTTGTCTTCTATATTTTAGTATGTTCATAGCTTATTTGAAAACTATAATCACTTGATTTTTTTATTCAAGACAGATAAGAGCTGTGCATAAATAATCAATTTCATTCATTAATCATATTTGTTTGATAATCTTATTTGTTATATGAGAAAAATGCAACTATCTTTTTAGAAGTTTTTGAAACTGGAGTTACAAGGACAAATTAATATAATGCTGTATATTCATTGTAAATAATAACATTACTTATGAAAGTAGCGTTTTGTAGTATGCTTTCTGGCTCATTTTACCCTAATTTTTATTTGTGCCAATTGTGCCCCCCCCCCCAAATTCATTACTCACGCTACGCCTATGAGTACGAATCTCTCAATTCTGAACTATCTTGTCTTTTACTGTCTTGGTCTGTTGATTCTTCCCACATTGTAATGTATATTTCCAATAAATGAATGAATGAATGAACTTACCCTTCACTCGTTCATAAGATTTATATGCTTAATAGCTTTGAATAAAAGACGATCATAATTTGGAAAAAAATCTTGGTCGAACATGAACTGACACTACAGATATAAATGAATACTAAGAAAGCACTGGTACATGTAAGCTATATACATTGCGTTAATTAAGAGTACAGTAGTGATAATACCTGAATTACCTTCCTCTTTACCAATACCAGCAAAGCCGGATGGGTTGCGTCGTTTTTTTTAAACATTAAATACATTAATACACATTCAACTGTTGAGATGGCAGTTTGGGTCAGATAAGGCCTACCAACCCATCCTCAAAAAACTCATTAATCGTATAAAATGGCTTTTTTGAATGTATATAGCTTACATGTACCAGTGCTTTCTTAGTATTCATTTATATCTGTAGTGTCAGTTAATGTTCGACCAAGGTTTCTTCCAAATTATGAACGTCTTTTACTCAAAGCTATTAAGCATATCAATCTTATGAACGAGTGAATGGTAAGTTCCATTAAAAGACAAGATAGTTCAGAATTGAGAGAATATATTATATTTTGAGGAAAAACATTCTCTATGCAGTAAATATTCTCCCTCAAACTTTGAAGTGCGAACTTTATGAAACAATATCAGGGTACCGAGCTCTGCTCGGGGGTAGGTCTACAAAGGCACAGGAATGGAAATTTTAAAGGAAAAAAGAAATGAGATTAAACAATTTTTTAAAGTACAGCCATCAGTCTTATGCACTGATTCATCATTGCACTATAAAAAATTATTCTGAGCTTTCGAAATATTATGAATAATCGAGTTTGAATGCATAATTATCATTTAAAAAATCGCACTTGTAAAATTTTGCTCCATCATAGAAATAATAATATGGGTTGGAAACTATTTTTAGGTCAGCTGTTTTGATGAACTCTTGACGATTTTTCTCAAATAAATAAAAACAGATCACATGGCTAACTTCATGCCTCAAATTTAAAAATGACAATACAATATGGAATATTTTCAAAATTTCAAATTCCTTTTAATTTTCTATAGATAAATTAAAATCAGAAATAAAAAGGGAAATAGGAGCAGCTCATGTGTTTCGATATTTTTCTCAATTCTATAGTCCGTGCAAACCTTAGTTTGCAGTATTACGTTTATGGTGCGCAGTGTTGCCGGATTGCACAGTAGCCAGCAAAGCTAACTCGGGGGAGTAGGTGTATTCAAAACTTGACATTCTACGCAAACGGCTCCAATGACGGGAGTACCAAATTTTGCCGCTAGGTAGCGTTAGTCAAGCCTGCACTGACATTCTGATAAGAATTTTATTAAAACTAAGACAGTCGTTCTGGACTAAACCATGATTATTATTTAAACCATCTAACTCATGACCTAATGACCCTTTAAAAATTATTCATAGTATAATATTTAAAACATATAAATAGGTAATTAGTGTGCTAATTTTTTCTCATTCATGTAGTTTTGATAGAATAAGAAATGTAAAAAAAACAAGATAGAGAGCAGAAAAGAGAGCGAACAGCTGTGAGTGAGGAGTAATGAATAAAATAATAAGCAAAACATGGCAACAGCGCTTCCATATCCCCATAAGAAATAGCATTGCCATCTAAACGCTTACTGCAAACTAAGGTTTGCACGGACTATAGTAATGGAACCGCCGGTTTTACCAAAAAAGTGATCATGTGATTGGAATGCACTGTCTCAGCAGCTGAAATAATCTTGTCTCACTCCCACACTGACTCGCTCTCACTCTTTCTCATCATTTACAGCCGACGGAGATTTGTTTCTTCTGTCAGCTGATTCTTAAAGGATCAATTTTTCCTTTTTAAGGTCCTTTAGCGAGTTATCCCAGGGATGAGACCCGGCGCAAACGAATTTTTGTATCACAAGCCTCTTATATTCCAAATTTCGTCAAAATCGTTAGAGCCGTTTTCGAGATCCGTTGGACATACATACATAAATACATAAATATAAACATACAGAAATTGCTCGCTTAATATAATAGGATAGGATAGCATGATTTGATTTGGGGTTGGCTGAACTCACCCGACAGCTACGATAGTCAAGCCGGCTGTTCATGAGGTGCGCAATCGCCTTGTCGGACAGTCCGGCGACCAGAAAGCGATCAGCGACGCCGGCCAACTCCAGCAGCGTGGTCACATTGGTCGGCAGTGTGCACTCGCAGTAGACGTCGACCAGCCGCACAAAGTGCTGCAGACAGCTGGCCGACACGTCGTGTATCTGCACCTGGGTCTCTTCCGACTCGCGAAAGCCGCCTCTGAACATCGCCTCGAACACGGGCGAATTGTCCGTCAGCACTTTCTTGCAAGCCGGCACCAGAGATCCGTCGTCCAGTTGAAATGTCACCGACGAGGCGTGGCGTAGGCCGAGAATGTCGCAGCCTTTACATACCTGCCAATTCAATTGAAAACATCTTTATTCATTATTATTATACCGGGTTATCATAAAAGAATGGTGCGGTTTCAAAAGAATTGGTGCGATTTTCTGACAAACATTTGACGCGGTTCTGTTCATGATTCCTGTCTAATTTAGGTTGTTTGGCTTGAACGCTGGTTTCTATAAAAATTCAATCTTCGCACCATTCTTTTATGATAACCCTGTATATTCTATAGTGCTTTTCATCCTCAAAGACAACTGGCCAGCTTGGTGAGTTATCTAGTTGGAATGCCTGGCAATGTTGTCATATCGTGTGCTGTTCAATCATCACGACTCTGTTTGATAACTTGGATTTTTTTTTATCGGTGGGGAGACCCTTACCCCGGTCGTACACCGAAGCAATAGGCAACAAGCAACATATGGATCATATGACTGTCTACTCTATACAAACCAATAGTTCAATGCACACCGAAACAGCTGCTTTAGGTGTGCATTGGACTATTAATTGTTTCTATAGAGTAGACGATCATATGATACAAATGTTGCTTATTGCTCCGGTGTACAAGCTGCCTTACGGGTAGGTTCCACCTCGCCTTATTTTTTGTATCGGTCACCCATCCGAGAGCAGTCTTGAATAACTTGGATGATTTACAAATAGAGAAGATGATCAAAAATCAAACATCTGTTGATGATTGATTGATTTATTTTTAAAGAAATTGATTGATTGATGATGATCAAAAATTAAACATCTGTTGATGATTGATCGATTATGAAAGTGTGCGTATTGGCAACGTTGCAGGCGTGTGATTGGCTAGCTCGGAAAGTTGTGGGGAATAGATAGACCAAAATTTATTGGCACTTGGCAGCTGGATGCTACTAACCGCATTATAAACATTGCCTGCTGCTTTAAATCTTCAAATCTATGCTAATGTGATCATGCTCTCAGCTGATCGTTGTGTGTAGTAGCCCAATATTCTCAGAAAAGTACCCGCCCTATCCCCCTCGCCATAGCTCGACCGGTTCTGGCCAAGTGCCAAGAAATTTCGGCTTATCTTTACTGTTTCTGTAATGAGATGTCTTGAAGGATGGAAAGCACTATACCGTATCCTTCATGCTGCTGTTAATTAAATATAGCAAAATTTGAGTGTAATACTTTCACGCCTACAACAGTACTCACAGTTAAGCCTGCTGGACGCGTTCTGAGGCGCTGAGCCTTATCTTCAGCGTATAAAGAGTAACTTTTTTTAGGGTGATGCCCACATGAGCTCTAGGCTTGTGCGTGGGTAATGAGAGGGGTGATGATGAGGGATGACGACTGTTTTTAGGCAGTCGGGACCGACGGCTTTTCGTCTCCTCCGAAAGACGGGAGTGGCCGTTTCTGTCAGAATCTGTTACTCCTTACCTTATAATAGATACTCTTACTAATACTCCAACAAGATACTCCTTATAATATCTGATCTGAATCTAGTTATAATATCTGAATCTCCTTATAATATCTCAAGTTATATCCTTATAATATCTGAATCTAGTTACTCCTTGTACACTGAAGATGAAACTCAGAGCCTCAAAACACGTCCAACAAGCCTAACGTGAGTACTGTTGTAAATGTGAAAGTTTATTCAAATTTTGCAATAATTATCATAATAATTATGCAGAGGTACATTTTAATAGTGTCAATATATTATATACAAAAATAATGTTCATTTTAATACTGTTGACCAAGAACAGTCATAAAACCATAAGACAGTCAGATCTGTAAACTCTTTTAGGGAGTACAGGAACAATGCATGAATCTCTATCTATGTAGATCGATGAAAAACTTCATAGATTGGTTGAATTGTAATTCTATTAACAGGCAACATCGTAAAATATTTCTTTAGCATATAACGTGTTTCTCACCTTGCTGGACTGGACCTGAGGATTGGTGAATCGGAGCGTCTTGAACAGTTCTTTGATGCTGAATGCAATGTCCTCCAGCACAGCTTCATCACACCTATGTCTTAGAGATTCGTACTCGTACAGCGGTGCAGTCATTATTTGGTAAGCTCTGTACTTGTAGAGTAGGCGCCTCAGCAAATCTGTTTCTCTGTAAGTAGACAAATTACTAGTACGGGGCTGAAAGGTTGATATGTGATGATTCATATGCATTGAGCTGTGCATTGAAATTGAATTACTCTTGAAAGATACACAGAACATAATAATTATAATCAGATTCATTTAATTTGACACTTGGCATCAGATAGATAGAGAGATATTATTTCTTGACATTGCTGATGACCGTATAGTACGATGTCAAAGAGCTAATTATCTATCTATCTATCTAATGCCAAGCGTCAAATTAAATCAATCTGATTGTACATACAACTTATTTACAGCATTCACAGCTTGATATGCAATAAAATTGTATTGAATTGATTCATTCATCTTGGAAGTTACAGTACATATTATAGCCTACATAACTTAATCAACACCAGTTAAAATGTATATGCATTTTCAAAGTTGTAAAGTCCTTTTTGAACCAGAAAATCGCCAGTCGACTACAGCAATCAACTAGTAGATCTATTTCTTAAATCTATACAAATAATTTATAAGAATGAATGACATTTAAGAAGATACCATAATACTCTCATGTAACTTTTAATACAATTCTTTTAGTAAAAATGAGCGTTTCTTGCCTGAAATTTCATAAATAACCTTGGAAGCTATTTATCGTGTATTCGGGCATCGTGCATTCGCACCTTTAGGTTGGTACCCACAGTTCAGACTTGGTATCAGTTCAGACTCAGTCTCGTCTAACTTCAGCTTGTACTGCGCATGCATCAATGCGCCCAATGAACAGAACAGTCGACTAGACTGATATCAATCAAAAACTTTATTGAGATATTTTCAACATAATTACAAAATAAAAGTTCAGAAAATTACAAAATCAATTTACCTGCAAGGAAACAACCTGTGTGCAGGAAAGAATTGCTAATATTACATAAATAAAAACCATAATGAACTGTCAAGGAAAATAATTTCAGTATGGAATTTTCTATTACTTCTTATAGGCTACTAAAAAGAATAAAGAGAGCGAGAGCACCAATAAGGTGAAAATGAAAGAGAATAGAATATTCACTTTATTCATGTAGATTACAAAGTATGTCGCTTAAATTCTAGGTCATGATAGTTATCACAATGAACGTCATTTAAAAATAGTAATTTCAGTATCAGATTCACTAAAAAACCATCAGATAAGGGAGATTTTAAATAAAACTTCTTTTTTTTAGCACTACAGCCCAATATGAGCTTTGGCCGCCTCCACTACTTACAGCCCTCCAAGCTTCTCGGTCCTCTACCATTCCTCTCCACCGTCTACATCCCATACTTTGGAGATCATTCCTAACTTCGTCCTTCCATCTTATTCTTGGCCTTTCTTTTTTTCTTCTTGAATGCAGTTTCTCTTTGAATATTATTTTAGGCATTCTGTTTTCGTTCATTCTACAGATACGTCCAAACCACCTAAGTCTCTGCGCCTTGATGAATCTCACATTTAAATAAAACTATATAGGTATAAATTTTAATTCTAGATTGTTGAATACGACTTGAATTCTAGTGTATGATATATTTTATGCTGGAATGAATGTAATTGAAAATAAAAGTGATTTATTGCAATATGCAATATGGTTTTATGATTGTATGCAAAAGTGATTTGTGATTGCAATATGGTTTTGTATCTAAATGAAATAGCAGAGTTTGGACTTATAAATGTCCATTCTTTGAGAAGGATATGCAAGGACATCTTTCCCATTAACACTCAACCGTAAAGAGAAAGAGATATGTGGCAATAGTTCTCCATTGCGGTTCATGTTCTCGACTGACTAAATAAAAATGTATAGGTATAAATTTTAATTCTAGATTGTTGAATACGACTTGAATTCTAGTGTATGATATCATAGCCCCCTTTAAACTACATGGCAGTGGCCTTCAATGTGACAACCTCGCAATCCCGGACGTTGTAACGATGTAACGACGATGTAACGATGTTGTCACATTGGAGGCCGCGGCCATGTAGTTTAAAGGGGGCTATGATGATATATTTTATGCTGGAATGAACGTCATTGAAAATAAAAGTGATTGCAATATGGTTTTGTATCTAAATGAACGTCATTGAGAATAAAAGTGATTGCAATATGGTTTTGTATCTAAATGAAATGGCAGAGTTTGGACACGTCCATTCTTTGAGAAGGATATGCAAGGACATCCTTCCCATTAACACTCGACCGTAAAGAGAAAGAGATACAGCAGGAGCCAATTAACTTGTCATAAATCAGCTGATCGACGAGTATATGATCACAATACTTAACCTACAAATGCTGAATCTCGCAGATTATTAAAAAGGTCTTTTAAAAAGTTATTCTTTAAAATGTCTTCTTTAAAAAGGTCTTTTAAAGACTTTAAAGGTCTTTAAGACTTTCAAGCCTTTTGATTATTGTGTCCAAATCACTGTTTAATTATTACTGGATCAGCTGATTTATGACAAGTTGATTGGATCATGCTATATGTGGCGATAGTTCTCCATTGCGGTTCATGTTCTCGACTCACCTGACAACTAGCGGAACGGTGAGCGCAATGTGGAACTTGACCGAGTCGCTGCCCTTGAGCAGCCGATGCGCCATCTCGCCCTCGCCCAGCCCCGTCTCGGCCAGCACCGAACAGGAGACCAGCACTCGTTCGCCGACAAAACTCAGCTTCTCGCACCGGTTACAACTGGCCGTGCTGTGCTCAGGACGATACCAGGCGCGGCACATCTTCAGCACAAACGAACAGTCCAACAGTTGGCTGTAGTAGTTTTTCTCGCTGTTCAACAAACAAAAGCAACAACAATGTGATTCCAATTCTTTGTGTCTTAATAAGATTTCTATCTTAAATAGAATACTTTTTTTAAATGCTGATGTCTGTTTTCTAAGTAAAAACAAACTTTCACCATGTTCCCTATCAAGGGATAATTGGTTATGTTGGTGAAGTGGAACAACCCTTTTCGGGTCTCCCCACTATTAAAAGCCATACGCTTAATAATAATAGAAGATTTACTAAAGACGACTTGAATAAGTGATTCCTTTCTTATTAAGATAGATATTTATACGGTACAGGAATTTCTTTTTCATATAACTTCCAACTATTTCATCTTGCTATAAGATACCTGGACTGATAAATAATCAATTACCTACCCTTCATAACAGATTTTTACAATGTACAATGTGTATATGGATCAATGTACACAAATAATAGTATGTGAGCTCACTTACCAAGTATATTTGCACCCCCACCCAAATACTACTCACACCCACTCTAGTACATGGATGACATCCATAGTTGAGTGGGTTAATTTCCATGAATTTTCTTGATGTTATATGGTTTTTTTTAATTTTTGTAGTCAATATTTCATTAATGTATTCCTAGGTTTTAGTTTTGAAGAAGGAAATAAATTTATTATTATTTATTTATTTATGTATTGTTAGAGGATAAAATTTTTATACACTTAGAACATTCAAAAAGCTGGATGACAACAGATCATTATTATTCAATCCATGGGCCAGTTTCATGAAACTTATTAGTCAAAATATACAGGATAATCTCCTCTTATACAGGAATTTCTGTCTCATGTAAAGTGATATTCATTTAATTTGACGCTTGGCATTAGATAGACAGTTAAATAGAGAGAATGTATTAATTCATTGCCATCGTACTCTACGGTCGTCAGCAACGTCAATAAATGATATCTCTCTATCTATCTATCTAATGCCAAGCGTCAAATTAAATGAATGTCACTGTACCTTCAACACATATAACGATATTCTAAGGGGTGACCGTCCAAATTGAACGTATCTAGAGAATCTGTTGATCACATTTTTCAATGGAAAACAAAATTCAACCAATACATGGAAAACAAACAGAATCGGTTGAATATTTACTAATATTAACGTTTTTTTTATCGTATGGCTTTTTATCGGTGGGGAGACCCTTACGGGTAGGTTCCACCTCGCCTAATTGCACAATTTTTTGTGTCGGTCACCCATCCGAGAGCGGTCTTGAATGTTTGTTTCTTAACCACATGATTACTTAGCAAACGCTCTCACCGAGTGACCACTGATATATTAATGTTGAAATTTAATAAACAATACAATGAAATGAATTCGAGAATGATATTATTGTTGCAAACCGAACTGAGGAGGAAAAACGATTTTTTGCTGCTGATGATGCCCACATAAGTATATGACTTGTACGTGGGTGATGAAGTGATATGGTAAATGCCAGCTGGAACGGGAATCGAACCAGTGGCCAGTGCAGCGATAACAGACTGAAGGTGTGACTAGGCTCGCTGAAGAATTGAATAAACATAAATTCTATAACAGGAGTGTTATAGATTCTCTCGACACTCTCCCATCACGGCCAAGTGTTAATGGAAAGGATGTTCTCGGACATCCTTTTCCAAGAATGGACATTTAGATGTCCAAACTTCGCCGTTTCAGGTAGATAAATCTCACTTATGTTAACATTATTAGATTGCATTTTAAATTGTTGAAAATTATTAGTCACAGTTCATAAAACTACTAAAATTATATTACTTATACTTATAACTTTTGTAACCTAGTATCTAAGCTGTTAAAATTATTGTTATCTACATGAATAAAGTAATCTTATCTTATCTTAACTTATTACCCACGCCCAAGGCCCAGAGCTCATGTGGCCCTCACAAAAAATAGAATATGAATAACAAACGAAGTGGTGGGAAATTTTATTTATTTATTTCTTATGTATGTATATTTTTCATGAAATGAATTGATTGATTGAAATACTGTATGATCAAGCTAGATTTCAACATCACTTTGCTTACCTAACAATTTTCATCAGAGCAGTGATAAGTCTGCAGAAGGTTTGTTGGTTGACTAGCCGCTTGTAATTGAGAATGGTGTCGAGTGTCCTTGTTGACACCAAGTCGTCCAGTTTGCCCTGTGCGCATGTCAGCTTGAGTAGCACGTCGATCACAAGTTCATCCTCTCTCTCCATTTCAGTGGTCTGCAGACAAAGACGAAACAACACATGAAATTTCAAATACCCAGAATAGGTTACAAGAATCAAAGGCAATAGAGACAAGAAAGCCAATGAAAACACTAGAATGTAGTCAAATATCACTGGGTGATAAACACTCATCCGAGTGTTTTCATTATGCCTAAATAACACACAGTAAATCTAGTCTGTGCTAGAATGTATTATCAATATTTTTAATAGTCTGATAATAGATGGATTGTAAATTTTCATACCGTGAAATTTCGAATAATTTAGAATTACAGTAGTTACTAGAACGTATAGATCATTAATATTTTCAATAGTCTGATAATACGTGAATAATTTTGAATTAGACTGTTTTGTAATAGTCAGTGTTTCGTGTTGTAAATAGTCATTGTAATAGTCTAATAGCCTTTCCATCTTCAAGATTAACAACAAGTTGACCAAAACGGTGTAAGCATCAAGCGATGCCTCAGGTTTCCTTATAGGTAGAATATGAAATTCACAATCGTGTTTTTTAATAAATTTATAAGAATATTAATTTTCACCAACTTTATGGTTGTTTATGGAAGTTTCTCACTTGATAAATAAAAATGATAATTTCATGATCAAGGATCAACGCAATTTCCTCAATAACTCAGTTCATAGACTTTTTCTCCAGAATATTATTTTGTAATAAAATTTCATGAAAACTATGAGAAATTGAGTTTTGCATATAAAATCAATAAAATTCAAGGTTTTCCAACACTATTTTGCCTCGATACCTTATTTATCAATACTATTTTGTCTCATTACGTACGTTATTTCGAATGAGTTCAGTTTATCGTCAACCCCACTATTTTGCTGTCCTCAATCATCTTGTCTGATCACCTGATTTACCTTGTTTAATAATTATAGCAGGATCCTTTTAACATGTCAGAAAACATATGTTTTACTCGTCCACCAGTACAATACTTGACCTACAAATGCTGAACCTCGCAGATTATTAAAAAGGTCTTTTAAAAAGTTATTCTTCGAAAGGTCTTCTTTAAAAAGGTCTTTTCAAGACTTTAAAGGTCTTTGAAACTTTTGATTATTGTGTCGAAATCACTGTTTTAATTATTACCGAAACAGCTGATTTCTGACAAGCTAAAAGGATCCTGCTATAGCAGCTCGTTTAACGTATGTCTTTATTATTCAGCGTATGGCTTTTAATAGTGGGGAGACCCGAGTAGGGTTGTTCCACTTCACCAACATAACCAATTATCCCTTGGTAGGGAACATGGTGATAACTTCTGACACAGTGTCTGGTGAGATGTAGTGATACTTACTCATAATGAAAAAACAAACAAATTATTGTCAAATATCACGATTTTTTAATAATAAACAGACATGTTTCAGCACCTTAGGTGCTATCATCAGTGTTACAATTATTATAGCAATCGCTTATTTATTGCTATAATAATTGTAACACTGATGATAGCACCTAAGGTGCTGAAACATGTCTGTTTATTATTAAAAAATCGTGATATTTGACAATAATTTGTTTGTTTTTTCAACATGGTGATAGTTTGTTTTCACTTAGAAAACAGACATCAGCATTTAAAAAAAGTATTTTTTGATTTTATAAAGTCAGAAAAATATATAACACTAAAACACAGCACAGAACACTTATTGATGATCGAAAAATATTGAATTTTGATAAACGTATGTCTTTGCAATCGGCCTTTAGGTGGCTAGAATTTAGTTAAAATTTAAAACTCAACTATTACCTGAATAGAATTGTCGGGCGCCTTCTCCGCATCGCGTTGCAGCGGCTCGTCAGCGGCGGCGTCCGCATCGCTGTCAATGCCGCTGGAGCTGCAGACCGGCGAGTAGGCGAACCGCGGCGACCCGCTGCGGTCGCTGCTTGCGGTCGGACTGGCACAGAACGCGTGTCCGGGACTGGTGCGCGATGGAGACGAGTCGGAGTAGTGCGGCGATAGCTGCGGCGACACTTGCGGCGAGTCGAACTGATCGCGGTCGCAGCTGGGCGCTTCCTCTCGGCCGTGCGGCTTCGCGTGACTGATCGTGTAGCGCTCCAGTTTGTCGACTAGAATATTGACCAGACCGTAGGAGGCTAGGCACTGCAAATTGAAACAAAATGTACTTCATCGTTAATCTTTAAAGCAGTTTGTCGACTAGAATATTGACCAGACCGTAGGAGGCTAGGCACTGCAAATTGAAACAAAATGTACTTCAACGTTAATCTTTATAGCAGTTTGTCGACTAGAATATTGACCAGACCGTAGGAGGCTAGGCACTGCAAATTGAAACAAAATGTACTTCATCGTTAATCTTTAAAGCAGTTTGTCGACTAGAATATTGACCAGACCGTAGGAGGCTAGGCACTGCAAATTGAAACAAAATGTACTTCATCGTTAATCTTTAAAGCAGTTTGTCGACTAGAATATTGACCAGACCGTAGGAGGCTAGGCACTGCAAATTGAAACAAAATGTACTTCATGTCTGTGTTGGTTAATCTTTAAAACAGTTTGTCGACTAGAATACCGTACCTGGTTAGGCACTGCAAATGAATGAATGAAATATTTATTGCCATTTTTCACATACCCTACGCCTACATTATTCAAACAATAGAACAATTTATAATGTATTGTTGAAGAGAAAAAAGAGAAATAATTGAAAACAAGGTGGTAGAAGAAGAAGAAGAAGAAGAAGAAGAAGAAGAAGAAGAAGAAGAAGAAGAAGAAGAAGAAGAAGAAGAAGAAGAAGAAGAAGAAGAAGAAGAAGAAGAAGAAGAGGAGGAGGAAGAAGGAGGAGAGGAGGAGGAGAGGAAGAGGAGGAGGAAGAGGAAGGAGGAGAAGGAGGAAGAAGGAGAGGAGGAGGAGGAGAGGAGGAGGAGAGGAGGAGGAGGAAGGAGGAAGGAGAGGAGGAGGAGGAGGAAGAAGGAGGAGGAGGAGAGGAGGAAGGAGGAGGAGGAGGAGGAGGAGGAGAGGAAGAAGGAGGAGGAGGAGGAGGAGGAGGAGGAGGAGAAGAAGAGGAAGGAGAGGAGGAGAGGAGGAGGAAGAAGGAGAGGAGGAGAGGAGGAAGGAGGAGGAGGAAGGAGGAAGGAGAGGAGGAGAGGAGAGGAGGAGGAAGAGGAGGAGGAAGGAAGAGAGGAGAGGAGGGAAGGAAGGAGAAGGAAGGAGGAGGAGGAGGAAGGAAGGAAGAAGAAGAAGAGGAGAGAAGGAGAGAGGAGAAGAAGGAGAGAAGAAGAAGAAGAAGAAGAAGAAGAAGAAGAAGAAGAAGAAGAAGAAGAAGAAGAAGAAGAAGAAGAAGAGAAGAAGAAGAAGAAGAGAAGAAGAAGAAGAAGAAGAAGAAGAAGAAGAAGAAGAAGAAAGAAGAAGAAGAAGAAGAAGAAGAAGAAAGAAGAAGAAGAAGAAGAAGAAGAAGAAAGAAGAAGAAGAAAGAAGAAGAAGAAAGAAGAAGAAGAAGGTAAGAACAAGTAGTGTTCACGCGCATCTCAGTCCAACGTAGCCTATTCAAAGCTTTCAGCCAGCTGAATGTGTGACGTGACTGGAGATAGAATAAACGTTTAAAATATTACAAAATCTATTACAACTAAAGAAATTTTAAATTAATAACAAGAAGAAAAAAGTGAGATCATAAATAAGCAGGAAACGAAAGAGAGTCACGTGATAAGGATATTTTCCCTATATTTTACATGTAGAAATTCAAGTGAATGATGCAGTATTTGAGGAGGTTTGTAGAGTGGTTTGGGGCATAGTTGAGGAGTAGTAGAGGAGGGGGTTATTTGGGGAGTAGTTGAGGGAGGAATCTTCTACGGATGGTATTTGGTATTTTAATCTCCAGTTACGTCACGATGATCAGCTGAATGAATAAATAAATAAATGAATAAATGAATTTTATTTCCCTCTACAAAAAAACATTAAAAAACAAGTGCAAGCTCGCATCATCTTCATGAACACTACCCTGTATTCTATTCAACTTGATTGAAACAAAACGTTCATTTTTCTGTGTTTGTAAAATGGTAGCCACCCGGTCCCTGTAACAATATAATGAAACTAATAGTGATATTTCAAAGAACAATAGATTCAAAAGATATTTTAATAGAACAAACCTTCAAAGTAGCCGGCTCCAGAGCGAATTGACCGAGTACATTGAACAGCTGCTTCTTGATCGCGTGATTCTTTTCCTTGCGCAACAGATGCAGGAAGACGGAAGATCCGTTCTCGAGGTGCAGTAACTGAGTACGACCTGTGACCTCATCACACAGTTTGCACATAAGCACTGACAGCAAATAGACGTGTCGACTGTCGGAGATGATAGGATACGGAGACGAAGGGCTACTAGCTTCCGACGAACAAGAAGCACTGGCTAAATCGGACAGATAGGTGGGGAACACGGACACCGCGAAAATGTTGATGACTGTTTTCAGAGCGTAGCACTCGTTGAGATTGATAAGACCCACTCGATGAGCGGCTAGATTGATGGCCACCTGACAGGCGACGGGATTGTGAAAATGGGGGACCAGGATTGGGTAGAAAGCTGGAGGGAATTGTTGCACGCATTGGCGTGCCCCTCTGTTATCGGTGGTGAATGACTGGAGTGCTCTCAGGGCGCACTGTATCAAGTCTTTGTTCTGAGTTTTGAGAGCTTCGCCGACCACCTGAGGTACACCCCCTAGCAGCATCGACTCTCGAGTGGTCCAGTCTTTGTGCGGGAGAGATTCGTACAGCACCCTGCAAAAGTAGTGGTTATTTATTAAAAAATCAGTTAAAACAAGCAAACATAAAAGAAAAATTAGGCTTCAATTAACTGTAGAGAGACTGTTGTGCGCTTTTATTACTAAAACAGGTATATTACTATCACTATCGCTTTTATTACTATCAGTATTATGCTACTGATACGTAGTACATATATAATTATGTATAATAATTAGAAGTAAAATAAATCAGCCTACTTGAGATTATTTTATTCCTTCATCAATAAATGGAATTGAAAAATTTGTTGATTGAATATTATCAACTTATAGTAGGCTACTCCAAACTATTATAATTTTTTTTTGGCTACACAAGTTCTGTGTGAAAAACAAGTACATAATAATTAGTAGGCCTGCAACGTTAAACTAGAGGGAGGAATTGTTTTTATCGAACATTAGAATGAGTTTAAGGTCTATTCACACACATCCGACGGGCTCCGATCCGGCGCTAGCCATTCGTTCTACGCATGCGTCATGCGCCCAATGCATGCACAGAAAGAATAGAGCCGCGTCGGATTTGTGTGAATAGACCTAAAAGCTTCTCTACAAATCAAACTGGAAAGGAGTACAGTAACTAATGTATTATGCTATAAATAAGAAGTAAAATATATTTATGTTAATCCATACTTGGTCAATTTTGTGCGCTTCACAGCATGCTACCAATGCTTGAGCATATACAGCATGCTTTGCAGCACACAAAAGTCGACCAAGTGTGGACATAGCCTAGGCTAGGGGAAGAATGCATACCTCAATGCTCGGATGCCAGACTGCTGAGTACCTGAAGACGAGTTCGAGCTTAGAATTTTGACAATCGATTCGACCACCTTATGCTTGTGCAATTCCTGCACGATTTCCTTGGATTGCGCCAAATTAGCTACCAATCGACAAGTTCTGTTTTGTACGCCATCTTGAGATATATTATTCAAAACTGAAGCCATTTGCGGTACAGCTTTACACTCCTTTACCTGAAAAACAAAAAAATATGGTACAATCCATTACGGTCCAAGAGAAGGTAAAAAAAGAGGACTATAGTCTATAAAAAAGGTTCTAATATTTTGAAATAACGGTAGCCTACATGACCAAGGTAAAAATTCATTGAAAACTACTAAGACATTAGTGAAATTGCTGTAGACTAAAAGTTGTTCTAGTGAGTTGCGTGATTAGGTTGGGTTGGGGGTAGCATTAACAAGTATAGACAAACATACTTTTTTACAAAACTGTGCTCCATGCTGAAAGAATGTGATCAATAATTTGATTCATTGATATGATCATCTATCAAATTAGATTAACTCACCTGGATCCTTGATTCTTCATTGACACAACAAGTAGCCAAGATACTGATGGATAGATTCAAGACTTTCTCATTAGGAAAGTCAAGAAACTTTGTGATAGATTTGAACAATTTATTATCACATAAATACTTTATGCACGCGGAATGCTTCAATATATCATCTCTAATTTGCTTCAACGCCTTCTCTGCCCCAGTTTTGGAGATCGTGTTGAGACTTTTCACCAGCTTTATAAACCGCTTCATATTGAGTACTTCTCCATCCGAACTTTTGTCTTTGAGGCCGTTACCGACTTTTTGACTAGATTTGCCGTCGTTAGCCATTTGAAAGTCCTGAAATGTGCGAAATTCTATACCTACAGCCTAAAAGACTTTGATAATTTTTTCCATATTAATCACGCGGATTCAAATGTATATTGGAAGAGAGTGATAATTATACTTTTATATTTCAATAAATTATTCAGTAACCCTCAGAAAATTAATATAATTTCATAAAACAGTAATACCTAACATAACCTCAAAAACCGAAATTGTCCAATCTAGATTTTCGTAAGGTTCGACTGTTGACTACTTCGAGACTCGATGACCCAAACATCATCTCTTTTGGGTTCGAGACGCGACACTAGCGCTCTCGTGAGAAGTATTTGTGCTTGATGACTGGAAGGTTGAATGAAGGTAAAAATCTTTTCTACACCTTTTCCAATTTTGTATTTGAGGAAGTATCAATTTAATTTAATAAATTATCAATTGTAATCAAGATTGTAATTGAGTAAACATCAGATATGTAAATCAGAATAGTGAATTGTAATTAGGAAATGGTAAGTGTCAAGAATTACATAATAATATATAATAAAATGTTCAAGACAAATGAATATTACATTTATTGCTGTTCTACCAAAATTTAAATGATTTTCAAAGCTGAAAGATGACTGATTAGCACTTTACGAAGATTGAAGTTTCAATACCGGTACCTGATTTATGGAGAATAAATTCGTTATCAATTACTTTATAAGATTTTTATTTTGATGAGAGATAGAACATAAACTCAATAAGTATAACATCATTTACATGATTTGTTTCTGACAGTTTACTAATTCCATTTCATTGACTAGCATTCATTGTGATATCATTCTCAATTTACATCACAATCACATGCAAAAGGAACAAAGGCTTTTGAAGCCTTGACTCAAAAATATTAATATTTTCAAATCAACTCTAAAAAAGTTGTAAATAATATCAACACACCATTTTCCGATAAGGATATAAATTTTCACAGAATATACTTGACACAAAAATTATCTCAGTTGAACTGGTGAATAATATTAAAAATATTACTATACTAAAACAATAAAATACTTCAATTACGGTACTGATAGGCCTGCTATGAATTCCCTTTTAGAGATGTTGCGGTATTGACAAATAACTACAATAAAAATAAAATACAAATACATTACAATTTACATTAAAATAATAAAACTGAGATCTTAAATTACAAAAATTTACATACACTGCAATCGTTTTCTGAATCATAGTTTAAAGTACCATACGACGTACCATATACATATAGATATTCTCTAAAGCAGAGGTTTTTAAGCAAAGTCCGCAACCTTAGTGCTAGTTGCGCTAGTGCTTATAATATCAAGTGCTAGCGAGATTAAAATTCAAATTGAACATAGATACGGTTTGCGTAAATGGAAGTGATCCCATAATATTTAAATATCAAAATTATATTTTGAGAAAAATTATCTATACATTTTTTTTATGTGAGGATGATGCCCGCATTAACTCTAGGCTTGTGCGTGGGTAATGGAAGGGGGATGATGAAAGATGATGACTACGTTTTAGGTAGCCGGGACCGAAGGCTTAACTTCTCCTCCGAAAGACGGGAGTGGCTGTCTGTGGTCAAAATCTGTGTTATATATTATTCATTTATTACACCAAAAATACAATATGAAGGAAAAACCAGGCTTTAGCCCAAAACTTCAAAATTTCTAATTATTCAAAAAATCAAAATTTAATTGAGAAACATTTTGATGATGAGGTTCTTATGAATAAACAATTGGGAGAAAATTATACAAGAAAGTGTGTTTTAACACATGATTGAGAATCCATGATGGTTTATACTTCAAAAACCTCTGCTTGAGAGTATGAATGCAACAAATTTAAATTCATTTACAGTGAAATCGCACAATGATACGCATAGTTCTTGAAGCCGCTTTGTTTCTGCGTTTTTGGCGAAGCCTAGAAACGTAAGCAAACATCACAGATACATTGGAATGCCATAATATTGGAATCCTAAGGAGTAGCTTCCCTCCACCAAGCCTTGATTTCTTTGGTAGGTACTGTATATCTGTAACAGATGATAAAAAGACGAAAACTGTGAAAGTATACTATTAAATTTAAGCCAATTATCAAAAACAATTATAATTATCAGTAGCAAATAAGTTTACCGAATCAAGCGAGAGTTAATTGTCTTTAATTCTCATAATTACATTCAATAATTCAACAATAAAAATCGTCAATTACCTTTGGAATGAATAGTTGCTGATCCTTGGAATTACATAAATCAATAAAAGCAAAGATGTCAGAGCTCACATAGGATCCACCCTTTGTTTCGAACTGCTATCCACACATCCTCTTGCACTAATATGCTGCCAATTTCCCTGTAATAAAATTATATGAGTACCAAGATTAATCGTTATTTCATTATTAAATAATATACAAGAGTAAGCTCACAGCGCAAAGAGTCGTTAGATTTGTTTAAATTTGACGCTAACTTATTCAATACTCTCTATATAGCACACTGGTTCCTAGCAGTTCCGACAAATTCCGAGTGATGGCGCGGAGTCGACTTCAAATTTTTTTACCACTTGAATGTATTTTTTTTTCAAACTACAAATAGAACCTGCACATCAAGGACCGCTAACTTTTCTTTCAGCTCAATCCGCATCCAATTGCCCAATATAACGGTCACAGTCATGGCTGCCATTAGATTTGCAAAAGTGTTTCAATATAAGCCTATAAGTATTATCGAATTTTATAATCTTATTATTGAATTTCATTATACTAATCATATGATTATTGAATACTATAGATTAATGCTTATTTGTGGAAGATTTTGGAATGTAATAAGTTCAGTTAGTAATAGCAATAAGACGAACTTACCGACAGACCTGTGAGCCAACAAGAGCCAGACGGATTTTCATCGGTGACCGCAGACCGTCTGCAGACTGTACCTGAAGTGTCGATGGCCCACACCTCACTGCCTGACACTGACACGTGTTTGAAGCCTGCATCTGCGAACATAATTCCATTGCGTCAACAGAATAAAATCAAGCAATGCTTGGTAGCATTTTAAAAGTCAATAAATTCGAAAATAAGAATACAATAGAAAATAGAATTACAAAGACTAAAATTTTTCAAAAAATGGGACTACATATTCGAAGAAAAATCAATAAACTATGTTTATTACTAAAGTTCATCCATTCTATTTCAAGAAGTGGCTCTTCATTGCTATCTTGAATCGTTTGATATACTCAATGTTTCTTATTTCTACTGGAAGCAAATTGAAGACTTTCAGTCCACTTAAAGCATATTCATAACATATTTACTCACAAGTAATTAAAATGCCGCAAATTCACAGTGAAGTGGTGGTGTTCAGACCTAATTGCATTGTAATGCTCTCAAGTATAATAGGATAATGTATTGGCAGGGCTTTTTTTTTAACTAAAAAAATTAATTAATATTTACTTACTAGACGAGAAAAAGAATGGCACCGGCGAAGTGCCATTTAGCATGCTATTGCCTAGCTATTGCTCTAGTCTAGTTCGTCAGAGGCATTGAAGAATGAAGAGGAGAACAAGCGGAAGAAGAAAGAGAAGGAGGAGACGAAGAAATAGGAGAATGAGAAGAAGGTGAAGAAAAAAAGAAGAAAAAGAAAAAAGATTAGAAGAAGAAGGAAGAGAAGAAGAAAGAGAAGAAGAAAGAGAAGACGAAGAAGAAGAAGAAGAAGAAGAAGAAGAAGAAGAAGAAGAAGAAGAAGAAGAAGAAGAAGAAGAAGAAGAAGAAGAAGAAGAAGAAGAAGAAGAAGAAGAAGAAGAAGAAGAAGAAGAAGAAGAAGAAGAAGAAGAAGAAGAAGAAGAAGAAGAAGAAGAAGAAGAAGAAGAAGAAGAAGAAGAAGAAGAAGAAGAAGATGGTATTAGAAGGAAGAAGAAGAAGAAGAAGGAAGAAGAAGAAGAAGAAGAAGAAGAAGAAGAAGAATAGTTCGATAAAGAAGAAGAAGAAGAAGAAGAAGAATATCCCAGCGTGTGCCTTCGGGGAATACAGGCGTGACATCTGTCCTAATGTAGAGACGACACTCGGTGTCCACAGCCCACACTGCGTGCTTGCCCACCGAGACACGGCTGATTGTCGCGCCGCTAGGGGGCTCCACTGTTTCCCATACTTCACCTGTTGTAACAGTAACCAGTGTTTATTAATCTATGTTATTTTGTTAGTACAGTATTTAAAAGTAGTAGTCCTAGTGAGAGCTGCTAAACTTATCAATTTGAAGAATATAAGATTATAAAAAAATTACTTATTAATCTTCTTAGACTAGATTGCAATATTAGGTGAGGAAAAAATTTATAATTCATTCGATGTTTTATCTCTTAAAACTTGCACCATTTTGAACTCACTGCTGGCATACTAGTTAATTTATACCAGTAGTGCCATCAGTATGAAAATTTATTATCTAACTAAATATTAAATATTGCTTTCATGGCAAATGAAATCTAATCTTATTCTAGTATCTAGCAAATCTACGAAATAAATAAGAACTTTGATTTTAATATTGTTGAAGATTCCAAAGGTACATTGTCTATTTGGGTATTCTAAATGTAGTTAATGTTTTATTAATTATAGCTAAACTTTGTAATGCATTTATGATGTTTAATGCAATAAAATATTAATAAGAGATTTTGATATGGTATTCTATATAGTTATTGTATGCTTTATAGTAGTTTTACTAAGAAAAATGAATGTTTCAACAAATGTGCTTATTGATCGATTGAAAAATATTGATTTTGTTTTATTTAACAATAACGACATTTCAAAATATAAAAAATCAATTAATTTAGAGAAAAATTCAGACTCTGGGCAATAGAACCTTGAATGACCAAGTTACAATAATTATTCAATAATAATGATGAATTTATAAGTTGGATAAATAATAATAAAAATAGTAAAATAAAATTAATAGTAGATAAAATTCAACAAAAAATTGCCAAAAATCTTTACCCATTGGATTGGAAGTGGTAATTCCGAACCTCCAATAGATTGATCCGTCCTTAGCTACAGCCCACACCTGGCTGCTGTGACCGCAACTAATGCTGCACAAAGTCTGGTCACATGGAACATGCTCCCATGTAACACCCTGTCAAAAACAAATATATCATTAATTTTCATACATTATTGCCCGGTTTTTCAGTCGTTCAATAAAATTATTGAATCAATAACTTTTTTGCATTTGAAAACACATGGTTATTGATTCAATAGTGCTATTGGATCCATAAACTGTCTATTGAGGGTCGCTTTCCCCAACTCTGCTCAAGTAATAACAGCTGACGCTCAATTTTTTCTCTATACTTTTCCTATTCTCCGAATGAGGCTTAAGCCAGATGTATTGCTTAAGCAGCGTTGGGGAAAGCGGCCCTAAGCGACTGAAAAACCGGGCATATGAGTTATGAGAAGAGTTGTAAGACAAGATTGAAGTAAAGTAGACTGAATACTGAAATAAAGACTTTTAATAGATACGAGTAGGCTACAAAATTTTACTATTATCTACATTAGAATAACATAAAATTTAGTTGAAGTGAAAAATAAATAATTAAATTTGAAATAGAATTAAGTTTCCAATCATAAATCAATTTTCAACTTATTTTCAAACAAGTTTGAATTGTATGAGTGACATTTAAATGTAAACTAATTTAAGCACAAAGTTGACCCTATTCACAGGAAATTTGAAGTGAAATTGGATACTGTGTGTCAAGTTTTTTCTACTTAAAAGTGATTTTAAATAGTGAAATTGGATTGTCTAACATCCTGTTAACATTGCATCGACAAATAACAACTACAAACAGCGGATTATTATTGAATTGATATGGGCGAATAAGACTTACAGCAGGACACGATTTCGTGACCCCTTTTCTGAACAGAGCATCGCCATTAAGACCAACTGCCCAAACACAGATAGTATCCAAACTGTTGGTTGACTGAAAAACAAAACATACAATTGAACTGAAAATTATACTGCATATATGAATGATAAATAATATGATTATAAAAATAATGTTTTCAAAGTATATTTTCTAAGTAAACCAAAACATAAAATATTGTTTCTTAAATCATCCACAAGTGAAGAATTTATTCCACCTTATTGACCACGCACCAAGTCACAGAATAATGCGTTTATAACTCATACAGACTTAAATTTTTAACTTCATGTTATTTCTTCATGAAGGTTCGACCATGAAGGTTTAATTTCCAACTTCATGTTATTTCTTCATGTTGTAATTTTTTAGCTGAAATTCATCCAGGATTTCTTCATTTCGCAGAACCGTTCTCGCCAATCAAATCACAGGTCATCATAATATTCTAATGGGAATTGGCAAGTGTACGGTGGATTTGACCGAAGTAATCAATCAAAAGTGTGACATTCTGTTGCATAATTATATTGTTTGGTTGGCTAACCTGAAGCAGTTGTACAGGTTGTCATCGAATTTGCATGTATGGTACTCATTCTGTACTGGTTTTGGTCATGTCTTGTCTTAAACGGATAATAAAGGGCCGGTTCATGAGCTCGGGATTTAGCTAAGTCCTAGACTAAAACGGGTGGCCACCGTAGCATCCACAAACGTTAGCCTCGATACTATGTGATAAGGGCTCTCTATGCTGCTAACCCACTAACCTGTCGGGACAAACGTTTGTCGATGCTACGGTAGCCACTCGTTTTAGTCTAGGACTTGGCTAAATCCCGAGCTCATGAACCGACCCTAAGTTTTATTCATGGCACTCGAGTTACTTACTAAAAGAACCAAATCAACATAACACATTCAATGCCCATTGCCTACACTGTGATAATACAGTTTCTGCAGGTTTATGAATCTTTTTTGACTTCATATAGCTTTATTTGAATTTCACACTGTAATAATACAGTTTCAGTAGGTTTATATCATCTTTCTTTCTGACTTTATATAGCTTTCTTAAACATTCAAGACCGCTCTCGGATGGGTGACCGAAACAAAAAATTGTGCAATGAGGCGAGGTGTAACCTACCCGTAAGGGTCTCCCCACCAATAAAAGCCATACGATAAAAAAAGCTTTCTTTCTGACTTTATATAGCTTACTTTGAATTTTCGTTTCACTAATTATTATGTTGCATTGTTCTTTAATAATTATGGGGTTTCAATCAATAATCGAAAGGTAGAATAACGATAATCGAAAAGATGTTGAATTGATAATCGAAAACAAATCGATACCTGCAACGATACATCGACCAGCTTAGTGTTGCCGATCTCCTGCCAGGGACCGCTGGCGTGCAGACGGGCCGTGCGCAGCCAACGTCTCCGCCTCACATAATCGGTGAACTGCTTCTTGCCGTGGTAGCTGGCCGGAAAATCGACCGCGTACTGCCAGCCGTCCTTGTCAACACCCCCGCTTATGTGGTAGTCCACCGCCCAGTCTGTCAACTGCACACAACAACAGAGAAACGTTTTATAAAGTGATGGTAGGATAGGATGGAACAAAATAGAATAAAATAGATACAAAATAACAGAAAAAAATATGAATTGAATACATTATAGTTTATGGCAAAATTTCTACTATCGATTACACATAAAGTAAACCGACAAAGAAAGGAGATTATATCATTCTATTATTGGATTAGAGTGAAATATTGATTAAAATAACAGACCGCCCAGTTTGTCAACTGCACACAACAACAGAGAAACGTCCTATAAAGTGATGATAGGATAGAATATAATAGATATAAAATAAATAACAGAATAAGAAAATATGAATAGAATACATTATAGCAAAATTCCTACTATCGATTACAAATAAAATGAACCGACAAAGAAAGGAGATTATTTTATTCTATTATTGGATTAGAATGAAATATTGATTAAAATAACAGACCGCCCAGTTTGTCAACTGCACACAACAACAGAGAAACGTTTTATAAAGTGATGATAGGATAGGATGGAACAAAATAGAATAAAATAGATACAAAATAACAGAAAAAATATGAATTGAATACATTATAGTTTATGGCAAAATTTCTACTATCGATTACACATAAAATAAACCGACAAAGAAAGGAGATTATTTTATTGTATTATCGGATTGAAGTGAAATATTGATTAAAATAACAAGACCATGTTTATTTGATTGTTTGTTGCTAAAACAGATATATCCAACTTTCAATGCGAGTGGTCTGTAGCCGAGGACGATAAGCGCCGGTCTGACAATCCAAAGGTTCCTGGATCGAATCCAGTTACCATAAAAACGACCACTCCCGTCTTTCGGAGGAGACGTAAAGCCGTCGGTCCTGACCAGCTGAAAAATAGTCGTCATCTCTCATCATCACCACGCACAAGCCTAGAGCTCATGTGGGCATCACCCTCAGAAAAAATATTTTAGCACACACCCTTCAGGTGACAATATTATTGGATTACACTGAGATATTGTTGTAAATGACAGAGAAAGTTTAGGCAAGTTTAGGGGGGAATGCAAGAAAGAGAAGTTTAGTACAATATTATTGGATTACACTGAAATATTGTTATAAATGACAGGAACATCATTGTTTAATTATTATTACATGATATTTCATGCTCAAAGTTTTTAGTTTAAAATTCAATATTTTCCTGAACATTTCGTGTTTTTGTGATGTGCTACTGTTTTATAAACTTTTAGAATTTCATATATCAAAAGGAACGAAATAGAACTTCAACCTAATGGAATTTGGTTATAAACGGCGAGGTGAAACTACCTTCGAATTATTACTAAGACAGCTATAAACAACTATGAATAAAACGAGTTTGGCCTGCTCCTTTCAGGGTGAATGGAGATTCAAAAAAGAGCATAAAATACAAAACTGAGAAGGAAAGCATTGTGTAAAGAACTGATGTCCACTCCCAGTGGAAAGGATTTTCCTTGCTGTGTGGTCACCTACAAATTTATCTCCCAATTATCTTATCAATTCATCAAGATACATCTTAGTTTTCATAACTTCAGTTTTCAAGTATTATTATTTTGACTAAGGGCCGCTTTCCCCAACGCTGCTTAAGTAATAACAGCTGACGCTCAATTTTTTTTCTATACTTTTCCTATTCTCCGAATGAGGCTTAAGCCAGATGTATTGCTTAAGCAGCGTTGGGGAAAGCGGCCCTTGGTAGTCAAATGATTTGATTTGATTTTTTTTTGTTTGTTTGTTTGTCAATGGCTCAACAGCCCTATGTGGGCCTAGGCCTACCAGCTGATTGCCAGTTTCACATCCACTTAACTGAATCAGCAGAGGTGAATGAATTTGATTTTATTACTTCACTAATAATAATTCAAACTGTAGTCAACTAAATTCAACTTGTGAAATGATTTGTTAGCTACTGACCCACTGCCAGTGCTTGGATAGTAGCTTGGCGGTGTCCTTGGAGCGTTTCTTGCGGCCGGTGGAGTCGCTCCACATGGGTCGATCGGTAGGCAGTCCGTGCGTCGTGAAGCCGCTCAGCGGGTTCCAGCGCTGGTTCTCATAAACGTAGAAACAGCGCGAGTCAGTCATCGCCTCAATGTTATCCACGCTTTGCTCCAGACCTGGCAAACAATACTCTATATCAGTATAGATATTCATGGGGTGGAACTTGAAACTATATACTAAGTACTATTCTCTAAACTGAGTGTCTTTTTGGCCTTCTCCCGGATGAGATTTAGGAATTGTTTCTAGTTGTTCATTCAATCAATCAATTCAACTTTATTCCAAATAAAAAGCACAATACATGATAAAATAAAAACAATACATGGAATAATTATTTCCTGTGTATCATAATCATTGACCATGTAAGCACCAGATGTCTCTGATGGTTCTATCATAGGAATTTTTTAGTTATTTTTCCTATCCCTTCAGATGAATTATATTTTATTTTGTACATCATTCAGTACTTTTGTTTCAATTGATTTTTTTCAAATCATAAGTTTTGTATATTTTATTGTATTTAAACTGTATATATTTTATTGTAACATCACTAGATGTATTTTTTATTCTTTAAATTTATTTGGGTCTTCAGCAACTCCTCCATGCGTACAGGGAAGTTTTCCATTGCATGAGAGTATTTATTGTCAACTGCATACATTTAATATATATTATTAATGTTGATATTAATCATGCATTCAATTATTAGTAATATAATACTGAAGAATATAATTTGGATATGAAATAGGTAAGGGATGTAAGCTATAAAAGCATGAATATTGAATTTTATATTATTCATAAATATGATATAACTTTCTAATACAAAACAAAAATAATGAAATATTCACAAATTAAAATGATACTTAGAAAAAAAGGCTAAGTATAAGATAGTAAGTAACTGTACAGTTCATTTCTACCGTGTAGCATACACAATTTTCTGTAGAATAACAAACAAGTTGAGAATATGGAGACGACTCATATGCGCAAGTTCCTTGAGCAGCTCATGTAAATTATCAGAATTGTTTTCAATCACAGGATAGGTGGAGGGTTTTCAATAAGCATAAAACAAAAATTATCATTTATTTTGAGCCCATTAGAAAAATTAGAACCATTTTTTGTGCATAGGAATAAAATTCAGACTTCTTCAGATGTGTAGTGGAACTCCTCCACAATGAGGTGAATTGGCAAAAAAACAGAACATTGTCAATTCCACACAAATTTTGTTTATTTAAAACCATATACTCTAGTTTCAATGCCTAGCATGGCATCATCTACAGTGGGAGTTGGAAACACATAAATTTGTGTGGAATTGACAATATTATTATTTTATTCCTTCACCAATCCACCTCTTTGTATAGAAATATCTGAGGCACCAATTAAGAGGTGCAGTCTAGCTATAAAAACGGATGATTAGATTCGAGAATTGCGCCTAAAAAGAGGAGATTTGTAAAAATGCTCAATTCAACTTTATTCCAAATAAAACAAGCACAGTACAAAATAAAAACAATATATGGAATAATATTATTTCCCCGCATGGACTATTGATCCGTGCGCGGGGAAAGAGCTCATAATCTAGAACTAGAAGACAATTATTTTACAATAAACCTACAAAAAGGCTAATGCTTGAAAATTAATTATACAATCGAAACACTAATAGACTAGCTTTATCAGAGCACTTCATCTTTATGCACCATCGAATGATAATTCCTCATTCAGAGGTGATTATAACAACTCTGCTTATAATCAACAATTATAATGTATAGGCTATTAATAATAAATTGAAGCAGGCAAGTAGGAGTCGAACCACGAGCTCACAGCCCCCATACACTGGGTATATATCATCTGTGGTAGGCCTATATCACCTGTAAGGCGATTGCAGCAGCGCTGTAGCGGCCGCACGGCCAATTGAGCGGAGCCAAATACTCACTCGCTTCTTGTAGGCTGCAACCCCAAATTCTTCCGCCTCTATAACTGCTTGCGGGAGGTTACGGTATAAAATATGGGCAAGTAGAAAAGGATTACTATTTAATGACGTTAATGTTGATCTAGGAAAATTGTATCCGTAATGAATTCGGTGTCTGGTAGGGTAATTGTGTTGTAAATTTGTGAAGATTCTATTTTTATTTGTTTTATGAATATTAGAAGTGTTTTCAAGAAAAGTTGGCGGATATCTAGAACCTGGAATTCGGAATAAAGCTGTTCTGACGGGTATCTAACTGGTTTCTTTAGAATAACTTTGATGAGCGCTCTCTGAGTGACAGCCAGAGGCTCGAGCACAGTGGCCGGGGCACCGCCCCAAGCCACTATACCGTATTGGAGCAGTGACTGCACAAACGCAAAGTAAACACACCTGCACTGATCCACGGTCAGCACCCATGCAAGCTGCGAGAAGGCATATAATAGTTTCCTCAACCTCCTCTTGACGTTAACAACGTGCGAGGTCCAACTTAGTTTGCTATCGATTGTGACACCCAAGTAGCAATACTGTTGCACGCGCTCAACCTCGTCACAGCCGCAGGTGGCCGACCGCAGGTCACCACACGAGTGAATGGCCAACCGTCTCAACCCCGGATCGCCCTCTCGTCTAAAGAATATTGGAAGGAATTTGGTCTTTCCGATATTCATCGACAATGTGTTCTGGTCAAGCCAACGTTTAATTTTTGACAGGTCTGAGGATGCGTGTTCATAAACCTCATCCCAGGTACTTCCAGACGACACCACCACGGTGTCGTCTGCAAATAGCAATAGTTTCCCTCTTACTCTGACTTTTGTTAGGTTGTTAATATAAATCGAGAATAGGAGGGACCTAGGGTACTGCCCTGAACCACTCCGTAGTTAATGTTTGTGATATTACTTTTTATACCGTTTATAGAAACGAACTGTGTCCGGTTTTCTAGGTAGCTATCGAACCATTCCAGAGATTCTATCCCGGCATGTCGGAGTTTCGAAATTAATTTTCCTCTATCAATAGAATCGAAGCCTTTGTCAGGTCGAGGAATGTCACTATCACCCGCTTTTGTTGCCTATTTCTCCACATATGAATCTTGTTAATTCAAAGAGCGCATGTGAAGTGCCAAGGTCCTGCCTAAAGCCAAACTGAGAATCGGAAATTATCTTTTCGCACTCAAGGTAATTAGTTAATTGAACTTTAACGCACTTCTCTATTATTTTTGACACAGAACAAAGTAAAGAAATTGGTCTGAAATTGGATGTTACGTTTTTTTGACCTGATTTGAAGATTGGAATAACTTTGGCTATTTTAAATGCATTTGGAAATCTACCTGTTCTTATACTGAGATTAATTATATGTATTAATGGTTTCTGTAATGTGTGAATATTGTTTTTTATCAACTTGGCCGGTCTTCCGTCCCACCCCAGCCGAGTTGCCCTCATACTCGCCACCACCGTGAACAGTTCGTTCCGCGTGACAGGACGAAGGGCAAAAACGGCGCCAGAGGCATGCTCGACGTCGTCTACCTCGAGGGGACCCGTTGGCCGTAATGCCTCAGCCAACTGCGACCCCACCGAAGCAAAGTAGTCATTGAAGCTGTCACCTATTTGTTTAATATCAACGGGTGTGGCCTCACCGCCTCGCTCACAGAACGCTTGCAGCGGAAATTTAGGCTTGCCTGTGGATCGGCCGGACACCTCGTTTACAATATTCCAAAACTTTCTTGGGTCACCTCCGGCTTCGTTCAATTTATTTTTGTAATAATTGTATTTGGTACGTTTTATAGCTGCCTTTAGTGTATTTCGAAATCTAGTATATTTTGCGCTAAGCTGGACATTGTATGGGTTTCTCCTGACCTCCCTACTCAGCTTGTCACGACGACGTATTGATTCTAGGAGGCCAGAGGTTATCCATGGCTTTAATTTTGTGGATTTAGCTCTCAGCCTTTCTGATTTTGTATTCTGATTCAAGTTACTCTGCAAAATTTCATTGAATCTCTCAGAAGCCACATCTACCTCGTCCGCAACAACTACCTGTTGCCAACTCTCCAATCTCAATGCTTCAGAAATTCTGTGCCAATCGACTTTGTAGTGGACGATATCTTTATCTGAATGTAAATTTTTTAATAAGTTACTTTTGACTTCTAATCCGGTTACGAAATGATCGGTTATACTCGTGTGTAGAATTAGAGAGCTAGCATTAAAATTGAATGGCAATTTAATAAAAAAATGGTCTATGCATGTGTTGCTGATGGGTCGCGTTATTTTGTCTATGCACGTAATAAAGCCATATTCATACAATAAATCCAGGTACCGCTCTTCTTGAGAGTTTATATTAGGGTGGAGGATGTCGCAGTTTATATCTCCGGCTATGATTTTCAAATGTGACTGGTTTGAATCGGAATGAAGTAAATCTAGTAGGCCGTCTATAAACAGTGGGAGGGATGATGATGGACTACGATAAATACAGAGTAGATTACAAGGTGTAATCTACAGGCCCAGTTGAATTTCAAGGACAGGCACGTTGCCACCCCACCAATTGATAGCTGATTACAGGTCACCGATGATAAGCTATCATCAATGTAGACGACTATGCCATCACATTGATTCAGCCCGTTATAACTTCGAAAAAGCTGATAACCATCAAGGCACATGAGCTCACTATTATCATCCAACCATGCCAAAAAATAACAACATTAAATTTAGCTTTGATATTCTGCCACAATATAAGAAATTCGTCAAAGTTTTTATTATAGCTACGGATATTAAGATGAAGTGCTCTGAAATGTATAAAATTATTTAAATCTATGTTAGTAAGTTGAATACTGTTATTAAGATCGTCAATGTTTGCAAATTCGGAACATTCAATTATAGGTTCGTCCTGGAAATTGTTATTCATGATAGAGAGATGTGCATCATCCAGCCTGAAAAGGATCTATATTGCACAGCTACCGAGTTTAGTAATTGAAACATATCTTTGCTTGTCATATTCAGAAATTACGCTGAAAAACATAGCAACAGTCGAGCTATATTTTCAGAACTGATAGGAAAGATTCCGTTAATTTGCTTCAATTAATCGCTTTTGATATTTGAATTTTCTTATGTTCCTCAAGTATGTATTATATATTTTTGTTCCTTTAATTTTATTCAGGAAACTACATTCTTTGTAGCCTATAGGGAAAAATTAATCATTCAATTATTTTAGTTCTTGCTGTCGTTATTCCTTTTCTAGTCGTTTGTTTGTTTCAAGCTGGACAAAAGTTGGATAAGGGAATACTCAAGGTAGAAAAGAATAATTACAGTATTATGATTATTGACGATTCTTGTCAGATTACCAGAAGAGAAAAAATAAATTAGAGACAGAATATACAAAGGAAGTAACAAAATTCACAATATTATATTTCACATTTTTTCAGGAATAAGATGACACATACTTTCTGATATGTTGATCATATATTTTATCAGATATATAAATCAGAAATAAGTATTTTCACTTGTCAAGAATAATTGTATGATTTGGAAGCTAAGTTTAATATCTTTCTATGCTACACTGTTATTGCCATGCTGTTTTTTGTAATATCATTTGAAAACATTAGAATCTTTAATACTCTAGCTCTAGAGTCTTTTCAGAGTCTAGAGGGTACAAAGCTTTAAAGATCTATGCTCCCTGCCTGGACCTTATCTACGTATCGAAACTACTTCAAATACCAAAACCAACCTAGACACAACACATAATTTATGTGAATAACATTCTATCAAGGGAATAGTGTATGCACATTTGATTCATTAATCAATAACATTATTACAAAAATAAGATTTACCAGATAGGAAAGTTCCTCCCCATCCATTTGTATAAACCCATGGCGTTTTATCGAATGAAATGCCCCACGTCACGCCTTTTATGCAAGTCTCAACAATTTGCAAATGTCCACCCATTTGTCTCCAAAACATCTCATTTAGAGGCAATATAACCTGCAAGTTGAAAACAAAACTCATACATAAATTTTATCATAGACATAAGAATAAATATTAGCCATAAATATGTACAGCGATTTCAATACATTACGAGTATAATCAATGAACTGCAAGAAGCAAATTTTAATACTGGGTTTACCAGAGACTGATAATGGTGTAGCAATCGAAACCGATATCTCGACATTTTAATAAATTTGTGGGTTTGACATCTTCGAGCCTTTTCTTTCAAAATTTTAATACAGCTGTGGTTGAAACTTTAGAATTAAAACAGAAACTCCATTGATTTAAAACATCAAGAGCCGATTGTATAAGAGTGGATTGAAGTTAATCATAGACTACTCAAAAGAATTAAAATTGACAGATTGATTGAGCTCAAGAGAACATTGTGCAACTGAGACCAAGAATCATTATTGTAATCAGTTTATAAATAATAATAGAAATGTGCTGAATGTTGTAGGCTGTTTTATAGAGAAGGCCATAATTCAACCTTTGATTTATTTTATTGCTTATTGTATTTATTGAGACGAAATTTGGACTCACAGGTCCTCTCCTACACTCAACTTCAAGAGTGAGTAAAAAAAGTGATTTCATAAAGAACCACTTGAAATCATAATAACCGACATATTCGATCTGAGAATACGCAAAAGAGATCAATTCCAACTCACCCGTTTGGAATAGTACATAGCAGTGTCTATCTCCGTGCAACCAGTTACACTGGCATGTGTTATGAGATGTGGTTTCAGGCGGTGCTCGTAGTGTGTGAAGACAGTACCGTTAATCATGACCTGAATAATACAGAACAAGAAATTTCGAACAACATAAATCATCTACTTCATTAGCTAATCATTACTTTACTTTGAATGAATCAATAAAATGTGACAGAGAATAATTTACTGTAAATGAAACAATAAGATGTTGATTTATGATTTCTCAAGTAAAAATTCTTCATTTCAAGCACCTACCACACCTATCAGTATTTTAGAAGTAGAAACAATTTAATTACAAAAAAAAGCAAGTTATTAGAAGTATAATTTAATTGAGAGTGGTCAGCGTGATATCTAGTCACATAGGGTACATTGTTAGAGTACAGCCACCAAGACATAATACATTTTTCAACTTCAAGGAAGAGGTGTTCCAGCCTTCTAACCTTTTTATCTCGGTTCAATGAGTTTCCGGATGTTGGTGGAATCTATTTTCGTTAATTCGAAGGGTACAATCAGACCTAGAAGTATTGTTTACTCTATGCATAGTAAATAGGATGATGAAGAATATATCCCTTTCTGTCCTTTCTGTAGGCATATATTTCAAAAAGAAAAGATTTCTCATTTTGGAAGTATGTTAATACATATATTTTAAAAATGAAATTGAGAAAAAATGGATGTAATTTGTAGTATCAATTTACCTTTATGATTTTGAAAGTATGTGAATAGATGAATTTTTGAAATAAAATTAAAAATAGAACATAATTTGTAGAATTAATTTACCTTGAATGCTTCCTCCCAACAGTAGATGTCAAGCACAAAAGTTCCGCCCCTGGTTAGGGGGAATCCCCCCTCCCGCTCCTCATGTCCCCAGGCGCCCTCAGTCTTTGTGTTGCGTACAATCACCTCTTCAGCGAATCGAGGATTGAAATGCAGAGCCATCTCTTCCTCTTTACCGGTTTGTTCACAGGTCAAGTTTACTGCAAACCTACAAAATCAAAGAACAGCGGCCTCTTTCATAAAAGTTATAAGTCTTGTAAAACAAAAGATAAACTGTTACATAAAAGTTTAGAAGTCTCGTAAAACAGAAGATGGTGAGCTCATACTAATGCTGGGTTTCACCAACCTTGGTCAAACAGAATTTGACAATCTTAAAAAGGTCTTTAAGACTATATTTGATCATATGACTGTCTACTCTATACAAACCAATAGTTCAATGCACACCGAAACAGCTGCTTTAGGTGTGCATTGGACTATTTGTTTCTATAGAGTAGACGATCATATGATCCAAATGTTGCTTATTGCCTATTGCTTATTGCTCCGTGTACGAGCTGCCTCAGACTTTCAAGCCTTTTGATTATTGTGTCGAAGTCACTGTTTAATTATTACCGAAACAGCTAATTTCTGACAAGTTAATTGGATCCTGCTATACACATGGTAAAAAAGTTGTTGCAAAGGAACGGAAACTCCAGCTGATCTTTTATAATGAATTTCAAGTGATAGGAATTCTCATACATTATTGACAACTTATTATTTAACCAGAAGCACAGACAACAAGTCAGTGTAGTTAGCACAGTATAGTTAGTCTATGCCAGAAGATAACTGATGTTAAGATAGTAGAAACATGACATACCTGTCAGCTTTTTCGTCGACACTTCCAGTGATGCATAGCCTTGATCCCGGGGTGAATCCGTTGACCAGCTGCCATGTTATGGGCGTGACCCGGGTCTGCACCTCCAAGTCTTGACAGAACGTCTCTTCTTCACCGCTCTTTTGGCTTCCCTTCAACAAATACCTCGGTCAGATTGATTGAAATCAAGACTGACGGCCAGTTGCACGAAAGCTTACTGTATTCAATCAAAAATACGCACCAAAGAAACCAATAGACCTAAATACCATTCAAACTTTGTAAAATTACGTCATCTTACGGCGGTTAGATTTAATTGGGTTTCGTGCAATCGGACCAACAAAAATTGAGTCAATCTACAAAATAGGAATCTAGTATGAAAATTGATGGCAGTTGACACTTTTTAAAACCGATATTTTTAAAACTTTCGTGCAATCCGACCAATACAAATTGAGTCAATCCACAAAATAAGAATATAATACGAGGACTGACGGAAGTTGATACTATTTAAAACTGATGTTAGTTGACAATGATTAAAAAGAGCAATGGATTGAATCGAAACATTAAAACAGCCGATTGGACGAAAGACAATTAAAGTTAATCACCATGAGATGACGCTAGTACACTATGTTCAATAGGTTTATCCTTGTATTACTTTCATTAGATAACGAAATTTTACGGTGGTAAAATTTTATTTTCGATTAAGCTGATTGCACGAAATCCAATTCAAGAATTTCAACTCCAATAAAATGACGTCATTTCATGGTGCATTGAAATATATGGTTTTATTAGTTTTGTCAGATGACAACATATTACAATGGTTAAATTTAATTGAGTATAAAAAAAATCGACCAAAAGTATGATAAATAAATATTAATAAAGTGTGTGAGAGTATGAATTATAGAAGAAAAATTAGTTTTCCAGTGAAGTATGCAATTGATTTAATGAAATAGATAGCAATGATTCAAGGTTACAATTATTGTTCTCCTGTTATTGCAGAGCTCTTCACTTTGAATTATAATTGAAGAAGATGAGAACTACTAAATTTCTAAAGATATGGTACCTGATATGTTATGGGGTCGAAATTGAAGACTTCACCTAGTTTTGAAGTCGCCCAAATCGAACCTTGTGATGGAGGTCCAACCAAATTGTTGTGCTGACAACAGACTGAAATACAAAAAAGGAAGTCATGGTAACATACCAGTACATAAGTAGTTCATTCAGTATAAAAAATCTGTTTAAAGTTCAATAATTATTTTATAAAATTTTATTCCAATCTTTGATAAAAGATGGAATAAAATGAATCATTATCATTACTCACTACCGTCCAAGATACGGTAAAGCAATATTTTTTATTATAAGTGCATAGACACAGTTAAATTAAATTTTATATGAAACACAACCTTGAGAGAATTATATTTGTTAGAAGATAATTTCAAAAACCAAAGTTTACCTGGAGATTAACCTCAAATCAAAACAATAAATATTTTGTTGGGTAATAATTATTTTAAGAATCAAATTTTGCCAGGAGAGGTTCTTAATGAATTAATCTCTACTTCGAAACAATAAATATTTTTTTTAGATGATAAATCTAAGAAACAAAATTTACTAGGAGATTTTTCTATTATAATATTATACTTTCACGAGAATAATCTCCATACGCCCACAGAAGCTAGAATAAAACATTTAGAATGGAAAGCTTCAATATTTTTTGGACTAGGAATTTCCGTTTTGAAGTGAAGTGAAGACTTAATCTAATCTCTTACCTACATTATAACGACAATAAATTGGTATACTACATTATTATTAACAAAATTCGGGAGGGAAACAGTTTTGGACTGAGCCTGTTATTTTCTCCCAAATCATATTGTAATGATTCGTGTATTATTGACGAAGTCAAATAATTACCTGATATAATTACTATATTTAAATTTACTATATTATTACTATATTTTATATTCACTATAATTACTATAATTACCTGAAGTCAAATTAGCAGTCCAATCGTCCAATTCGCTGTCGCCAGAGAAATGCAATTTGAGCGGAGAGACTTTACTGGTAGTAGACCTGATCGTATGAACAGCCAGTCGGGGAGACCCTGGCTCACTAGCGTTCATTATTGCCGTTACCTCCCTGATCGACAATTGGCTCTAAAAACAATATTACAAAAATTGCTATTAATAATTGATACTATTCTTATTGCTTCTATGAATCATGAAACACTAACGAGTTGGATTTGAAAAACCAAATGCAATTCGTAATTCAATTTTGAAAATATTGAATGGTGTTGGATGGTAGAATGCAAATGCATTGATGACTCAGAAATATTGGTAATTTGATAATACAGAAATACTTACATTTAAAGATAGATCTACATGAGACTTGGATTGAAAAATTATATACAACAATTAGATTTTGTTTATGTTGATAGAGACATTATTTATTCACAGCTTCTCAAAACTGGTCATTTGTATTTTAAATTGAATGAAATCAGTTATAATGAGTCAGTGAATGATTAATGTAATATGATAATATTACATTAATATTATAATAATGTGATGTGATATGACATTACATAGTAAATAACAGTAAATTATACCTTAATAATTTTCCGTGAAAACAGAACTCATTCATTTATTATAGACATGCATTACTAAACTTAATTGAATATTGATTATTGAACTATGCATAATAGACTTCTAAAATTAAAAACAATATTTCTATTGTCTAAATTCAAATGCTATAAAATTAAGAAACTCACCTTAGTATGCTTCAAGTCTATTGAAATAACACTGAGCGTTCCTGACTCTATTTCATTTGCTTCATTGCTGGTCCATTCCAGTTCCAGAACACACTCTTCTACATTGCAGCTACCTGGGAGTGAGACTTTGCATTCAATACTCTTGACACAGGAGGAGCTGAAACATAAATAACAGCAATTGATTACCAAATGTTTTTCAAATACCATATCCTTTCATTCTAAAATACAAAAATACAGGCTTATTCAAAGTGAATACTTACACCTTGCAAACAATTTCGTAGTTTTCATATCCCCTCGTTTCCATAGCACGTCGATCTTTCAGCTCTTCCAGTATTTTATTGCGCCACATCGATTTGCTATTAGTTTCATTCAAGCTAGATGACGATCCATCCAAGAACCTGTCAAATCACAAATAAGAGACATTACCTTTGAATCACATACTTCATAAAATAAAATCATTAAGGATAACCATATTACCTGCTTTTGAGGAACACAGAAATCAACAACTGATATGAACGTGAAAATTGATCAATGGCTTTTATTTAGCCTTAGATCACTCATTCAAGGATTGAACCTACTTACGCAGGGACTTAATATTTTATCTCATTTATTTACTTCAATTTTATGAAATTGAGCTCCTTAACATTTTTCAAGATGAGTAGTAGCCTATTCATGACGATAACACTGACATAAGGCCGTTCATGTTATCGTCCCATTTACTGCTTCAATCTTTGTGGTCAGACTATTAGCCTAAGCTTGCTTACATGTTACCAATCGACCAATCTTAAATTCAAATTTTCATTTTTTTATTTATTCATTCTAATAAATTATTCATAAATTTAAAAGAAACCGACAGGAATATGCTCACAATTAAATTTATTCATGGACATTTATATAAATTCCATCATTATCCATCATTATCTAAAAGAATAAATACTATAATGTCGCTTATAATATTATTTGAGAAAATAAATAAGCGTTTCGAATCATAAAATCTCAAAAATGACACTGTGTAGCCTAGTACTATTTTCAATTTGGTGGATGGCGAATGACTTTCATTTCACGTTTCCATGGTAACGGGTGATGTTCTGTTGATTTATTTTTTAAATATTATGTTTTTAACTTGTTATATAAAGTATTTATGTGAAAAATTTAAACATAACATCACTCGTTACCATAGAAATTTAATGAAAGACATTCGGCTTCCTCCAAATTAAAAAAATACTATAGTACTTTCGTGCATTTATATAAGGTATAAGCCACAATAATTCATTGTAGCATTAGAAATATTGATATTGAAAATTAAAGTCATATTTTTTTCATTTTATAACATTGTGAAGTATAAGGCTAGGCGTACACCGGTTAGTCAAGACAAGATTAGTCACGTTTAGTCACAGTAATTCACATAGTTGCTTATGAAGCAGCACACACCGATCCCATGACTAATGGGTGTTTGTTGCTTCATAAGCTACTATGCGAAGTACTGTGACTAAACGTGACTAATCTCGTCTTGTCTTGTCTTGGACTAACCGGTGTACGCCTAGCCTAATAGTGCTATTGTATTGTACTAAAACTTTGTTTTGCTGATAACGCCAATATCAAAATTTTCATGTAAATGATATTGTATTTACTGTAAAATCATGAAACTGTATTTTGTATTACTGTTTGTAAAATGATTTGTTTTCTGATTTGGCAATAAAATAAATCTTTCTTTCTTCCTTTTGGCGATAAAATGAAAACCTAACCTCACTCACCAATTAGGCGGGAAACAGGGATCAATGGTGACAGCACCGGCCTCCACACAACACCACAGCGAATCCTGCTGTTGCCACAAGCCCTCGCTCGGATCGTCCTTCTCGCGGAACACGGATCGTTCCGCCTCCAGGTCCAGGGCGGATCCGGGATCCGTGTTCGGATCAGCTTCCATTCCGACCAGCGATCCGACACTCCGCACCGGACTCCATGCGGCCAGACTGCGGCTGCCGCGTGTATCCACCTCCCCCTCCCCCTCACCTTGCTCCTCCTCGTCGACGTCTTCCATCTTGTCTTTGCTGTCAACACACAAAAACAAATTATTATTTATTTAGCGTATGGCTTTTAATAGTGGGGAGACCCGAGTAGGGTTGTTCCACTTCACCAACTTAACCAATTATCCCTTGATAGGGAACATGGTGAAAGTTTGTTTCCACTTAGAAAACAAAGATGAATGTTAATGAATTTTCGCTACAAATCATTCTCTATTCACAGTCAAGTATTTGAATTTGATAGGAATATAAATTAATAGAACTTACAAGTAGTATATTTGTTTAATTGATCCAACAATAATTGATCAAGCAACAATTTATATTATACAAACGAGGTGATTTTTTAATGCGCGGGTGAAGGCGGGTCGAAACGAGTTTACTCCTACGGACGCTATTTTCCAACCGGAAATCATGAAAACTATACCTAATTGTTCAGAAAGATCTTTAGAATTTATTTTTTTAATGTTTAATGAATTTTTCGCTACAAATCATCCTCTATTCAGTCAAGTATTTGAATTTGATAGGAAAACAACTTAATATAATTTACAAGCAGTAGCCTATATTTGTTTGATTGATCCAACAATAATTGATCAAGCAATAATTTATATTATACCATACGTATAATTTATATTATACAAACGAGGTGATTTTTTTTAAAAGCGGTGGTGAAGGCGGGTCGAAACGAGTTTACTCCTTCGGACGCTATTTTCCAACCGGAAATCATGAAAATTATACCTAATTGTTCAGAAAGATCTTTAGAATTTTTTATAAACTTGAAAATTCAATTTTCAATTTTTGAAATTGCAGTATAAGGCTAGGCGTACACCGGTTAGTCAAGACAAGACAAGACGAGATTAGTCACATTTAGTCATAGTTCTTCACATAGTTGCTTATGAAGCAAAATACACCGATTAGTCATTGCATCAGTGTGTGCTGCTTCATAAGCAACTATGTGAATTACTGTGACTAATCTCGTCTTGTCTTGTCTTGAATAACCGGTGTACGCCTAGCCTTAGTCGAAGAACATTGAGCAAAATTCTCTCATTTCAAACAATTGAAAAAAAATTGATAAGTGATAATTAAATATTTTAAGGTACAGCAAAAATTCTAGCACTGTTTATCTTTGATTTTTAAAACAATCCACACATTTCTAGCTATGAAAATACCTACCTTCACTCTAACCGACTGACCTGCTGATAAGAGCGGGCCCCTCGACACTGCCTCTCTCGCTGTCAGCATCCTTCTTGTTGAGATGATGCCTGGAGGCCCACAGTGGCTTGATATTAAGAGAGGTGGGGGCGGATCGAGACGTCTCCTCCGACCAATCACCGTCGTTCACACTCGGCTTGTGCTCCTGTTCAAAATTAAACCAATTAATAATTATCTCCTGTGTGATGGAGATGATTATGTGGTGGATATCTTTATTGAATAAAATAACTAGCGGTCGGTTGCACGATAATCCAATTGAATTTAACCACCGTAAAATGACGTTAATGGCACCCGATTAGATCATTGGTTCCGTTAGATGACATCATTTTACGGCAGTTAAACTCATTTGGATTTTTGTGCACTTAGCTCTGGAAGTTGACTTGAATACTAAATATTTAACTATATATATACTTTAATATACTTTATATACTACTATATTTATATACTTAAATATTTAATAAAATAATTATATTTCTGTTTCGGTTTTCAAAGTGTATACAATATTAAATTTTTCAATGAATTGAAAGAAAGAGGGTCAAAGCTTTAGTACTCTTGCCAGATCTTGGACAAGATTAAAACAGATGTGATGAACTTTGAAGATAATTGTATACATGCTTATTTTTTTTAATCCAATCAAATTCTATTTTCCGATATGCTGCATATTTTATATCTATTATAATTTTTGATTCGGAACTTTTATAATATTATCTTTTTAATTATTCGAAATTTGTCAAGTGCTTTCTGAGTGAAAATTGTTTTCTTTGTGAAAAAGGTAACATACCCTATGATTGGACTGTTTCCATTAATTGAAAAAGGAACAGTTTTTGGCGTAAGCCTGAATGAATAAGTATCAATTCTACAGCAGGATCCTTGTAACTTGTCAGAAATCAGCTGTTTTGGTAATAATTAAAAATTGATTTTGACACAATAATCAAAAGGCTTAAAAGTCTTAACGACCTTTAAAGTCTTTAAAAGACCTTTTTAAAGAAGACCTTTCAAAGAATTACTTTTTAAAACACCTTTTCAATAATCTGCGAGATTTAGCATTTGTAGGTTAAATATTGTGATCATAAGCTCGTCGATCATATGTTTTGTGACAAGTTTAAAGGGACCTGCTATACTTTGCTGAATAAATAAATAATGAAATATATAGATATTTTTCAGGGGGTGATGCCCACTTGTGCCCTGGGCTTGTGAGTGGTTAATGGAAAGGATTGTATATGAAAGCATTGCAAGTTAATTGATCAGATTTCATTTAAATAAACAAATGAGTATAGCAGGATCCTTTCAACTTGTCAGAAATCAGCTGTTTCAAAGAGCAATATCACAATACATAACCTACAAATGCTGAATCTCGCAGATTATTGAAAAGGTCTTTCAAAAATTTATTCTTTGAAAGGTCTTCTTTAAAAAGGTATTTTAAAGACTTTAAAGGTCTTTAAGACTTTTAAGCCTTTTGATTATTGTGTCGAAATCACTGTTTAATTATTACCGATCAGCTGATTTCTGACAAGTTAAATGGATCGTGCTATATTATAAATAGATGAATAATTTAATAAATTCAACAACTTACCAGTGAGTTGGTGCTCCTATGCTGTCGCTTGTGCTTCTGACTGGTGAAACTGCTCGCTGTCGACCAAATACTGGCCGTGCTGCTAGCTCTACTCGTCCGAGTGAAGGCCTGCATCACTCGCCAGCGTTTGCCGGTCAACTCGGCCGAGCTGACACCCGTTCGAAAGTAGATCAGACGGTCCTCGCTGTTCACGCCCCATACCTTCAATGTCAACAACAACTTAAACGAATTAGACCACAAGAAAAACACTTTTACAATGAAACTAATCATATAATTCAGGATACATAAAATCGAAGATGTGTACTTCCCAAGTTTTTTCATATTAACAATTTGATCGACGAATGAATATGTCCCACTAAAATCCTATCAAATAAGTTATGGAATAATTTCCTTGATAATGAAATTGTATTCATGAGAGTAGTAAGAGAAGAATAATCTGCTTTCAAACGTCATTCAGCTCAATCTTACTAATTTTTGATAAAATGAGCAAACTAAATAAGGAAACCTCTGTACCTACTAAACAAGGTTTGGAACTCTACATACCTTGCCTACTAAATACAAGTATTTATAATAATTACGTATAATATTTCATTCTACTCTCAATGAACACTAAGATCTTCATAATTATTGGACATGAAATAAAACTATAAATGATAACACAAACTGAACAAAATAATAAATAATTGAACTAAAAGTGCTATCAAATAATCTGAAGACTAGAATAATCTTCAGAATAATCTGTCAGAATAAGTAGCTGAAGCATAATCGGGAAAATTCAAAACATAGACTACTACTTCATTAGTGCTAAGAACTATATAAAAAATTATCTGTATAATTTAGATTTCATAGGGTCTGAAACCCCATTTCGTAGGGTCTGAATCAAACGAGTTTAGTGGGGGGAAAAGAGAACACAATTTTTTTAATATAGAGGAATATATTGATATATTATACTTTATTTAGCCTATCTATATTTTTTTATTTTATAGATGATATATTATTACAATAAAATATCAGTTTACCATGTTCCCTATCAAGGGATAATTGGTTATGTTGGTGAAGAGGAACAACCCTACTCGGGTCTCCCCTCTATTAAAAGCCATACGCTAAATAAATAATAATCAGTTTACTCAAGATTAGATTCATATCAACGTTCGAATCAAGATAACCTACAACATAAGTCAAGAATCGACGATGAAAGCTATTTCAACTGAAAGTTTTCACTCAAGGTCAGGAATATTATGAAAGTTAGATTTATTTGACTTTCCTCAAGTTAATTGCAACTGAGCAGCCGGGCGTCCGAATAAGAAACGACTGCTATGTATAGCACGATCCTTTTAACTTGTCAAAAATCAGCTGTTTCGGTGATAATTAAACAGTGATTTCGACACAATAATCAAAAGGCGTGAAAGTCTTAAAGACCTTTAAAGTCTTTAAAAGACCTTTTTAAAGAAGACCTTTCAAAGAATAACTTTTTAAAAGACCTTTTCAATAATCTGCGAGATTCAGCATTTGTAGGTTAAGTATTGTGATATTGCTCGTCGAAACATATGTTTTCTGACAAGTTAAAAGGATCCTGCTATATGTAGTGAAAACCCTCACCTGATTATTGGGCGCAACCGACACCAGCGACATCTGGCCGACCATCTCGACCCAGCCGGTGCCACACGGCGACTCATCGTCCTGACCACTAGTTCCGTCGCCGGCCGCCAGACTGCGCACGCCTCGTCTGAACCACACTCGCCTGTCGTTGGTCACCGCCCACACGCACCTGCTGCCCACGCTAACCTGCGACAGCTTCAGTTTATCCTCGGGCGGACCCAGCTCGGTCCAGCTTTCGCCTGTTGCGAACAAACAGAATAATAATTGATATTATAATATTAATAGTATGTTTGTGAAAAAAAATTGTGCAATTAGGCGAGGTGGAACCTACCCGTAAGGGTCTCCCCACCGATAAAAATCCATACGATTAAAAAAAAAAGTATGTTTGTGGTATTCTGTAAAAGACGGTGATATTATGCTGTAAGAAGACAGTGATGGTTCTAACCATGGGTGTAAAGCTGCCAACCCACCTCAATTCCCCCCTCCTTAGATTCATTGGAAAGAATTTTATTTTATTGTTTTTCTGTCTAGTACTGTATTTATAAGAGTGTCATTCAAAAGATTATTGTCAACTAATATTATTATTATATTATATGCTTATGGCTTTTATTAGCAGGGAGACCCTTTCGGGTGTTCCGCTTCGCCGAATCATCCAATTTCCGTAATGGGAAATGTGGAAAAGATATAGGTTATGTTGTCCAACATTGAATAATATTGACTCCTTCTGTTAAATGCATGAATTGACTTGCTCTTATATACAGTATATAAGACTTCTCTTGGATGGGTGACGGACGCAGAAAATTGTGCAATTGGGCGAGGTGGAACCTACCCGTAAGGGTCTCCCCACCGATAAAAAGGCATACAATAAAAAAATTGACTAGCTTAACCTCTCCCCCCCCCACACCACGTAAGAGTCCTCTCTTTCCCATAATTTCGTGTTTTAGCCTTCAGTCCTATAACACTTTATTACACATAAAAGAATAAAATGCTGAAAAATTTGAAACATGACAAATGAATATCGGGAGGAGTAGGTTATGAGAGGGTCGGATATGGGGGGCTTCACTGTATTAATTTGAGCCACAATTTATTCATTTTATTTAAACATACAATTAAAAAAAAAACAAACAACAAAGTACAAATTTGAGATTAAACTAAATACAAACGTAAATAAAAACAAGAGGCTAAGCTGGGAGAAGTGGTGTAAAGAAAGAGGGGAATGGAAAGCTCTAATAACCAGTTAATGTTGTCAATCAAGTGGTTACTTGATTATAGTAGTTACTGGTTCTACGCTAAGGGGCCTTTAAGCCTGGTTTTCATTAGTAGAGTTAGTGGTAGAGTAACTGGCATACAAACTCTACCGTACTAACTCCACTCTACTTACTTGGTCGAGTTTTCACTACAATTGAGAATAGTAGGTAAAGTGCGTTGTCTAGTGAACAGATCTATCCTTAAAATGACTCTACTCTACTAGCAGACTCACTAGCTCGAGACTGTTTTCATTAGAATAGTGGTGGTAGAGTAGAGTGAGAAGCGGCGGTGGGGGAAGACAAGTGGTAGAGTACTATCCCACGGTGCTATCCCACTCTACTCTACCAAAAACAAGTACTCTACCATCACTCTACTCTACTATGAACGTTTTCATTGGGAGAGTTCACAAGATAGTTAGTACTCGCCCAGGGAACTCTACCACTAACTCTACTAATGAAAACCAGGCTTTTAAGCCCGGTCTAGACGCAACGATAAGTTTGTCAAACTTTTTGTTCAAACTTTTCAAGATTATTTTAAATTGTCATAAAACAGCTGATTTAACGTGAGTAAACAAGCTTACAACAATCAGCTGTTTTCTAACAATTTAAAATAATCCTGCTTTTTTTTATCGTATGGCTTTTTATCGGTGGGGAGACCCTTACGGGTAGGTTCCACCTCGCCTTATTTTTTGTTTGTATCGGTCACCCATCCGAGAGCAGTCTTGAATGTTTGTTACTTAACCATATGATTACTTAGCAACCACTCTCACCGATCCTATTTAGCAGGATCCATTTAACTTGTCAGAAAACAGCTGATTGATGTACGCTTATTTGCTAACGTTAAATCAGCTGTTTTATGAAAATGTAAAATAGGCTAATCGAGAAAAGTTTGAACAAAAAGTTTGACAAACTTATCGTTGCGTCTAGACCGGGCTTAAGGATAAAAAGCACTACAATAATCTATTCTTTTAATGATTTATTTATTCATCAGTGTGATAAATATTAAATTCATAAGTGTTCATATCTCATCATCATCACCCCACTCATTACCCACGCACAAGCCTAGAGCTCATGTGGGCATCATCCTCAGGAAAAAAAGAAAAAAAAATGGATTGTTTGTTTTCATATTGGTTTCTACTTATTTCGCAGGTTTGACGTCTAGTGAGATCGGACTCCCCAATGTAATAAAAACAATGTAATATGTAATAAGAGTAATATTATTTTGTGGGCAGCCTACCAGTGGGTCGTCCGCCAGTGATGCCCACCCGCACAAGCACGCGCCCACTCCAGAGCAGCGCCCACACCACGCCAGTGGGGCCACAGCTGATGCTCTTCACCTCGCTGCCCTGCGGCACCGGCACCGACGTCCAGCGCGTGCCCTCCGGTGACGTCACCGACACGCCCGCACGCCACATCACCTGGCCACGCCACACACACACACACAACACACCACCACTCCGATACTTTATTCACTTCATGGAACATTCACATAAAATGTATTAAAAAGAAAATATCAGACGTGCATTTCTCATTGGGCTAAACCTACATGGAGGAATGACTTGTCTTATCATTGAAAATAACAAAAATAAGAAAATAAACATTTAAGAAACAAAACATTTAGCTGTTATCAAATATTATATATATATCGTATGAGAACACTCATATCGGTATGAAGTCTTAATAATTTTCAACTAATGTCAATAACTGTATCGTCATATTATAATAAATATTGATATGGAGTTATTCACATACATTATTGAAATCATCTTAGACTGTCAACTGAATCAAGGAGTAGAAGAAACATTTTTTACAAGCACTGAGATAAAATGAAATTAAATTGAAAACAAAACAAAACTTGATTATCGAAGGAATTGAGATAGGCCTATTGCAACTATTCAATTGCTTTTAAATAATAATAATTAGTTGAACGACATTACTTAATGCATTTCTTATTATGCTAAACCTACATGGAGGAATGACTTGTCTTATCATTGAAAATAACATTGAAAAATAAGAAAATAAACATTTAAGAAACAAAACATTTAGCTGTTATCAAATATTGATATGGAGTTATTCACATACATTATTGAAATCATCTTAGACTGTCGACTGAATCAAGAAGTAGAAAAAACATTTTTTACAAGCACTGAAATAAAATGAAATTAAATTGAAAAGATAACAAAACTTGATTATGGAAGGAATTGAGATAGGCCTATTGCAACTATTCAATTGCTTTTAAATAATAATAATTAGTTGAAAGAAATTCTTATTAAGTTCTCGATATTGAAAAAATATAAAGTGTTTATTAAATTCTTATAGAATATATTAAAAAGAAAATATCAAGTGCATTTCTCATTAGGCTAAACCTACGTGGAGGAATGACTTGTCTTATCATTGAAAATGAGAAAATAGAGCGAAAAATTTAGCTGTTATCAAATATTGATATGGAGTTATTCACATACATATTGAAATCATCTTGGACTATCAACAGAATCAATTGAAAAAATAATTTTTCCCAAGCACTGAACTAAAATGAAATAAAATTGAAAAAAGAAAACAAAACTTGATAATGGAAGGGAATGAGATATTGCAACTATTCAATTGCTTTTAAATAATAATAATAACAATGATTATTAATTGAACAAAATTCCTAATTAATAATGCTATAAACTACTCTTAGTATTTCCTCACTAGCTATTATTCTGTTGTCAATATTCGCAGTAGCGGAAGTCTCCAGAGTAATTTATAGCATTATTAATTAGGAATTTCGTTCAATTAATTATTAAAACTTTATTATATTCACATCAACGATACTAGATAGAGGCCAGTTGCACAAAAATCCAATAGACATCAACCACCGCAAAATGACGTAATTGATTTGTCGTTCGATTCACTCATTGGTTCTCGTTAGATGGCATCATTTTAGGGCGGTTACAGTACATTAATTTTCGTGCAACTGGCATTATAGTAGAATTTTCTAATTTGGCGAATGAATCAGTTGTTATTGGAATGTTGAGAGAAATAAATGAATTAAGTTATATTGTAGATATATTAGAACTCACTCGACCATGCGCTGTGACAGCCCAGACCTGCATACTTCCAGCCACACTGCCGGCTACTGATTGCCCTCCCACGCAAACATCAATAAATGGCTCCTAAAAAAAGCAAAAAAATATATTTTTCATCAAAAACCAAGAAACAGTATTGTGAATTTTCAACCAGAAAACCGATACAACGGAGTATCCAATGACCATACATAGCACACATTTCGGAGTTGGAATACAAATTTTTGCCTGTAACTTTCTTCAAATTGAACCCCAAATTTTCAAAATCAATAGGCTTGTTACTTGACCTACAAAGATATCATATTCCAGATTTCGAAAGTGTACGTTGAATGTAGGGTAAACAGACACGAGTACTATCGCAATAAGGCCCTATCAAGTCATTAATAATAATTTTACAACAAAAATTAATCTTGAGATCTCAAAAAGTGTAATAAGTTGAAAGTGGAAGTTGAAAGTTGCACGAGCATAGAGGACCACAAAGGATCCCATGTTAATCTTATGATAAGATAAAGACTATAAGTTGAAAGTTGCACGAGCATGCGTGCGTTAACAGATGATTTTTCAAAGATTTTTCAAAGAAAATACGTAGATAAATTTTATTCATAAGATTATTCGACGGATATTTTGATAACGATAATAAAAAAATTACGTCACTAAAACAATAGTTCCATACAATGTTTGCAAATCTTTTTCCAGAATTCTTCATCATTTTATTGATGAAAGAAGGTTAGATTTTCAACATTATGAGACAACCAATCAATTATGGACCAAGAACAAGTTTTTTTTTAAAAGTATTATAGATCAATCAAAGAATAGCCAATCAATCATGGATCAAGAAGACGATTTCAACAAAGTATAATAGATTATTTCAATTTATTATCATAATAAAATGTATACCCCAATTTCGCACACAGCAGTGAAGTAATGTACAAACAGGAGAACATAATGTCATTTATCGATCTATGTATATCATCAAGACAGTATTATAGTGTAATTATTTCAGATATTTAAGAAGAATTTGTTTATGATTTATTAGAGATTTGAATAAAAACACTTGACAAATTGTGAGAGTGGTTTAAAAATTGAAACGGCCTCAAGTATCAATGTAATCACCTTAGTTGGATCCTTGTGAAGCGGCGCTATAGCACACCAAGAGTTCATAGCAGAGTACCTCCTATAGCGCACCCATTTCCTTCTTCGAACGCACGAGCTCCATTGCTTCTGAGGATGATAGGTGGCTGGAAAATCAACAGCATAAGTCCATCCCTGAAACATAGATCATTAGAGTTTTTTTTATTTGATTCATTTGATTGATTCTGATTCATATTACAATTCTTAAAACATTCAATTCCATCCAACTTCAATTCAATTAATAGTTACATCCTAAACATCTGGTGATCAGACAGAGGATGAGTCAGAAAAAGGCAACCTTAAGAAGGTTCTCAATACAAATTCAAATAACAAGACATATATCTAAATATACATAAATCACATAGAAAAAAACAAATAAAAGATGTAGTCGTTGAAAGTGAGTGAAAGTGCCTAGGTCATTCCTGCATGAATTCATCCACAGAATAGTATGCCCTTTCAAGCAATAGCCTCTTTAATAGTCCTCTGAATTTTCTCAAGTCCACCATGTTTCTTAAACACTAAGGAAACAGATATTCAATTTATAAGATTTTCATCTGCAATATCTTACATTTTCACAACATTTTACTTACATCATCATTTATTTCAACTTATTCGTGCAACTAGCCGAATGGATGTTTTATTTTCTCAAGTCAAATCAGTATTTTCTGCTTTTCTGCTATTTAAATGACATCCATCCTAATATAACAGTTATTCAATTTACTGCAATGTATTATTTTTGTGACATTCCCGATAGCATTGTATAAACAAAGACAATTTAATCTATAGTAGGATTGTATTTGGTATAATGCATATGCCTTAAAGGAATAAAAACATCCAAATTCTTATAAAGGTTTTTTTGCAAATATTTTACTTATTTACAACATTTTACTCACATCATCATCCAGTTGTTGGCCCTCTAGTGAGGTTTCAATGTGCCAGTTACCCTCCCATTGCCAGGCCATGGACGGCAGACGAATTCGCTCCATACAGCGCTCTGTCAGACCATCCTCGCTTGAAAAGTTGAACCGGTCTGTCGGCAACAATCGCTTGCTGAATCCGTCCAATGGCAGCCATCTCTGTTGAAAAAATATACAAAAAAACTGATAATGACTGGCCAGTTGCACGACAAGCCATTAGGATTTTACCACCATTAAATGACGGTGGTTGGGCTCCGTCATTTAATGGTGCTTGGTCGACTTTTGTGTGCTAATTAATTGGAGTAAAAGATCACACGACACCGTCAATGCTCAAGTGTATGCAGCATGCTTGAGTTGCACATAAAATCGACCAAGTGTGGACATAGGAAATACTCCTCGGCCGTTCTGAGATAGGCCTACATTGTCTGCCGAGTCGCAGATACATTGTCCGCCGAGTCGCTGTCCCACTTGGGAGAGAGCCCGAGACACTTTTTCTATCGTCGAGAATTGTTTCTGACGGCTAATAAGGTCCCATTTAACTCAATGCTTTTTTGCTCTTGGGCAAAGTCTACCGAGTAAATAAGGGCCTAACTCTGGAATATTATTTAATCTAAAATCATGCTTACAAGAACATAATATACTATAATAGGAACAGCCCGAACAGGGCGCTTGAGAGGCAACGCCATTGGTCAACATCTGAAATTCAAATACGGTACCGCACTTAAATAGGTACTTGAAATGGGAAATGAAAACATTGCTCATTTGATTGAAATAACAAAATTGAAAACTGAATGGCGTACCTGATTTTCGTAGGACTCCTCCTTTATGCGAATTGGAATGTCAAGACCATGAACATGCACATAGATTTGCCGATCTCCTCCGACTGCCCACAAGAAATGAGGAACCGCCGAAAGATGCTTGAAGTCTAGACCAAGGTAGGGGAATTCTCGCCACTTGCTACTGTTGGTTGCCAAACCAAACACTCGTCCTTCATTGTTGATCGCAAATAGCATAGAAGTCGGCATTTTTCTTGCAATAATTAGCGGCCATCTAATTCATATTGACAGCTCTGACTGGAAATTCAAGATTTTGAACTTAAAACATTCTTATTGTAAAAAAATACAATCTCGAAATTGTACAAAAAAGTAATCTATTTAGGCCTAACCACAATCTTGTGTAATGAAGTTAACCTCAAAATTTTCTGTCTAAATTTGCATTGTTTATCACATCAAGATGCTAGAATGCAAGACAGAAAGCTATTTTTGAACAATGAAAACTCCTCAATTATAGAAATGAAAAGTAATAGAAAAATGCACTGTTTTATAATTGAATAGGAAGTGTTAATAGTCACTGATAGCAGTTTGCTTTCAATGTAAAATTTGTTTGATAGTTCAAAAATATAGCCTAAGCTCATAATACAATCAAAATATGATAATTATTTACATACATTACACGTTATTATTATTTGTAGATTATTCACGGGTTCACTTCACATAGTTTCCACAAAATTCAAGTCATTCTTCTATACACCACTCCACTTGGCACTTGACAGGTTGTTGACACTTGACGTAATGACTGTCAACAAATTGAGATCGATTGTAATCTATCGATTTTATTTCACTTGTCATTCTAGGCAGACGGCTCCAACAGGCTGGAGTACCAAATTTTGCCGCTATTACTTGGTAGCGCTAGTCAAGTCTGCGTCAACAGTTTGGCGCGCACTTTTGAAATCTATTCTTGTATGCCAAACCCAAAGATAAAGAAGTGTATTGTAGGTGAATGATTATTTGCTATGTTCTAACTTCACCGTTTCTTTCTGATAAATCACTCAAATACTATACTCATTAATCATTTAATTTTTCCATAAGACATCTGATCTAATCTTTAAAAATTATTTTTTACTTTTTGCTTAGTGGAATTCGTAGAATTCAACCTATTATCCAATATTTTTTACCACAAAACGACCATTCCCGTCTGCCTGAAAAGTAGTCATCATCTCTCATTTACGTCGCCATCTCTCATAAAACAATAATTGCTGGTTATCTCTTCAATCAGCATGATGAATTATTTGTGTTTTTTCCTATCTTGCAATGGTAAAATCCCTTCCAAATAACTCTGTTCATTCAGTTCACTCTGTTTCTCACTTGAGCGGATCTCACGCGGGCTCATCCTCAATTGAGAAAATACAATTCTTTCAATTGAATGTACAGTAGGATTTTTACACACATAATAATTCTGATAACACACTTTTATTTATATTTATAACAATAAATGAGTTTTATTTCATGACAGCAAAATGTATTCAGATAAAACAAATATTTCCTTAGTACTATATGGTAAAAATATTGAATTAATATTAACGATTCGTGGAATTGCACACTGGAAACTTCAGCTCAGTCGAAGCCAAATGCTGATCAACCCAATGATTTGCTTTGTTCTCCAGCTCGCTGTTGAATTCTTTCTTGCCTCCAACTTTACCTGTACGGAACAAAGGTTTATTTGTTAATATTGTTCATAAAAAACAATTTCTGTCATATATCTTAATGAAAATAATTAGGTTTAAAAGAAAAGTAGATTACCATACATTTTTTATAGATTACCTCTTGAAGATATCGGGAGGGAGTGCAATACAAGTTCAATACATAAAATATACCAGTAGTATATAAATAATATATAGGCTACTGGTGTTCCAGCACATATAAAATACAATATGTATATGTAGGCCTATAGTGTGTACGTATGTATTCCGTACACAAATGAATGCAATTGATCACAACTCATGCAAATGTCAGATGTTATCTAATCTAAATGAAAATCTTAAATACTATAAAATATTTTTCTACTAAATACTTCTTCAATTGTTTTTTGAATCATCAATTTACACTGGGCTGTAATAAACTTAACGTAGATCCCAATCATAGGATAAAAAGCGAATAGCTAAAACTATTGAGATATCCTTTATTTCAATAATTCTTTCGACTTCTGCACTGTAAATTATAATAACAAAAATCATCCATGGTTTTCAATATCCTATTATCAGATTCAATTAATTTGACGCTTGGCATTAGATAGATAGGGAGACATTATTTATTTGCCATCGTACTCTACGCTCACCACCAAGTCAAGAAATAATATCTCTCTATCAATCTGATGCCAAGCGTCAAATTAAATGAATCTGATTATACCTTTTCTTATGAAATCCTCCTCTCCCTCTTTGTAAAAGCCGCGTATCACCACCTTGGGATGCAAAACAACGTTTTTCTTGAAGTTGTCGATGTGCAGATGTTGAGTCAGTTTCGAAATTTGATCTGCTGTCAATTTTTTGCCCAAAAACTCGGCGACTTTCTCTATATTTTTTGGCAGATCCTGAAAAATGGGGAAAAATTGAGTGGTCGGTTTGGGAAAAATAAAAAAAAACGTTGACGAAAAATCAACAAACATAAAATGAATGATGAAGGTACATAACAAACAATTTGAATTTGCTGTTAATATTAATAATAAAATGAATGCGTCATGAATTTGAAGCATTCATATTATCATGTGTAAAAGATAAATTGTTCATTCAAATTGACTCATTCATTAGGCATCAATATGTAATCTTGACACTATTAAATTGTATTTCATTGAGATTGAAATTCAATTCAGTCAGTAAAAAACTCATTATTAATTTATGACTACACTAGTTTCCTCTTATTCAGATTGGAAATACGTTGGAGGAATTCTCAATCGTAAGATAAGGGAGTAGAAACATTTTTGGCATGTTGCAACACAGGAAAAATTAATAGTAGGTACATTATTTTCATCCAAAATTTCTCCAAACCAATAGGAGTACCATACGATCAACTTATTTATTAGATTCATCCATTCATATTTTTAATATTATTTATTTACGTTTATTAGACATGTTTATCTATTCATCCAATCTCTTTCACCAGTTCTTGGTAGAAGAGTGCTACTTGAAAATTCCTATGTATTTATTTATTTCTTCAGACCAATTTAGGATTTCAATCTACATGAAAACTTTCATTTGAATTTCTATAATATTTGCAGATAATCACTTGATGAAGTTTACCTGGACCATATCCTCATAAAACAGGAACAATAAGTTGGGATGATTTCTCTTCGACCAGGCTTGATTGATATGGGGCCAGTACGGACAAAATGCCACTGAAAAAGCAGACGAAATATAATTCAAATAATTGAATATAGCCTATTAGGTATTGAATGATAAAAAATAATATAATATCTGACACAATGACTGGCACAGAGATATCGTGATATCTAAACAAAATTTTAAAAAATAAAAATTAAATTTATTGTTATTTTCTTTTACAAACAATTGAAACAAAACATTCTTATAAACTAATTTAAATCTTCAAGTACAATGAAGAAACATAATCTAGTACACTGAAGATGGCGCAATGTTTGTGATTTTGTTAATAGAAAGTGATATTTGACTATGTATTTGTGTTTTCATAATAAATAATATGTTGAATATACTATTGTATTATTTTTGTTATATCATACTCCTGTTGTATTATTTTTTGCCTTTCTGACTTGTATTTAGCAAATGTATATTTTCATCTTGTTTTTGTATTGAGAATAAAAATCCAATTCAATACATCAACATAATACATTCAATTTCGAACAGACATATAATTCGAATTCTCCTACACATCTACTCAATAAAAATCATCATATCCAACTATTCAAACGAATAAAAATTAAAACCAAATAATGTTTTCGAGCACTCACATACTGAATAAGTTCTGTTCAAAAAATCCAAGTTTCTCACAAAATGAATAAGAAAAAATTTCTGCACACATTTTCCTCACATAAGTTTCGTTCAAATAGATCCCAGTAGGTTTCGAAATCACTTTCTACTTCGTGTAATATTCATAGCACTTATAAGTTTTGTTTTTTGAAATTTATTTATTGCCAAAATATTTTTTACAAATAGTTCAAGTTCATACAGTACAGTACAAACAGATCCCATTCCAATTTTCAAAATGGATATTGGATACAAATGTTCCTACTCACATAAGTTCTGTTCAAATAGATCCCAGTAGGTTTCGAAGTCGCCAGTGTACTCGTGTACTTTGAGTAGGCGATTGTGGTAGTAATAGGAGGTGGCGACGTCTTTGGGGTTGCGCGCAACATAGATGACTTTGGACGTGTCCAACATGGTGGGAGGAAGCAAATCGAAGGGCAGATGAGTTTTAAAATGTCGTGGACTGTTCATGTCGGCTGCCCATTCGTAGCCCGGCTGTCTCATGAATGCCAACTGATCTTCTATTTCTTTGGTGCTACCGTTCAGGTCCAGAATCTCCTTGTGCAGCTCAGGACTATGCAGGATTCCGAATCTGAAGTAGAGCAGAATTAGACAAAAAATGAGTATCTCGAACAATAGGAGCTTTTTGGAAGATCAAATCAAATCATTTATTGCACAAAAAATTACAATATTCCATCTTAATGTTATTTACAAAATTGAATATTCTAACAAAAGATTCTCTGTACAACTTTGTGCTACACGTCGGCAAAAGTAAACTTGTACGCCGACGTGGAGTCTTGAAATAACTTATTTGCATACATACTAAATTAATGTCTCACCTATGTAGATTAATTTGTTTGTTTTTTCAGATCGCATATTTGACATAGTGAGAACAGAGACCTCGGCTGGGAAATATATTTGTCAATAATTTGCTTGATTAATTTCCCCTTTCGAACAATAGGAGCTTATTGGAAGATTGAATTGTTTGCTTTTTCAGATTGGTTTCTACTTGTATCGTGTATATTTAACGTATAGTGAGAACAGACTGGAGTGGCCAGTTATTGATGGTTCAGTCTTGAGAATCGGTTTGTATTCAGTAGTTTGTATTCAGAGAATCGGGAAACTATTCAGTAGTAAACTGGTTATGATAGAAGTAAGAACTTTACTCACTCCAGGAATGGGAACCTTCGATCGAGAGGAGTTTGCGAGGCTCTCTCGTAGTCCAAGTCGTTATTTATGAGCCACAGCAGCTCTTGACACCATGTTGTACCTGCAACACAATAAACAAGACATTACACTAACATGACTTGATGTTCTTATCAATCAGAATTAAAATTAAAATTTATTTCCTTTTTGTCACAATGCATCACATTAAGTTATATTCATAATTTCAATAGAAATTTCATTTCATTTATTGTCATAAAATTTCCAGAAAAAATATGAGAATAATACAAAATATGGATGAAATACAAAAAGGAAACAGTAGTTGGAGTTTTTGTTTGGAAAAAAATTTCCAAATATTAAACTCATCATAAGATATTGCAGAATATTTATAAGAGTTTCATATTATTCTAATCTTTTGGTGTTAGCTGCTTCTTTATCCATAATCAATTATTCAATTCTAAAAAGGTACAATGAATAGGCCTATCTCACAGCAACATTGAAATATAGGAAGCACCAGTCAGTAGAATATGATAAGATAAAATATTACTGTATTTATTCATTCAATTGGTACATAGAAAATCTTACAGACTTATAGTAGTCTATCATTGACATTTTTGATAACATTAGATTTGATTACATTATTCACTTTATTTATGAAGAGAGGTAAAAAAAGACAAAAGTAATACAATGCACTTCATTAAATCATAAAAACTAAAACAATCAATTAACGAAATTAGAAGAGGCTTAATTATGTGATTAGATAAGAAATATTTAAATACAGTAATACAATTCACTCCACTAAATAATAGTAATAGGCTTATTTATTTGAATGGATAGGAACTATGTAAATTCAAACCTGAACGAGGGAAAGTCATAATCCAAACGTCATCTTTTCTGACTTGCATATTGTAGTAGCCTTCTGCTTGATCCATGTAGCGCATGGGAAGAAGCCATTTCTCCGGACCCACTTTACAGAAACCTCGACGTTCGCCCTTGAAGTAGTTCATCAATTTTGTATTGAGCTGCTCATCCACTCGTTCGATCTTATGCGGAAACATTGTTCTGAAAATAAAACACAGCAAATAATCATTCTATTCCTATTGTAACAGACCAATTGCTAATAATTCAAAAGTTTTTCACTCGACATGGTAGTCTGAATGAAAAAAATAAATATCATTACTGTACTTACACAAGGAGAGTGCTTCTTGATTTCATACTATTACGTCTACTTTCAACACTTTTCATTTACAACAATACTAGTGTATTTCTGTTCTTCTTCTTCTTATTCTTCTTCTTCATCTCTTCGCCTCAAGATTTGTGGAGTAAATATCAGTTAAAAGAAAATAATTTGTAGTATTTCAACATTCTTCTATTTCCTATGGTTTATTTACATTTATTTACAGTGCTTGTAAAATTTCTTCATTTTCATTCTCATATCAAATTGGTTCCTACATTTTAATACATGCTGAATCATACTAATAAATCTTGTTAATTGGATGGTAAAAAATGGATTTATTTTTGAAGTACCGGTACCTATATCACTATGATAGTAATGCTCAAATCGATTCAAATACTATAAATTTATTTTCAAACTTTTTTTGAATTACTTAGTTTATTATGTTTTATGAGAATGACGTTTCATTTACTATTATAGAGTTAATTTGATGCTACGCATAAAATTCTTGAAATCATAATCCCCACTCAATAAAACTAACAGCATAGTTCATTAGCCTCACCGTTATCACAGATTCATTTATTGCTTTCACATTCTTTGTGATTGTCTCATCTTTATGTTGCCCCTTTATTATCTCCTACTTCCCCCCCCCCCACAATCTCCTTGTTCAGCAATCTCAAATGATCTTCAATCAGCAGTCTTTGTTCAAGACAGCATCTTAGTCAGTAAGAAAACAAAAACCCCAATGCATCATTAGACTTAGTTCAATCAAGATAAATTGAATAAGGATTACCATCAATCATGGGAAGACATTGGAATGAGTATCAGATTTTTTTTATTTGAATAATGTAAGGATATTTGGTTTTTATTAGGCACTGTGAATAAACCTATATTTTAGTTCTCCAGTACATCTTACCTTACTCAAGAGCTATTGGAGTACTCTATAGTTCTTTAATAACAGGATAGAATCCTGTATAGAAGTAGGATAATGGTACTCTATTTTCAGAAGACAATAATATTTTTAAAAGCCTTGAAAAATAGATGGTAATAATACCACCAGGAAATAATGAAGTTATGTTAAAGTATCACAGTAGCCGTTTGACAATATTAATCTATTATTTTTTTCATAACAATTAGGTAGTAGGAAATTTATGACCCATGCTGTTATACAAGAAAACAGAAAAAGTTTCAGTCATAATTGATGGTAATCAACATTTCCTTACTGGTTCACGCAATCAAAAGATTTTAAACAATATTTTTTCACAATAGTTTGTTGGAAGCCATTATACAGGTTTGTAAAACTTAGTAAATCTATCACATAGAAAAACCATTGTATAATACCGTACTGTAACAAACGATATAAAAATGATACTATGTATTTCAGTGATAATTATGTAGAATAAATTTTATTATGTTTCTAGGAGTATCCTGGGCATTTCCACAATTTAAATCAATTTTTTTTTTGTGGAACAAAATCCAGCTCAACTAGACATTTCTATATGGATCAAAAATAAAATCATTCATACTTTTTTGCTGGTATTCTGTAGTAAACGCATTACTCTCATCTGAATTCATTAATTTGTTTTCACAATTAGAAGCGTTTAAAAACTCTTGTTTAACTGGTACAGACACACGACAGAAAGTGAGAAAGAATCACTGAACTGTGATACGACTACCTTTCCAAGTTGTAATTTATTTGCAAACCGGTATGCTAATCAACTTACACAATTCATTCGCATCAAGCCCGTAATAATTATCTGAGATCTTCTTGAGTAGATAACTAGTTTCATTAAAAATCTATATCGGTCAAATTATTATATTATTCAAAACATATCATTATGAAACTGGTGTGACTTCTAGACATTTGTAGATGCTTGAGTATTTTATTGATTCATTCATCTATTGCAAAGCGAAAGGAGAAAATTAAAAACTTATATCAGCACGAAACTTCAATGTTTTCAGGAATTTATGGAACAGTTCAAACGAATATTTACATCAAATTATAAGAAGCAAATTAACGAACAAAATTAATAAATATAGATGAACCACTCTACCAACAAAACATACCTGAAATTTTTTCAGAAAATCACGTGGTGTAACTCCTAACGTGTGAGTGTGTTGTGAATCTTATAGCTGTACTTACTACAAATATTATGAAGATACAAATTTCTAGACCTTTATTACTAGATTATTTTCTATTTTGCTACAGTTATTTCCAACTGAAGAGTACCGTAAATTATTTAATGAAAGTATAGCATAGTAGTTCAAGGGTGAATATATTTCAACATAAAACTATCAATCAAGTTCTGTTCATGTTATGTAAAGGTGCGAGATCACTCATCACGCTTTACTTTCTATATTTTCATGGTCATAATTCAGGATATTATAGATACAGAATACAGATACGTTATATAATAAACAGATACATATACTCTAAGAAATTAAGAAAGTTAACTCAACTTTTTGGAAAGAATTACCACCAGCAAAAGAATGAATAAAAAGAGGAATAAATTTATCATAATAAGTATTATACTGTATAAGTAATGGTGGGGTGGTTCATCTATATTTTTAAATTTCGTTCTGAATATAATTTTTTTTATTATTTGCTTTATAGGTTGTAGATTCGTTTGAACTAATTATTAGAGAATTACATTATAATAGAAATTATATAAATAGAAATATAATGGAAATAATATTGGAATTAGGCTTAATAGAATTGCATAAGAGCAAAGACAATAATTCCATCTTAATAATTAATCTTAGAATTTGTTATTCTATCTTGAAAAATGGAATTGTCACACTCTTCCAATCAAAAATAGTCTTTTCTTAAAGACTAAATCACTCTTTTATCAAAAATATTGATATTGGAATATTTATAATAATAAATTAATTGAAGTAGTTTTCCACTTCTTTCAAACAAAAAACAGTCAGTACCTTTCTATTTCCACACCTCAGAACATGAATTATACTTCTCACAAAACAAACACGTGACAAATAAGCTACAATAAAATGAAAAACCTACAAAATAATTGAAAAACTACAAAAGAACAAAAAAGCTAAAAAGCTAAAAAACAATGAAGACGATGAAAAAACTACAAAACTAAAAAGCTAAAAAAACAATGAAGCCGATGAAAATAAACTACAAAATAACTAAAACGCTAAAAAAATCGGAAAATTACGAATCCCCGGTTGTCGTAATGTGGAGAAGACGAAAGATATAGCAAGTAATGCCGCCCAAAAATAAATAGAAATATTTTCCACAAATAATTGGCCTACTTACGGCGCGGCGCTGCAGTGAGTTGATAACCGCAATCAGGATTGAGAGATAACGCAGCACTATCTTCGTAGTCTAGCGAGAGCTGCAGCACTGCCTATCGCCTTTCACTTGCAAAACAAATATTGAACGGATATAGATGATCCAACTGCCGATATAGGTTAGATAACAAGTTGGTTGACACCACTTTCTATTGTATATGATACACAGGAGGTAGTTGTATCTGTATTCACGGACCGCAGTCAACTGCTCACAGAAGTCTGCTAATAGTTTTCGAGACCAAGAGTATCACCACAATATTCCTTCCAGGCTATTGCTCGACTTCAAAATATGAAGCCACCGCGTCTGACCCCCACCTACTATTGCAATCTACGCCCATGTAACAAGTTTTGTCTCCGAGGGTCCAGCAGTGTCGTAGCTGGATTTGAATGAAGAGAAATACCGGTAACTTACTAGTATGATGGTTCTATTCCTTCCAGCTAATAATAATAATAATTCCGTGTAACCTGGCTCAGGTCTGGTGTCAGAGTTTCTTTCCAGCTAAACACTAGAATGTAAACACCAGCTACACGTCGTATTGGCGAATGTTTGGTGTTTGTTTTGATTTTTGCGTTGTTTGTTTGCCAAACAACGTAGGATAGGGTAACAATGAACTGCATTTTGAATATTTATTTATTGCTCTTGTTTTATTTGTTGTTGAGTCTCGACAATTATTAATAATTTTTATAATTTGATGTTTTAAATTCATTAATAAAGAGTCTTTCAAGAAACGAGAGTTAGCTTGAGCAATCATCATTACGGTATTATTATTGATTGATTTGATTCATAAAGATATCTCACTTAAATGAACACCTTTACGTGCCTTATTGTTATTTTTATTAACTTCATGAGTGAAAATAAGAGAAAATAAAATAAATACACATAATATGAATGAAATCGATAAATCAGAGAATCTGAATCAAAAGAGAAGATATGTGAGAAAGATGGATAATTGCTGTGGATGTAGTTCTTTATCAAGACATTAAAAGATATTTTCGAATATAAATCATAAATGTAAAAATATCAAACATGAAGTATCTATCTATTACTAAACTGAATCAAAAGAGAAGATATGTGAGAAGGATGGATCATTCTAATTGCTACGGGTTGTAGTTTCAAGTTAAGAAATTCAATAGACTTATTATATTTAATATCATATATATTATGAACTATATCTGGATTATTAAGAAAACATCCTCATAATACATAAGTAGGCTTCCAACGTAAATAAAGAAGATAAAGAAAAACCCTTAAAGTGGGAGATTAATTGAAAAACGTCCAAGACAAGAAAAATTATAGGAAAATACATTTTATAAAAGCTATAAAAGGCATTATACAAGACATTAAAGGACAATAATGAGAAGACGATATAAGATTTGAAAAATTACGACAAAAAACGCGCAATGTGATGTGATGACACTTCGCGAAAATTGAAAATTGCCGCGCATTGACACTGAAGTAAAAGCGGGAAGATTTGAAGTTCAAGTTCAATCGGCTCAAGGTCCGCGTGTAGTTTCCCGTTAACGTTTACGGAGTTCTATAGAATCTCCATATCTCCACCTTCATATTTAACCCAATTTTCACCTTTTTATGGAAGAACGCTTGTAATTATTTGTACTGACTTCCATAGTGGGCTACACAGTCAATACACAACAATCATGCTTTTATACAGGAAGGAGCAATAATTGGCTGAAGAGCTCCAAATATAAATTGATAATGACGAATATTATTAGCGATCTCTAGTTTTCAATACCGCAATCAATATTTGTTATCTGTATCAATCAGAAGCAGCCTCTGAAAGCTTTTGTTGAATAATTTTCAACTACAATTTATTTAAATGTGTTAACAACTTCTATTCAACTGAAAAATTTTCTTTCGACTATTCAGTACAGTATCCTGTGTCCAGTTCTCATAAGAAGTGGAATTTCTCAAAATAACCCCTCTCAAAAACTTGAAGTTTTATTATACAAAGATAAATAATTTACATAAAAAATCAATCAATATGAATAATTTATTCACAATGCGTGGATAGAAGATGTCTATTAATTTTTATCGAAGAATGCAAAGATATTGACCGTTGGTTTTAAGATTGAAAGGAGATTTTAATCAGTCCAATCCTTGAAATCTCAATCTCCTTCTCCTTATCATTTTACTAGTTACAGTCTACAAGTTTACCGTATAAATATAAATAAATTTCAATGAGACTCAAAAATCTGTCTTATAATTCACCATATTATAATATTGAGTGCGGTAGCTATGAACTTCTCAGAAATAGCAGGAAAACAATGGAAGTAGATATAAAGTAACCAACTATTATTCAATCAATATAGATTACATTCCTATTCAAATAATCAGAATATTATTCATATCAAAACAATCCAATAAATCAGTTTTGAAAGGTTCTTTGTGTTTTTCTTGTAGGCTATTAAAAGAGGGGCGTATATCGACTTGGAACAATTAAATAAAAAAAGAGACTCCGATATAGCAATCAAATATGAAATATAAATTTATCTGCTTCGTCTCTCTCTCTTATCCATCATTCCCTCATTCTCAAATTCATTATAATTTCCCCTTCTCTGTTTCTATCAAATAACTCCCCGACTTACCTAATCTAGACAAGCCCCCTCATCAGAGTTTTCAGAAATATATTTTTTTCTGAAAATCACAGTGAATAGAATTGCGTTCCAGAAGGAGAAGTTAATATAGGTTCATAAATCACTTTCACCTAATCGCTATAGTACGGCGTAATGTTCCTGAGTCTACCACGCCTTTCTCAAGACGGGACAACGTTACAAATTACTGTTTCAGTAAATGCCACCTTCTACAATTGCAGCAAGCATTGCATAACTATGAAAATGATTAGGCTACTTTTACACAGAAGATGTCATAAATATTTATGAAGAATAATATTAATATAATAATCGATTTAAGTATAGTTATTTAATTATTGTACAGAACATTATTATTCAATTCAGATAAATAAATAGATTAGATCATAGATACTTTCAATATTTATTTAGTTTTCTATTACAATAGAAAATCGAAAATGATATTAGTTTCACATCCACCTCATTCTATGAGAGACGGACCACCTCAACTAGAAACATTATGTTTATCAATGGAAGGTGTTTTGTAGACATTTGAAAATATAGTTGTTCAATAATTTCAATACGTTCACAAAAGAATCGAACAAGAAAGGTATTGAATAAGATTTTTGTAGTTTGGTCTATAGAATCTATATACCCTAAATATTATGAGTAGGTAACCATACCCTATATTTATATCACAGATCAGTAAACAAATTCCAAAGCAACACTTCTTCAACAAAAGCCGTGTATATACAAATACATACGGTACGTACAGTATTTGCTTTATTCCAAAGACAAAAAACTAACATACGAGTGATGAGGCCTTGAAAATATAATGCATTATTTTTTTGTAGATTGAGAAATTGTATGAATGATAAAAAAATTAGCACTTAACCACCTTTGGGCAGATGAGTAATGGATTTGATAATTATTATTATTATTCCATGTTACGGCGATAGAGAGAAGACTAGCAAGAGTTCAAAAAGTATTACTAAATGGAGAATCATTAGCACAGAAAGTACTATTCGGTGATTCTTTTTTATTTTATTCATCCCATTTGTGTTATTACATGGACTCCATTATCATCATCATCTATATTATTCTTATTTTTTTCTCGTTTCGTTCTTCACAATTTTTTCATCTTCTCATCTCTTATTATCATGTCTAATTTATCGTATCTTGCAGGCTTTTATGTAAGCTACCTGTACTTCTAGGAATAGCTCTATGGAATTCTGATGCTGATTCCTTGTCAATCACAATTTACATAGAATCCACATAACTACAAGTTTCTTGAAACTCGATAAAAGATTCTGATTCCTTGCCAATTACATTTCGATACCGGTAATAGTTTCATCGCTTTTTCAATTTCACTACTTGATTTTTCAATATTGAATACATATAAATCAAAGAATGATTGGTAACATTCCTTAGGGAAGGATCTGAACCAATCGAGAACAATATGATAAAGTTTTTATACCTACATTTTGTTCAAAATACCATTCAGTTATGTATTAGATTAAAATGTATTAGCTACTTAAAAATGATAATACGCAGTTCCTGGTGCAGGCCTACTAATTTCAAGCTTTGAATGAAAAATCTTAATTCTGCTTTTTACCAATTATTTCTTTTTGTATCCTATAAAATAATAATAATACAGTTACAAAAGTGTACCGTTCTAAATTCAAGCATTGAATAAAAAAATTGTCAATTCAACCAATGATTTCTTTCTGTATCCATGCAGATAAATGGGAGTGCGTTTTGAACTCTGCATAAGTATTTTGTCATTGCCCTTGTCTGGAAAAACGTACGGTAATAAAAATATTTCGACCTAAGCCGCCACACCTTTTCAATGTCTATATGTAGGCGCCTGGGTTCAGAAGTATATGAGTTGAAGGTCGATCTGAGATTGAAAAGCAGCATTTAAATGAAACGATTATTGCATTGATATGATAAAGAAACATCTATCATTCATCGTTTGACTATTCAGAATAAACTAAAAGGAATAAAAAACAGATTGCTACGCAGTTTTCAAGACACAATATAATGAAGTCTGAAGAGGCCAACATGAAACTAAACAACAGTTCAAAACATAAATTGAAAGAATAGTTTATGGACCTGTTGCAGCCCTAACAACCGGTTCAAACTAGTCCCAATAATTTACATGCTGAGCCTATTGCAAGAGAGCTTACAAGGGTGGCCCATTTGGAACCACATGGAACATGTGGAGACATTATAGTTCAAGGTCATGATAAGTTAAGGATAAAAATTAATGATTGAAGTATTTATATTGCCAACAAAACTTTGCATGGGAGTATGATTCAGTTGTTTGGGTTTCGCTCAAACATTAAAGGAGAGTGAGAGAAATATCAAACTATTTAATAATCTTTCCTCTGCGATCAAAGAGCTTCCAATGAAGGAATTTTAAAAAAATTGTGAAAAAAGAATTGATTGAAAGAGTCTATTATTCAGCAATATAAATTTTCTGGATATGCTCTTACTATTGAATTACTACCTACAGTGATATTTTAATTTGACGCTTGGCATTAGTTAGATAGATAGATATTACTTCTTTGCCATCTTACTCTACGGTCATCAGCAACGTCAAGAAATAATATCTCTCTAGCTACCTATCTAATGCTAAGCGTCAAATTAAATGAATCTGATTATACCTATCTGGAACACCTAAACGTTTATTGAAAGTTCTTGAATGTAGGAACTCAGTAAGTCTACGCACAAGTCTAGAACTAATGAATGCATCACCCTCAGCAAAAAAACCAATCAAGATGCTTTTTCATGCAGTCCACAAAAACATACACACAAAAATATGATTTCCCAAGTCAACACCAATCTACAACATAACAAAACTATGAATGGGTAGGTAAGCATAAATCATAGTATTACTTTGCCAATGGATTATGATATTGAGCCACCTTCAGCTACCAATAAGTCCTCAACGTTGAAATAATTTGAATTTAAAACAATTTAAATGTATTTTTATGAATCACTATGACAAACCACACGCGTTATTTATGCAAATATGGATTGTTCTTACAAGTTTCAAGATCTTTGATATACTTCTTTGTATATATTATACAGTAGCAGGTTATCACATAAAATTTGTTTAAGAGAATCTCAGCAAAACAAATATTAAAATCAGTGAAAATTCTTTAAAATAATCTTTGATAGAAAGCAATGAAAATCATAAAAGCAGCTAATTGAATAATGTATTACATTGTAATGAGCGATCAAATCGTTTGACGACGAAGCTTTTTGAATTGGTAGAATATTGACACTCTAAATCAATAGCACTAATCGCTAGTACTACTTTTTAAATCGAAAGCTAAGAAAAGAGGTTAGAGAAATAATCGCATGCCTGTAATTCGATCAATCAACTTTATGTTATAACACTTCCATCAACATCAATCCAACTTATCTTATAAATATATTAAAGCTATCATAACTTTGGTAGACATTACATCTAACAGAAAGTTACCACACAAGAATTATTATTACTAATCAAAATTGAGAGACTAGTTTACAATAATAAGAATGCCAGAAATTTAGAATGAGAAATTTTACTATAATGAGTTTTTATCAATGAATAAATGATCTGAAGATAATAAAAAAAGGAAGACTAATTATATTAAACCACATGAAGAATAAAGAATCCATGTATGAAGACTATGGAAGATCACAATAAAGTATCTCATATAATAAGTTTATGATAATTGGATGCACTTGTTATTCAAGAAGCTATCATTTAGTCTACTGAAAATTTAGAAACTTGACTCCCCTTTCAAACTCAATGTTCATTCATTCATGTTTTCTACTGACTAAAATTTTACTTTTGGTGAGGGAATTTATTGAAAACCCAATTCCCCTTTCAAGTTAGACTGGGACTAGAATCTCTCTGATCTTTAGGTCTAAAGACAGAGTTTATCGGTTTTAAATAGGAATGAATAAAAATTACAATACAGCGATACAATTAAGGTATCGTTTAATAGGACTCTATATTTAACTGCAACCAAAATTTCATTAAACCACATTAATTCCATTTAAGTATCGTTTAATAGGACACTTTATTTAACCATCCATCTCATCCGCAGTTATATTTTATCAATCTAAATTTCTGACATAGATTATTAATAAAAACATTTCAAACTACCAATACTAGAAGGTAAGACAACGTTGGAAAACATTTTTCAATAAATTAGTCATAATACTATGTAGGTACTAGTTACTAGGTTGCAAAATACGATAATAATTAATAGAAATACAATAAATAATTATTCAAACTTTTACTACAATAGAGATCAACTAGGCTCAAAATATTTACATGTTCACGTAAATAGGATAAAATATTTTCAATAATTAGGCTTTCGTTGGGGAAAATATCATTTTCAAGGAAGTACACAGATTTTAAAATTATAATAATTATTACTGGAAATAGTAAGCACACGATTGAGTTATCTTAGCCCTAAACTAATAAATTTCATCCCCGGTAACAGAATTTAATTATGTTTCCCCATGGGCAGGCGAAGGATGGGAATAGAAGTGACTGACTGGATAGTTGAAAAACTTTTCTTTGACAACAGTAAAACATTCTAGTTTATTTTTCCATCATTATCTCCTTTGTTATTTTGTTTGCTTGATTTATGTTTGAATTGATGCTCTCACTCAGTGGACAGCAGTTTCCTTTGATAGATAGATGACTTTATTTTTCACTTTCACATAACAAAAAAGCTGTGGGCGAAGTTGAGGCATACAAGCCCCCTCTTCCACTTAACCCACAATTTGCTAGTTGGTGCCAATGGTTTTTGAAGATGGGTGTTTGTTGACAATTTGTTTTTCTTTCTTTAAATTTGATCCCTGTAATTGAATTAATAGCTTAAGCTCATATTGAACTAAGTAAGATATGTAACATGTTTTTATTTGGCAATAAATTTATTCTTTATTCTTTAAATGGAATTTATTTTCGTTGAAAAAAAAACAGCCATAAGAACAATACTTAAAAAGTTGAATAAGTTGAAAACAAATATTCAAAAATCCCAACGTTATGAAAATGTATACAATGTAATTCAAAAACCAGTGTTTTATATTATAAACGTGTGTTGGGTGTGTTTGTTTTGGGTGTATGTAGGTAACACATTTTTAACAAGTGAAGTTAAGTGCTGTAGTTTCAAAATTGTATAAAAGATTCTGAATAAATACTGTCAGAAAGGATTTAAGCTACTACAAACAAGTGCAATTATATCTGAAACGAGTTTGGCAATAGCCCATAGATTACTCTTATTCAAAACAAACTGGCTTTGCATCCGATATTACCAGTGGATTAATAATATCATTTATTCTCAAATTTCAAATGAGAAAGAATATTCTGGAATGAAAGATGCAACCTCTCTTAAAAATCTTCTAATACAAAGCTTGATTTTACAACTGTGAGATAAATCGAATTGGAATTATTTATTTATTATTAGACCGACTATTTATCCAGAGATGAATTTGAATTATGCATTTAGTAATCATAAATTACTTATCTAATGTACATTATGAAACATCTCCATACGGTATCTGAAATTACACACAATAATATTATCAAGGAAGGTTACATAAATTCATACATTCTTTCAAGAAGAAAACAATCAGCAAAAAGTGTATATTTAGTTTTAGTACATTTTTCAACCAAAAATATTTCTAATGTTCTCAACATTAACCTTTTTCACAAACATTTTTTTTGTGATTTATCACAGATAAAATAATATTTTTTAATTTGATGGAACGCCAACAAATCTTATGAATATAGGAACAAACTAAAATAATTTAGAAGGAGGAAGAGCTTAATAAAATAATGACTAAAATGGAAGTTTAAAAACTAATTATACCTCAACACTTTTTCTAAATCGAAAAACACAACTTAGTTTATTCAAGACAAAGATTTCTTAGGCAAATTTATAAATAGAATCAAGCGAAAAACACAACTAGATTTATTTTAAGACAATGATTTTTTAAATCCACAACTCTAAAAAAAATATTCAATAAAGGGAAAAATATAAAGCTCATTATCCAGTCACATTAATCCTTGGAAAATTCTTCTTAAAAGTTAATCAGCCCCATTAAAGATAATAGCAATTGACAAGTCATTGGACTGAGATACTTACTACCATTACGATTAAAAGATACGGTATCTGAGTATCATCTACAGCTAAAATTATTGCAGCATAATCCTCTGATTTTTTCAACGAATGTTATATGGGATTCTTCAAGCTATTAGCTGGTTCTAGAAAGTTTATTGATGATATTTGATAACTGGATAATATTTTTATACGGGTAATTATAAGGTTCTGGAATAAAAGAGCCTATTTTATGTGATGTTTTAAATGCAGTTATTTTCTACCAGTATAACACCGATCCAATAAGGAAACCTACATTTTATACCCCAGCTACATTTATCAAAACTTGACGCTCGTAGAAAATCTCTTAAAATCTGCACATTCACAAGTATTCAGGAAATGAATTAATAATTAAAATTTTGTCTCAGACTATGATCACCGCTTTTCCGTATACAAGACTTCAAAGATGAAATTTTAATGATAAATTTTGATTCTACTGAATGTTGAATTCTGCAACTCCACAATTAAAATGAACCTACCAATTTGGTACAACATACATTATACACTACTTCATTTTAGCATACAATACATTTTTACCATATGTAAAATCTTTCTCTTTAAAATTAATATGAATGACGAAAAACTTCAAAGCATGTAATAAGCCTTGAAATCAACTTCCTCGCGTCACAAATTGATAAATATTAAAAAGACTAGAGATTAAAATCAAATCGCTGTATAGTCAAATATTAGGATTAGGCGACAATATATCACTAATCATATCGGAACTACGAAACAAAAAAGTAAAAACGCGAAAAACATGGAACACAAAACCTTCATAGAAAAACTCCAATTGTTTTCTATTACTTACAGAAATAGCCTATCAAAATCTACCAATGATCAACTGAGAAAATAGTTCTATAATCTTAACCATTACTGTACCGTAATTCTATCATATTATAAATCAGAGGAATACGCTCTTAACACTATTAACACCTTTTCTGGTGGGATTGGTTCTTTGAGTACGGTATTCGAGTACTACTTGATGAGCATGAATATGATTTCTATAATTATTCAGTTTTGAACAGACTATTGTATTCGAATAGTTGTTATTTTTAAATTTTAACAGTTTCTTCAATTTCTAGACGATGATCATGGTTTATAAATTCAAGATATTTTTCAAGATTACTGTTCTTTGAACAGATTACGGTGAACTTGAATAAAATTTCTATAATTATTCTGTTTTGAACAGACTATTCCATTTAGCTATTATTTTCAATTTTTCAACAGTTTCTACATATTTTAGATGGTGTTCACGGTTTATAATTCCAATATCTTTTTTTAGAGTAGTTATTTGAACAGATTGTGGTATTTGAAAAGTGTAGTCATGAATATTATTTTCATAATCATTCAGTTTTTGAACAGACTAATATATTCAAATAGTTACTATTTTGAATTGTAACCGTTTCTACAATTTTTCTATGGTTATGAAGGATTATAATTTCTGGATCAATATCTTTTTCAAGATTAGTGTTATTTGAACAGAGTATGGTGAACTTGAATATAATTTCTATAATTATTCAGTTTTTAACATACTATTGTATTCAAATAGTCATTACTTTTAAACTGTAACACTTTCTACAAAGTTTGGATGGCGATCATGGATTATAATTTAACGATAATGTTCTTTTTCAAGATTAGCTCTTTAAACAGTTGATATTCGAATGGTGATCACGAATATTATTTCTATAATAAAATTATTCAGTTTTTAAAAGGACTATGGTGTTCATTTTTAAATTGCATCCATTTGTAGATGGTGATCGTGGATTACAATTTGAAGATCAACTCAGCAACGCAACTAATGAGTGAGTAGCGACTGTCGGCTGTTGTACTGAGGATTTTTATCGAGGAACTTTCTCAGCCGTGTGGGATAGTCAGTCATAATTCCGGTAGCACCCAGGTCGAAAGCGCGCTCAAAGTCTTCCTCATTATTCAACACCCATATGTAAATCTGGACACAAATTCAACACCATTTGAAAACAACCAACATGCACATCAGGCTTTAAAACATTGTTAGAATTGAATCATGATTGATTTGAACATCAGTGATTCGATTAGATCATTCCAATTAATAACAAATTATTTTTAGTTTATTCTTTTTGTCTTAGGCTCTACTCACACTTGGAAAGTGAAAATAGATCGTGTACCATATACACTAAATTAACTGACAAATAATAATGAACATTCAACTACGACCGTGTTATAACGCAATCATTACAGTTTCATGATTGAAATCGAAACAGTAGCTTTTGAAATGGAATTTGAAACTTGTATCGTAATGACGATTTTATAACGTTCCTTGTTCAATCTGATCCAGTTTTAAAACAGTGGAACGAAACAGTTCCTAACCTATATGGTAAACATTGAAATAGAACATGGTCGTTTGAATCAAGGTTAGTTTAGATTGATAATGTAGATATTATTGTTTTTTGTTGGTCACAGATAAAATGGCGCCGCAAGTTATTTTAAGGTATCTGAAGAGTCGTTCAAAGGCTAGAATACAACCATTGCATAAACTACTATTATAAAGCAGTAAATAAGCAATAAATATACTAATTAAATTTTTGGAAAAACTTCAAATACCGCTTTACTTTGCCACCTTTACTTCCATACACAATTTATTCCACCAACACCACTGTTAAGATTTTTATGAATTTCCAAGACTAGTACCAGACTATCAGTACAAGTTTCCATTACATATTAGTATTTGATGATTACTGTTTCCCAATATTGAACTCTATTAGTGTTTTTGGTTACTGATTCATAGCAGGAGAGAAGTGGTGTATTCTCTTACCTGAATTCCACGATCACTCAAATGCTGGAAAAGTGATTTTCTCATCAGAAGAATGTCCATCAAACGCAGCAGCAGTGAAGGCCACGGAATGATAGAATTCGAATCTGGACAAGCGGCAAGTTTTCTAGAATATAAAACACATTAGCGAAATTAGAACACAGAAACTTTGAAACATTAATCCATTAGGTCACCAGCAATCATTACGATACAATTATTGTATAAAATGTTAATATTAAATTTAAAATTAATTTCATCATTTTATAATTTGATGATGTGTTAATGTTACATGAAACCATGGTCCTGTGAAACATTTAGGGCCGGTTCATGAGCTCGGGATTTAGCCAAGTCCTAGACTAAAACGGGTGGCTACTGTAGCATCGACAAACGTTTGTCTCGATAGGTTAGTGGGTTAGCAGCATAGAGAGCCCTTAGTACATAGTGTCGAGGCTAACGTTTGTCGATGCTACGGTGGCCACCCGTTTTAGTCTAGGACTTGGCTAAATCCCGAGCTCATGAACCGGCCCTTAGTGTTCAATAAAGTGGAAGAAACAATCTCAAAAAAGATAAGTTAATAATTTGTTTATTATAAATGTACGAGTATTATGAATATTATTACTAAATCACCATTACACATAAATAGTTTATATCCGTCACTGAAACACCAACAAATACTTAAAATTAGAAACAAATCCCCTAAACTGAACGATAGATGAATAATTTCAATTCAAACTCGATTCTCTTCGAATAATAAATTGCTAAAAATAATATAATTTATCACAATATGACATTACAATGAATCTAGAAGGTTTTCCCCCTAAAACTTTCTTGGTTTTTAACATACTCGTAAACATAAAGAAGTAGCATGAGTTGTCATCAGATGAAAATTTTTTAAGCTACTTTTAAAACCCAGAAGTCCAATTTCTGAGCCCAAACATGTTTTTTTCATCTAGTAAAATATATATTTTATTTAATGAAGAAATTATGGGACAATTCTCGGAGCTGAGGTGAGCACTCTTTCATATCCGAGGAAGGGACAGGCACAGGCCTCTCTATATGCACCGTTCCTAAGCTTTTCCTTACCTCGCTAGTAGTAGCCCTAACCTCGCTAGTAGAATAGCAGCTTAGAGAGACCTGTGCCTGTCCCTTCCTCGGATATGTAATAGCACTAACCCGGAGCTGAGAAGCAGACGAAAATAGCACTATCATAATGCAATAATCAATGATGTAAGAATAACTTTAAAGAGGAATTATAGGAGTATAATAAAATAGAACAATATATTCAATAGATAATTACCCTAAGTATATGGAAGGCATAAAAACTTCGAACTGTGACTCCTTAATGGGACAAAACGGGAGAAGACCGCAGTAGAATAGAAGTATCAGCTCACACACACGTCTCATTGAAAACAGTAGGTTCACATTAGGATTCTGAAAAATCAGAAAATAAATAGTAAACAAGAATACTAATTGCGGAAGAGCAACGAATATTTTTACCAAGTCTCTACTGAAAATTACACAAAATAAACAATGATGCATGGAAGAAAATTAGAACATTTTTGAAATAGATTAAAAAATCTATGATGAATTTTGAACAAGCCGAACTCGAATTTTGATGATAAGCCGAACTCGAATTAATTTATGGTACTAAATCAACATATCTCGTCATAATTCCTTAATCTTTGAACACACTAATATGCAATATTAGTGTTTAAAAGCAGTTACAACCAAGAATAATACAACCAAAATATTGAATTTATCCATATTACATAACTGGAATTGTTACACAGAGGTTTGTTTTATACATTATCAAATAACCAAATAATAAATGTAACTTATATTTCCAAAAACTCGTGAAGTGTGTGGATTGATGAATGCCATCAATGGGTGAGTCTGGAGCCTGTTTTATAAGAATTTAGAAGTCCTATAATACAGAAAAAAGGCGGACACACACTAGACTTGCACAGCATGGCGTACTATGCAATAAACCTTCAAGTGTAGGGTGCGATCACCGTTTTCCTACTCCACATTTATGACTTCTGACATTTATAAAACAGGACCCTGATTCACCCATTTATGGCCCCAGAATATCACCTTGGGACTAAATTGAATAAAACGTCAAACTATAAAATAAATTCTAAAATTGAAAAAATGTAAACAAATTAATCAATTTCTTACATTAATAATTGCAAGGCGTTAGTGGAGTGAAAAACTTTACCTGTTTGTAGCACTTTTGTGTGATAACGTCACTGAAATTTCCCCACACAGTCAAATGTTCTCTTCGATACTCTTTTATCAGTTTTGAAACCTCTGCGATAAGACTATCATCATTTACTTTTATGTCTATATTTATTGGAATGTCAGGGAATGCTTTGAATACGTCTGCCAGCAACGGAATTTTTCTGTCTTCATTTTTACCACCATCGCCTTTGAAGCTGACACCTGTGAAATAAAAACCGATAAAAAATTATCAATTCTATCAAAAATTGCTTGGCAATTATTCTATATTTCTTGAGAGGCAGGTGCTCTCATGAGCTCCAGGCTTGTGCGTGGGTATTGAGAGGGGTGATGATGAGAGATGACGACTACATTTCAGGCAGCCGGGACCGACGGCTTAACGTCTCCTCCCAAAGACGTTATGTACATTGTACCGGGATATTGTGAAACGTATGTTTGTTTTCAATTATAAAAAGAAAAGCTGAAAAACAAATCTAGGGCTTCTTTAATCAATTGAACAATTTAAATGCAGTCTCACAATAATTGTTTCATAAATGAAACTATTGCATTATTCATAGTCACACGCAAGCCAATTGGCCAATTATTCTTTTAATATCAAACGTCATGAAATTAGAAACGTTATTATTAATCACGATTGGATGTTTTTCAAGTGGATAAAATAGAATATTATGTACAGACAGATGGATCTACTTGAAAGACAAGCAATGTATAGCAGGATTCTTTCAACTTGTCAGAAAACACCTGATTTAACGTTAGTAAACGAGCGTACATCAATCAGCTGTTTTATGACAATCTAAAAGAATCCTGCTATAAATGATTGATAGAAATTACCAGCGAATACCTAAAATTCAATATTGAAAAAACACTTTGCTGAATTGCGTGTGAGTATGAATAATGCAATAATAGTTTCATCAAAACAACATTTTTAGGCAGCGTTTATTTGGATGGTTAAATTATTCTGAGATTGTTTTTTAGCTTTTTGTTTTAAATTCAACAAACACACCATTCTATAATATCAGTCAGTATCCTATTATAGCTCGTATTGTTGAAAATGTGGATAGGCAATATGAATTCGAATAACAATACCACATGAATAGACCAATGTTTGCTGTAATCTTTTTATTGTTTTGATAACAATGTAATCGATAAATACTGATATAATACCTTGGCAGAAAACAGCTGATTTAACGTTAGTAAACGAGCGTATATCAATCAGCTGTTTTCTGACAATTTGAAAGAATCCTGCTATAACTGTGGTTTCTGATGATTCACCAGCAAAAAAAAAATAGTTCAAAGTAAAATCAGGGATAATCAATACATAATTGTTTATGTTTTTTAATGGAATAATATTCTTATAAACAATATTGTTTATTTTTGAAAACATAACATTTATTAATGAAAACCATTTATCAACATTCATTAATATTTAATAATTTCATTTTATAAACTTTCATCAACTTTTTATAAGTTAATTGTTTAATAAAATATTATTTAATTTTGGTAATATTTTAAATATTTGGTTAGTCTATGGTCTATGTTAATAATCATTTAGAAGGCTACAGAAACAGATTTTTTTCAAATCTGGACTGGGTTATCCAAAACGACAAGTCAGATTCTTCGAAAAATTGAGAATTTTCCGAAGATGAGGAACCAGTCTGATTCCACACCCTCTTATAATATTATTATATTTATGACTTTCTTGTAATCTGTGTAATATTAATGTAATTAATCTACTTGTTTAATGTTACTCTTCTCAACTTATTTTTTATTGCTTGTATTTATTCTAATTTAGGCTAACCATATTATTCTTTATTAACTTACTGTTTTATACTATTTATCTATCATGAATCTTTTTATATTTCAAGTAAAACTTAATTTATATTCAATCTAATTTGTATGATTTCTCTGTGTTATGAGGGCAATAATGGGGTTTCCCTGGTGCCCTCTCATACTGTATCTTTTCAATAAATAAATAAATATTGTAGAAATACATTTCATCTCATTCTACAAACAGAAAGCTTGAAGGTTGAAGGTATTTGTTCAAAAGTGAGGAATTAATGTGAAGTATGCGATTTTGAGAGTTCTTACCTGGATCGAAATCTAGTGTAAGAGAGCTGCTCAACGGAGGCAAATCCTTGTAATCCACATGAGAAATGTACATTGGTTGACCGGTAAGTCTCAACAAATTATGGTCATGCGCGACAACCACTTGACGATCACGGGTCAGGTGACAGTCCAATTCAAGCATGTCTGTACCAAGTGCAACAGCTCTGCAATTGAAATGCATAAAATCTTTATGATTGACAAAATAGTTATTATAATATTAGTATGAAGTATTAAATAGAAGTTTTAAAGTAGATAAAATATTAAATATTACAATAAAGATAGTACATAGGCAGATATTAAGAGAAAAATATAACATGAAATGATGTAGTGAGATATCAGTTTGTGAATGAAGATGGAGTTATCAGCGAGCAATGACGGATTGGAACTCAAAGTTCTTCAACAAGGTTCCATGGTGTAATGGGTAGCAGTTTGGACTCGGAATCCAACGAGCCGAGTTCAAATCTCGGTGGGACCTTCTCTTTTTTGTAACTGAAAGCTTACCGACAGTCATTAAATCATTGTCGATAGAATAAAAAGGAAAGGCTATTGTAAGTGTCAAGGTTCAATAGAATGTTGTATCTAGATTAAATTCAATTTTTACACTAATAAAAAGTACAGGATCATATGATACAATTTCTAGAGGGAGATATTTGAAATCAGTGACACGGTAGCTTGCAAAACCTTTTTGTTGCATCTGTGTCAACACACAATATTGGAATATGTTATACCACAGACAATAGAAGAATTCTATTGTCAAAGAAGAATTCTATTGTCAAAGAAGAATTCTATTGTCACAGACAAAGAAGAACAATAGAAGAATTAACTTATAACTAGTCTGTGTTTATACTGAAAAGCCGAAAAATGTTTTAGGCTTTATTACCTATACGTTTCAATCTAATATAATTTTAGATTATATTTTCATAAGTTGAAAAATCAATTTATTTCTTACATAATAAAAACACTCAACGGTTTATTTTAATGGTTATCTGAAATTGGATGCTACACAGCAACTGATTCAATCCGTCTATTGACATTAATTTCATATACGTTTTCCTAGATGAATATCATATATATTTTAAAATTTCTTGCTCTTTTCACTATGTTGTTTACCATTTTACTCTTATTCAAAGAATATTGTATTGAAAATTGTTGTACTTTTCAATATACAAATTGTTATAATTATTGCACAAATGAACTCATTCCCCCTACTCAGACGTCTCGTATACTGAATTTTTTATTGTACTCATGTGTAAATTAATAATTATTAATTCTCGTGAATAAAAATTAATTTTAAATCATGTAGCCTATTCATTGTGTTTTAATTTTATCCAGCAGCTTTTCCAAATAATAAATGTATTTCCACTATTTTGATAAAAATTTGGATTATCATATTGAGGAATATTATTTATTTTGAATATTATTTAAATTATTGAATAAACAAGCGATTCTGCTAAAAGCACAAAACATACTAAAAGATAGTAAACTTCAAATAGGCTACAAGTTAGAAATGTACAATTATTCTACTCAAAACTCAATAATCAGTTTCCAGCAAGCAAGAAAGAACTTGGTTTTCAAAAGGAGAGAATTTAAAAGTATGGAATTGAAATACTAATCATTCACCTGTGAAATGCAGCAAGCGTATTTTCATAACTTTCTCCGGCACCTGTAAAACATATAATAATCAGTCTATCGGCTGATAGATTAAATTTCTATTACAATTCTTGGATTTCGATTCTTTAAAGACACTAGGTTACTTTAAAAACGTTAAAGCACCTTTTAATATACAATTAAAAATAAATAAATAGCGGAAAATTAGAACGATTCTTTCATTCATCTAGGGCTGAATAATTGGACCAAATCTGAGAATAATTTATTCAGAAAATCAAAAGCTAAAACACCATATTTTGAAACATCTAACGAACAATTTATCAATATACTCTAATGTAAATAATTTAGCTCCTGAATCTATAGGATCAACACAAACAATAGGTAGGCCTATAATACTTTCACTAAAACTGTACTTCTTCCAAGAATTAGGAAATGTTTAAAGCATCTCAAGAGCTTCAATGAGAATCTTGCAGGTGAACATTAAATGAATGAATGCATTTTGTACTTTTATATTGTTCACATTGATCAAGTTCATTTTTAATTGAATTAGAATAAAGATAGCCTAAAAATTCTTTCTACATGAAAATAAAAAGATGAACTCAACATACCTCCTCTGTGACTGATATGCCTACAAATGAAGCTCTGTCTTTTCTTCTTATGCAGAAGATATGGTTTTTTGAGCAATATCATAGAAGTTATTATGTATCCACCAAAGAAGGCGAAGAACATTTTCATGTAATCTAGCATAATTGGATAACTTGCAATGGTATAAATTGATCTAGCACATTCTAAACGTTGAATTCAACAGCTCACTGGTATAAGTTACATATTATCGGAAGAACAAGTAGAATAACTACTCAATATTGATGAAAACGACTGAATCAAAACACAATTAATTAATCTAGCAGACGAATTATTAACCGAATGAATAGAAAGGACATAGAAGATATAAGAGGAGTAGAGAGCACAGTTGTCAGTAGAGACGTGAAATTAATAGAGAGGTTACGCTAAGGATTTTAGAGAAGACTTCAATTAATTTTGAAATGCGTTATTATTCATTAGAATACAGAATAGTTCAAAGTGGTGGAAAAGAACCAAATTGACAATAATAATTATTGTGCAGAGGTAGAGGAGTAGGATTGGATTAATCAGTCTTCTGGCCAAACGTTCAGGCCCCCTCTTAGAAGAAGGCCTGAGAGCACACTTTTGATGTAGGGCCTGGGCCTGAAGAGCAAATGGTGGTGAAGTAAATTTATTTATAGCAAACTTCGTATTTCAAAAGTAAGACGTTTCAAGAACTCAACAAAAATCTCCGACCAAAACTGATCAATCTTGCAATTTCCAGTGCAAGAATAAATATGATCGCTCAAAATCAATGAAAATTAAGGCTCATGACTTGGCTTGCACTCCTCAAGTTCTCACAAGAAAATTTCAACTAAGTGACAGCGGCTCTGGAAACGTAAAAAGAAATGACTCTTGATCAGTTTCTGGTTTTCTCCTCGCAGATGTCACTGTTCAATTAATTTGGCGAATGGCATTAGATAGATGTTATTATTTTTTTGCCATTGTACTCTACAGTCATCAGCAATGTCAAGAAATAATATCTCTTAAACTACAATGACTATGACATTAATCTAATTTGACGCTTGGCATTAGATAGAGATATTATTTCTTTGCCATCGTACTCTACGGTCATCAGCAACGTCGAAAAATGATATCCCTTTATCTAATGCCAAGCGTCAAATTAAATGAATGTCACTGTATCTATCTAATGAAATTTATTCGCTACCCGCTAAATTAAATGAATCTGACTAAATATAAAAAATGTCGCTTTTACTGAACTGTACTACATAATTATGTTGAATGGGATACGGCAGCCGGTCTCTACCACCCGGCGGCAGCCACTAAACTTCTCATTAAAAATACATACTGAATGGGAACAGGTGCTAGGAAGCTACAGTCAAGATCGAAACGTTACCTTAATATTAATATATTATATTTTTATTAATAGGATACTTTACAATGAAGTACATAAAAATACAAACTATTCAATCTTACAATTATTCAACATCAATGGAATAGATTCTTTATTATTATCCACTAAAAAATCAATTATTACCTCTATATTATAAAAATATAATAGCTCTGATATACTATTTTCCAATAATCAAACAACAACCTTCTGTATATACCTACACTACGTAGTTACTAACTTGCTAAAAAATGTATTTTTCTTTGAATGTAGGCATATCATGTTCAGTTTTCAATTATAGACCCACAGCCAAGTGTACATTAGAATATTCAAAGTTAGCAACAATTACTAAACATACCAATAAACAATAAAAATTTACTTCAAAAACTCAATACACCATCAACAGCCCGTGAAGTCCACAATATAAACCCTCTGCACCAGAAGATAAAATGTAAGGCTAATAATTAATCCAGCACTCACAATTTCGATACATTTTCAGAAGATTTTCCAGCATTCTTTTTGATAACAGCATTCAAGTAAGTATGTGCATCAGCATAGTGAGGATCTAAATCTGTTTTTATGCGATTCATCCATTCATTTAGCTTTGGTCTGCCCTCAGTTGGATCATAACCGGCCATTCCTGAAAAGAGTCGTGTTTGAAATATAATTATCAATTATTCATTTACTTCTTACTGTATGTGAAAATCAATAATAGACGGATTTTTTTTAATTCAACTACTTTAATCTTGGGTACCCTACATTGCATTAATTCCTATCACTTATTCTGCTCTCTAGTTTTCTTCCTAATAGGAACTTAAATATGACATAATTATTCCTCAATAAAATTAGTAGATTTTTAAAATTTTCATAAAAATAAAATTCTTCAATTAAGAATACCTGCAAGTATTTTGAATAATAAATTATTCAATTTTTTTAGATATATGGCACATGGGTACATTTAGGTCTTATGGCACATAGACACATTAGGTATTGTGGCACATTTCACAAGTCTTTATGAAACCATACTATTTTGCAGTAGTTTTTTTTTTCAATTCAATAGACCACATTACTTTTTTCCAGTTGAAATAGGCCAACTATTTTGGTTGAAAAGTATGGAAGACTTTATGAGAATAGGATTTAGATTTATTACTTTATTCATGTAGATAACAAATATGACGGCTTAAATTCTAGAATATAATAATAAATATACAACTAATTATTCGTCAAATTTACATTAGCTTATAAATTATGGCATGAGTAGATGTAAAGCAAAAATATACTGATGATATAATAATTGTGAGTTATCTAGATGAAAAGTTTTGACATATGAATGTCCATTCTTGGAAAAGGAGATACAAATGAATCCTTTCCATCAACACTTGACCTAGGAGTCACAGGAGATAACAAAAAACCATATTTAGCTTACATTACATTGGTGGGTGATCACTCAAGATCACACTTGCCGTTGAAGGCGTGTAGTGGAAACATTAATTCAACCTTAATTGCAAAATGAAGGGCACGTTTTCGGCTATGAGACAAGAGTTTCCCGAGCATAAATATAAACCGACATAAATATGATTATGTATAAATAATACGAATCTATTCAATATAGTATTAACTTCTTACTGGGTTGTTCGATTTCGCAGGCTCCCAGGATATCAGCTATACTGATACTATTACCGCATAAGTAAGGTTTATCTTTCAGCCAAATGTTTTCAACTTTATCACAGCCAACAATCATCATTTTGTACATTTTATTAACTGTTTCTTGATTGGGTGGTTTACCAGTAATCATTGGCATAAGGAACTGTAGAACAAAAGAGAGCATACATTAATCAGTTATGAGTATTCCAAGTACAATATTATTTCGGATTTTGTAGCTGAAAATCCTGCAAGATCAGTTGAAGTTAAAATTATCTAAAATTTATCTATCAGTTGAAACTACTCCTTTTGCAAAACAATTATATTTGTAACGTTAGACCTACTGTTCATCAGAATGTCTTCAGTAAATTAAAAAAAAAAAACTTTGGAAGACTTAAAATAATTAATTTTTTTTGATGATGCCCACTTAGGGCCTGGTCACATACGATTGGGGTTTGCTTTACTTCACTTTAATAGCAAAGAGCAAATTTGATTTACTTCACTTAAAGGAAAGAGCAATCGTAGCTCTTTGCTAGTGAAGTGAAGTGAAGTAAATCAAAGTAGCTAGCCTATATGCTAGTGATGTGAAGTAAAGCAAACACCAATCGTATGTGACCAGGCCCTTAAGCTTTAGGCTTGTGCGAGGATAATGTAAGGATGATGATAAGAGATGAATGCGCCTAAAGCTTTAGGTGTGTTCCGAACACCTGGAAAGCGATTTTTATATCAGAGAGAGAAGATTACCTAATAATAGTTCTATTGTCCAGACAGAAACATAAAATACTTAATATGCCTTTATAGACTGTTCAGGGAAAGTAGAGACGATGTAAATAAACCTGTGCGTGCGAGAGTCTAGCTAGGAGCAGCTAGATGCTAGACCGATTCACAGTAGAAATACTGAAATAATATTATTATTATCTGCAGTACGTGATTCCAGTCTGACCTTGAATGAACGTATTGTGAACTGGAATTGGACAGAAAATTTATTGAAAACAGCTGTGAGTCATCGCTTCTATACGCACAAAACAAACAGCTTGTTTTGGCCGTCTCTCGACTCCGTGAACAGAGTATAGATAGTGACAGATACAGATTGAGAATCAATACATTTTTATGCTATAAATTTGGAAAGTCACTATAAAATAAGGGTGAAACTACCTTTGTTCGAAAATACATAGCAAGTGGAGCTCTGAGCTCAATGTGTTGCCATTCAAGAAACTCATCCACTCTAGCTTGCAACAAACTATCCTTTGGATACCAGTGATCTGCGACATCAAATTCTCTGCACAGATACCGAAGAATCGCTACACTAAAACATAATTTAGAAAAATACACAATCAACAAGAATAATAATAGTTAGTACCTATTTTATTGATATGGTACTGCTAAGGAGCAACAGCACAACAAAGACATTTTCTAAAATTGTTCAATTTCTTTTTCTTAATAGACAAATTATAATTCAAGCTTAATACATCTAAATAAATTAAGTTTTGTTCAATATCCTACATGAAAAGATCCAGTTAACTGGATTTTTTAAAAGTATCTTGATTCATTTTGAGAAGCTTCAATTGAAACTGGTTATTTGAAATATGAATGAATTCTTTATAAAAAAATAAATTAAATGTAACTAGATCTTGTCAACAAAAAGAGAACAAAAATCTACAGTATAAATAAATTGAAAAAAAAACAGGTGAGTACCGGAAAAAGTAATATCAATGCTATAATTAACTTGAGCTGAACATACCTTTCAGTAAGAATAAAACCGTTGTGACTTATGCATGGTACTTTCTTGAAAGGGTTAATAGCTTCAAATTCAGGTTGAAGATGTTCACCTGAAAAATAAAAAGTTTAAGCTGAAGAAAACCGACATAAGAATCAATATAATAATCAGTAGAACAAGCAAATCTAGCTGCCCTCAATAATTGCTCTTTACTGAAAGAAATCTTTCATGACCCTTTCTGTGAAATTATTTTTTCCACCGGTATAAATATATTGGATTGTCATAATATAAGAATTATTATTTTCTATTGCATATTCATGTTGGAATAAATGCAGCAGTACTGCACTATTCATGATAATTATAAACATGTTTCAAATATAGCTGAAACTTCTCATTAAATAATTATGGAGCAATTATAACTTACCTTGAGCAAGCTGAACTTCTTTGGGAATGTATTTGATTTGATTGCGATCCAGAAATATTTTCAATGCTCTGCTCGGTTGAGATAGAAGATGGTAATAAAATGTAACTACTGATTGACGAGTACTCATGATTTATTAAAACTTGGGACTTGTTTAAAAAACTCAAATAACTTGAGTTAACCTATAAATTAAGAACACACAGGTTCCCATACAAACTTTAACATCAAGTTCTACACAACCATTTAGATACAAAAAATACGTTAGTTAATCAATGTAAAATTTATCTAACTGAAAAGAAATTATTTTTACTTTGATCTTTAAAAGTTAAATAAAGACAAAAAGTTGATAAACATGTTTTGATGTTTATCACTCGTTGCTCGTTCTTCTGATTACAGCCCAGCTGATAGATAATATCGATAGTCGTCGTACCAACTTCGATACTTATCGTATATCGACTTTCGTAGATATTCCCATCACCTACTTGAGAACAGACCCTAACCCTCAAACAAAATGGTGGAACCATGAGGGCTGACTGCATCTAAAGTACTACTGTTTACATTGTATTGTTATGAGTTTTAATTGATCTTCATTACCATATATATTGTAAATTGTTTGTAATTATAAATCTACTAGCAAGAGCATATCTATCTTGTCATAGTGACCAATGATAAAACTTATTACTCAAGTTGAATTTCGTTATAAATGCGTGTAAAATTTGAGAAGTAACCTCACTTTATTGCCCAGTTTTGAAGCGAATAGTTGAAGTTTTATTATCAAAAACAAAACTTTTAGTCATTAATTTAATCAATTTCTTATTATTACATATAATATGTTGTTCTAGTGTTAACTATTGAGTGCGTCATGTTGATTTTACTCACCTAAAATGTCAGGTTTTGATCATAAGCTGTCTGATCTATCACATTGATAATATGCCTACAGACATTAGAACAGTTCTTGAAGGTTGATCTTGAATTTTATCTTCGGTCTTGATCTCTCAAATTCAGTGTTAAACGTGGTTCATATACATCCAGTTGAAGAATTCTATTGAATTGATAAATTCGTTGACTTTTTACTGTTAATAATTCTGTAACTTTTCAAATGTAAGTTATAACCTAATTCACTATTCTCATACATACGGTACCGTACCTACATAACTAATCTTGTTCATTTAAATTAACCTTGCTGTGTAGAAGAATTTAGAAGCTATTGGCGTGGTAAATCTGCGCACAATAAATACATTTTATACGTCAATTTGTTCTTTCTTTGTGTTTGTATACGATTTTCAACTCAATTTTCATATGTGTAAGCTTTGGACTCTGTCACTCTGGGGAGTCTGATCTCATAAAGTGTCAAAATTATCTATCGATAAACTGAAAAACTTCAATAAATTCAGGTTTGTAGCCTATCACTGTCAATTCAAATTTGTATTGTAGAATTTTGGAGTCTAGAATGTCTGAATTTATTGATTTACATTATTCTACATTAAAATTGAAGGAAATTCACTTTATCATTATTTCAGTTTATCAGACACTTTTCAGTTTCATTAGTTTGAGTCTAGAAGCTCTATTCTCATTATCTGTTTTTCTTTTGCTGTTGCTGGACAATTTTCTTGCTATTTCTTTTCTCACACGTTTATAATCCAACATTTTAATGTAATTATTTATGAAAATGTTGGAGATAACTTTGATACATTTTTTGACTATTTTTTTGAACGGTATGCCACATTTCATGCAATTTTCACTCCAATTACTAATTATGGACTCACTTAACTGCATACCAAGAATTACTAATGCATCCTTATGATTTTTCAATTTCAAAAATTCTTGTTCATATTGTTCGGTTATTAGAGCTTGAAAAAGCTTATACATTTTTGAAGTCAGAAAGATCATGAACTCTGATGGTTTATTCAAACCTCCTCGGTTTATACGGTTGAAGTATTCATTCTCTTTATTTTCTGTGCATATGGAATTCTCTGACTTCAATATGTTAGAACAACTGCTGCATTTGCTTCCTTCGTGTTTTTTCAACTTTTCGGACACCTTCAAACTTGTATAGCTAGCTATACATACAAATATTTTTTTTGTATCATCAGTGACATTTATATCTCTTATTTCATCAATTGCAGGCTCCAAGATCTCAATACTTTCAGGGCTGTTCTTATCTTTATCTTTTGTAATTTTGTCAGAGAAGTCGCTTATTGAAAATTCGCCATGTTCTGCTGATTTCAATCTTAACAAACCAAGAACTTTGAGTTTTCTTTCACATTCAAGTACTTGTTCTACAGTCACATTATACGTGCATCCACTCAATCGCCTATAGAGACCAAACCTACCCTCCAAGCAGTCTGTTTGTAATTTAGAAGTGAGTATGTAGGAAAAGTTATATTTTTCAAAAAGGTATTTGCATAATTGAACTATTGCCGTGAGTGTGTGTGTTATTGCTAGGTATGTCTCATTTGTCAGTTTTCCAGTTCCATCTGAAGTGTGCCAAACATTAAGAAAAATTTTTAGTTCCTCTAGAAATTTTAGTTTTTCATCATCTGAGCTTCTTATTGGGTGTGAATTGTTATTTTTCATGTAAATCCCTTTCAGTGGATGCTGGACATTACATACATTCCACCACTTTCCAATCAATTTCAAAAATTGAATTGTTCCTTTTGATATATCTCTTCCTTCACTTTCTAACAGCTCAAGAGCAGCGACGTTTTTTGAGTCAAAGATATTGACTGCCAGGGAGACGTTTTGTCTCTCAATCGATGTTGGGTACAATGCTTTTCTTGACAATTTTGGTGCTAGTTTTAATACCATATCTTTTTCATTGTGGAACAAATCTTTTAAATCGGAAAATTTTGCATCTACTGTTGTATATTGGTGGCTTATAACAGTACCTTCAGTCTCATCATTCATTTTTTGAATTATTTCGAATATTTGATCTACATCAGGAATGGTAAGTGTTTGATCTTTTATATTGATCCAATTGTTTCTTAGACATTTCAAGATGTGGACATTGTCAAAAAGAATAAAAATACATTTTGTTTGGTCACTGGGATTGAGTATGAACGATTTCAGTGAACCACCACATAACATTTCAAACATTTTTCTATTTGTAGTGTGATTATCAGAAATTAGAGTCACAACATCAAATCCACTCTCATACATAACTTTTATCACTTCTTCTGTCAATTTTAAAAGTGTTTCGGCATTCATATTTTTGACTGGAAATAAACCAATAACATCTTTTGTGCGAGAAAGAAGAGAATTGTACATGAAAACTTGCATTGTAGTTGCAGCTTCTGTATAATTAGTATTCTCTGCCATTCCTTGAATCATTCCTGCCTGGTATGTAAATTTTGAGCTAATATAAATTTCGTCCAAACATATTGTCACAATTTTCTCATGGTCCTTTAAACATTTGTTTTTTTCTTTTAAAAACTGTCTCTGAGATATAGGTAATCCCGGGGAATTGGGGCCAAAATTTGTTAAAAATCGGCGTAAGTATACGGGATGTGGTAGGGTCATGACCTGTGTCTGCCGTAGCATGTTATATGCGCCTGGAAATGTATATGATAATGTAGCACTCCACACCAACAAATCGGCTGAATAACAAATTTTCTTTGCCGTAGTGAGTTGCAGCTGTTCTAATAAGAATTTTCTTTTTTTGATATTTTCATTGTCATCCGATTGACCATTTTCGGAAATAGCTCCCTCAAGAAATTTTATTAGCACAGAAAGTCGTTGATTGAAATCCATTTCATTTCCTTCGTAGTTTCCAAAATGACTTATCAAGTTATCAAATATACTCCATCTATTACATTTGTTTCCTGTGTCAAACATCCATTTGAAGTTTTCAAATGGCAGAGGAATATCTTTAGAGAAGAAATCGACTTCAAGAGATTTTGATACTTTAAAACTTAAACTGATTAATGGATAAGGATCAATCTGAATTTTATAAAACAGCACAAAATCATCAAAGTTTTTCATGAGGAATGGAGATGTGTTCCTATTTTGCAGTCCCTTCATGAAACTTTCTAAATTTTCAATTGTATCATTTACAGTCCATTGGATGAATTCTTCTGCGTTTCTCTGCTCTATTTTTTCAAATCGTATTGATGGATCTTTACGTTTTTTTGGAATTTCTATTTCATTTGAACGATTTGGAAAAATAGTTGGAAAAGCATCGCTTCTCAATTTGGGTTTTTTACGTGGAACCCGTATTGGCTCATCATTTGCGATGGGGAATACATCTTCATTCTCGATAAATTCAGGATTAAAATGTTTAATACACACAGCATCACCATCTAAAAAGTTTTCTAGTCTAATACATTTTAACCATTTTCTTCTTAGTTCTGGATCTTTTGGAACTTTAAAGATTGATGTATATTCCGAAGCAGAATTATAATTTGATTTGCACTCTGGCACGCAGCAATGTCGAACCATTATTAGAAGCTTGATGAATTTTCATTTGTGATAAGATAAATTCCACTCGAATTGAATTTACTACATGAATTCCACTATTTAATATTCATTATTCACTGTTAAATAATTATCACTCACTACCGCATTTTACTACATTCATTATTAATGTTTCACTTTTTGAATTTACCCGGTACCGGTATCAAGCTTTGACTTTCATTTACTGATAGCGCTAGTAGCCTGTATGCAGTCGACATAATGGATCAGCTGTTCTCAATCCAATCTCTACAGCTAGAAACAACTTCCGCCATTTTGTCGAGTTTCGATACTATGGTTAGGGTCTGTTAACTAATAGTAGGTACTGATATTCCGTTTTGTTTATGTTTAGGGATGGGTATCGGTCGAGGACTTATCGATATATCGGTTATCGATATATTTTTGCTTCAGTTATCGATATCCGATAAATATCGGTAGAGAACTATCGATATATTGGTAGAAATCTATCGATATATCGATGCTCAATGTGATGCTGAAAGTGGAGAGCAAAATTTGCTGCCAACCTGCCATTACCTAACTTACCCATTTTAGATTTAATTAAAAATCATTTTAATCATTTAATTGAAAATTAAAAACATCACACATGATCGCGGCTATTCCATTGATATCAATGGAATATTATAATATATTTATATCAATGGGCTATTCACCCTGAACAACTGATCCTGATCCTACAGAAATCAGAGTATCTTGATACACAGGAAATGGGTAGCTAGGTAGCGGTTTGGTCTCCGAATATTTAATTTAAATGGAGCTTTTAGAAGGTTTTGTTGGAGATCCTGTTTGAAATGAAAAATAAAATTACGTTGTTTCAACATCTATTTTACATTTAATAGTTAAAGAAATATTCCAACCTTGCTACTCATCTTCTGTTGCTTGTGAATAAACAATAATCAAACATAAAATTCTAAACATTTCAAGAAAGAGTTGAAAGAGCTGTCACTTGTTTTCAAATAGCAATGTTCATACCTACAAAATATTATTGCATCCTAATAATGAAAAACACAGATTTAGACCATATGGTCACTAAACCAGGATTGTTATAAATAAAATTTGTGTAGAAATTGACAAGATCTGTATTTTACATTATTATGGAACGTTTCTACAATATTAACTCTAGTTCAGTTAGATTATCCAATATTTATCATCCGCCTCATGTAGGAAGAGGAGTTTTGAAGCCATGTCCTCTGTGAGTCGATTCCTTAAACTATTTAAAATCACTCCAGCTTCAGAGAATAATCTCTCTGATGGAACAGAGGTTGCCACAGCAGGTACGTACTTAAAGAAAACCTCAGATATAACATAATCTAAACTCATAAACTCAGTAACTCACTGCAATTCTATAGCGTCTTGTTCTTTCTTCATCAAAACAAAAAAGAAAAAACAAAATGGATGCCCCAAAAGCAAAAGTATTTATCGATATATCGATGAGCAAAATATCGATAACCGATAAATATCGGAAGGAACTTATCGATAATTATTTATCGATATTTTTCCCCGAAATATCGATATATCGATGTTATCGATACCCATCCCTATTTATGTTCTTTTTAGGTTAGTGGGACACCGATGCCAGGATTGCCGGATGTATAATGTTAATTTCAGTGCATCAACTTCTACGTGAGAATTTTTTAAGGATATTAGAAAATATTTTCTTGATGAAGATTAATAGCATGTTGGTTTATTGTAATATTGGCATGACCTCATCACACGGTAAGAGATAAGACTTCTATTTTATAGTCACTCTTTTTCTAGTATGTAAGAGTTTCATTCTTCTAGCTGAGAACTTCTAGTTACTATTCCATAAATGTTATGAAAATAGCTACTTATTCATGATCTCTATTCATAGTTCCAACTCGTTGAAAATTCAACAGGTGTCACAGTTGGAGAGATTTAGATCTACCAGTACCGTAACTTCCTCAAAACATTCTTCATAGTTACATAGACTCAACTGAGATGTCATTTAAAAATTTAGTTAGTTACCTACAGTTTAATTCGCCTTCAATTACTCCTGTATTTTACTGAGTGAATTCATTTTAAAATACCACTTACTTGAGGAAAAACATTTTCCAAACTCTAACGATTATTTATAAATCTCAACACATTCATTACCTTTAATTAACATTTTTGAGGTAAAGTACAGGAAATTGCCATGTAAATTTACATATTATTTTAAAGCAGTCTAAAATATGAACAATCAATTCCATAGAATGTTGTCATTTCAATGAATATTATTAATAATTGTTAAATTTTGTTTCAGATTGACATACTGGGTTCCATTATCTCTAATTAAATCATTGAAGTGTTCAATTCAAGTGAGAAAACAAGAAAGTCTAAATAGATTTGTCATGGCCTGCATTGAAGGTAACAGTATAAAAATCAAAGTATCTGCACCTGGTAAACTGATTCTGTTCGGTGAGCACAGCGTTGTTTATGGGAGAACAGCTTTAGCGGCAAGCATCAATCGTAGGACTAGTTTGGAATTGTGTGAAAACGTTGAAAACAGAATAACGATAACCATGAACAAGATAGATTTGAATCTTTCGTTGAATTTTAGTGATATAGTGCAACTTGTTAAGGAAAATGTGCCTCTGATGGAAAACAACTCTGATTTTTCAATAAAATTAATCGATCATGACAGTTTCACGCGTTTGACATTGGAAAGAATTTCACGAGTTGTAGATGTGTCCAATCTTACAGACCAGCAGAAATCTTCGTTGCTTGTGTTTGTATTTTTATTACATTTGATTTTCCACAATAACTCAGATCTGCTCCAACCCTTCAACATAGTAATCAATTCTGACCTTTCACTAGGAGCTGGAACCGGCAGTTCGGCTTCATATTGTGTTTGTGTTTCGGCAGCTCTATTACATTACAGAACACTTCGAACGACTTGTGAGTTCGACAAAACAAAGTTCACTCACGAAGACTACAAAATTATCAATGAGTACGCTTACGCTGGGGAGCGTATACTCCATGGGAAACCATCAGGATTAGATAATACTATTTGTGTAAATGGTTCATTTGTGGAGATGAATCGAATCGGTCCAAAAGAATTCAATGTTATAGAGAACCCTCCCCTGATCAATTTGATTCTTATCAATTCAGGGGTACCGAGGAACACATCGCAATTAGTTCAAAAAGTGGCCGCATTGAAAAATCGTAATCCGAGCGCTGTTGATAACATATTGAATGCAATGGATGATGTCAGTAAAACTGCTTCGGATCTATTAAAAAAGATTGGTGCATCACAGAAGAGTTGTACGTCTTTTGAAGAGGATTTTCAGCGTCTTGAAGAGCTAATAGTTATGAACCAAGGTCTTTTGTACTCATTGGGAGTTTCGCACCGATGTTTGGACGATATTTGCATGATTTGCAATCAACAAGGTCTGAATGCAAAATTGACTGGGGCAGGTGGAGGGGGGTTTGCTTTTACTGTACTTCCACCGAATTTCGATCAGGGCAAATTGAATACTTGTCTAGAAAGCCTCAAGTCGCATGGCTACCACTGTTCTCATGTTGTGCTGGGCGGGGACGGTGTTTGTATTGATTCTTGATTGGAAAGAAATTTACTCAACATTAATTGTACGCATTCATCCTTTCTGATTCATTCATTGTTGCTCCACAAGTACTGATGGATGAATTTCTCCAACACAAACGAAGTACCCCGTTGGCTCTGTAGTTTCCAAGACAGCTATTGAGACTAAGCTCTAACTAATTGCTTAGATAGATTAGAAATTAATGAGTAGGATATTAATTCAATTGATTAATTAATTTTACTCAACAATCTAATTGTAACATTAAGTCACAATCTTTTAGTAAGCATGATGAATATTTTATAATTTATTCAAGTACTTGCATAATTTATCAGAGCTCAATCTATGATTTAAGAATATTTCTACTAGATTAAGAGATACAAGTTCTAACTTCAACCAAGAATCAATACCTGTTAAACCGATGAATCGATCATTCACACCAATCAAATTGATTGCATTCTTGTTACAATTTTTGACAGAAATTCTGAAATCGGAACTCTACCACAATTGAATATTAGCCTCCAGATACATTTTTCATCACAACTCAATTCTAATAATTCTTTCATCTTCAAAACTCAATCTAACTTAATAATTATGTTATTTGTACACTATGGGAATTCATCTTCTAGATTATGAGACATCAGTTAGTAATTTTCATAAGCTGTGCTGTTACATAAAAAAATGACAATATAAAAATCTCTATTGACTTTGTTCTTCTAGTTGATAACTGCTTTCAAATTTGCCTTATATAATATTGTTTCAAGTTGAAAATAGTGAATTCTTTCATCGTCACAAGCATCAATACTGTGAGTCATTTGCATTATAATTCATGATCAAATTACACTGTAAAGCATGAATAATATATTGTTATTAATAATTTTCATTATATAGAAGGTTAGAGGATTTTTCAAGAAAAGTGACCTTATTGTTCAATATTGTTCTATTCATATTATTTTCAAACAGTCAAATAAATATTGATTGTTGTGATTTTAAAACGTTATTACAATGATTTCAGTAGATTTCATGTGCACTGAAGACTGCTTAGCCTATATCTGATATAGAATAACTATATTAAATAGTAAAATAAAATGAAAACCTGCATTATACAGGTAATTTTTTCAGTGACAATTAGCTTATAAAATTTAATCTCAAGATATATTGTTTTCAAATACATGTAAATGTTTCAACTAGCCTAGTTGTTATAATTTTATAACAATTCTTATATTACAATAAAATGATGTAGCTATATACAAACTTTATTCTATTTTTGTTATGTGTTATTATTTGTATTCTATATGATATATTATGTAATTGTTCAAGTTTGTAAATTACGTTTATTAGGAGATTTATAATAAATACAAAGACAGTAATAAAAACTATTCAAATGTTTCAACTATTAAAGACGTATCTATATTCTATTTGTAACAAATTTGAAAATAAATGAGATTATTTCAGAATTCACTGCATAAACTTTTGTAACCCGTCCTTTTTTATTTTAATCATTACTATCAGAATGAATTTTAAGCTATTATATTTCAATACTAAAACATGATGAGCTTCGTTCAACGAGGTATTAGGTGGGAGAGAGGCAAGTCATTTGAGACTTCCGAAATAAACAATTTTTAGTTTTCAAGACGTACAATATCAAATTTCTCATCCAATTTAATGAAATAAGGATAAATAATCCAAGTAAATTAAATAAGTCTACCCAAGGTAACTCTTTGCATCTTAGCGTTTTCTTGCATTATCTTGTCTTCTGTAAACGTACCTTACAGCTCTTCGCTTCCATATTTTACAATAGCGAACTCTATTATCTTAAAACTAGTATCTGATCTTAATAGTTATGATCATTATAGATCATAATCTAATCATAATAGATCTGAGTTTAAATACAGATCATGATTTTTATTTTCTTAATCATTTCAATCATTCTTATTTACAGCATAGCTCATTTGGATTACTTTCAATGCTCTCCAATATTTCTGTGCTTATATGAGCAAGTAAGCTTAAATAATACTATCCAAGTAGATTAAACAAGATACCACCATTTACCTAAGTGTTATACGACCAATAAATTAACTAATATAAATAAAATAGTATTTCGTCATTATAAACTGTTCAAAACATTAAATCAGTTATTCACAATAATTATCGACATTGAAATCTACAGATAAGATGATCTCCAAGGGCTCATCAAAACACATCCTTTGGGGATCAAATTATTACTTGATTCTGATATCAAGTAACGGACGGATAAAATATTATAGGCTTTAAAAAAACAATAACAGAGTGGTTTTGTAAATTAACTCCAGGGGCCTGTTCACTCAAGTTTTAGAATCTTGTAAGAGATAATAATGGCGATCTTATAGCCTACAAGTGCAAAGTTGGTTATTTCCAACTTATTTTGTTGAAATAGGATAATTTATTTACACTCGAAAAAACTAATCACAAGTGAGTTTTTGATTATAGATTTGATAAGGTTCATAGACAAGCAGAATCAACAATAAACAATTGAAAATATTCACAAATGTTGAATGAAACTTGAAAAATGCTTTAGTTGCTACCAATGTTTGAGGAAAATAAAAAAGGAGTATACCTAGAGAGGTAATGAAAAAAGTATAATCAGTAGCATAAAAGTTGCTCATCAAAAACTCACAAGAATTGGAATGCAAAAGCACACTTATATAATTCGAATTATATAATTAGTACAGGCCTGTATCTGCTTGTACAATCAGCCTAAACAATTCTGTTTCATTTGAAAATAAAACCTTTGTGGAATTTTCTATAAACAAAGTACTTTGTTTTATATACAAATACAGTAATTAGTTTGTATAGTATGTTTACATGTTGTACATTAGATCTGTTGAATACATTTCATACTGAATCCACAAGAATAAGTTCTCTGAGTAAAAATCACACCTAGCTAGCAAACGTTGATCAAGATGATATACTTCAATAAATGGATGTATTAATTCAAACATATTTAAAGCTGAATGTACATGATCGATTCTCCATCTAATAAAGTGAATTAAAAAAGCTTCTAAGTCGATAAATCCCCAAATCTCTCCAAAATTATTGATAAATTGCATTCAAGCCCTTCAAATGTTGTCAAAGATTTGTCAATACTTTTAAAGACGTCTCGTTAAATAGTGAACAAGATTTGAAGCTCATTTATTTAGTTTATCGCGTGCATACGGCTTGAGAAACATGGATAGGTTTAAATCACACGTGACGTAACTAAGCCTGCTCCTACATTGGAAGCAGAATTCTCTTCTGATCCGGATGAATAAACTATATTAGTAAGCACTATACTTATTCAGTAAGCTGTATTTATTAGACTGTAGTACTACAGAGTGTATAATAACAGTGTGGACATTGCACGTCACACTTTTGATTGGTTAGCTCGAACAAATCCACCATACTTTTGCCAATTCCCATAAGATTGCATTGAAATGATGTTGTTTCTCTTGAAATAACTTTGAAAAATGAGTGAATGGGGGTTCATGTTTGCCTGTAATCTCATATAAAAATTAAAAAATTTGGCAAAAGTATGGCGGCGGCGGGGAAAGAAAATGATCTCTACATACTGTTATGGAGTGTTTCACACAAATTGCCACACTGTTATTACATAGTCTCTGTAGACAGTACAAATCGGCTGCAATGTAGAAAGAGGCTTTAAACGTCTTGTTAGTGATCGTTTCCTTACGACCAAGACAGGCACGGAGTTGCACTTGCAATGTAGGAGTGGCATTAAGGCATTGTAGGAGTGGCATTATGTACCCCCAAGTGTTTTGAAAGAGATGCTCTATTCCTATAACATTTGCCGCAAATCTTACAACGAACGATCTTTGGTTTATGGGTGCGTCTGTGCTTCAGTAATTCTTCTTTATTGATGAACCTTACCCCACAAACATCGCATTTTAATGAGTCACTATTACATTCGACAATATCCTCTACCGAAGGCAGTTCCCTTCGTGATTTGTCTACATCAGACGGCTCCATATTGTGGACTCGAAGGTGTTTGAAAAAACTTGTACTGAAGGAGAACACTTTGCCACAGATTTTGCACGGATACCTTTGCCCTGTGTGAAAGCGAACGTGTGTCATTAGGCCAGCGTTGGTTTGGTATCTTTGGCCACAAAGATCACATCTGAATGGGCGTCGCCTTCGTGCCCTTCCTTCAACTGTCTTCCGAGCACGATGCCTTCCTGATTCTGAGTTTCCATGTTGATCACGCATGTGGTTGGCTAGAGATGATTCGTATTGATAATCCTTACCACAAATCTCGCAACTAAAAACATGTCCAGGGGGAACAAGTTTGTCATCAGGTTTTCGCGGCGGTTGGATATCATGTACTAGACGCATGTGATTATTGAAACCTCCACGATAGTGATACGATTTGCCACAAATCCGACAACTCAGACCCCCACTCTCTTCTGCCTGCGAAGCATTTTCATTTTCAGATGTTTCCCCTCCCATAAGGGTCTCATTTCTTGTAGCACTTTCTTCCGAACTCAATTCTTTTAGAAATCTTGGGATATGAGCTGGATCTACGTTATGTTGTAGAATATGCTTGACAATGGCCTTATTATAATTGTAAACTTTGCCACAAATTTCACAGGAATACATCTTGTTTGCATGCGCGCTCATGTGCTTCTGTAGGTTGTAATTGGTTTCGCATCGGAGTCCACACACGTTACACTCGTAGGGAACACGAGATACGTCAATACTCTGTTTGTTATTAGAACATTTGGAAGATTTTCTGTGGAAATTCAGATCGTTCAGAGTTGGAAATGTTCTTTCGCACTTGACACAAGAGTAAACTTGGTTGTCATCGTTGTGTTTATTCATATGTTTCTGAAAGATAACTTCCGAATCACACCAAAACTTGCAAACCTTACAACTAAACATAATGCTTTTATGGGTCAACATATGCTTTGATAAGTCATTCAAATCTTTAAAAAATTCATTACATACATTACAAACGTAATGTTTTACTCGTTCTTTCTTGGTATAGATTCCATGTATGGTGAGGTGCTTCTCGAGAGATCGTTTAGTTGACACGACAAGACCACACTCTTTACACGCAATCTGATTAGTCAAATGTGTGTTGACATGTAGTTCCAGATTCTCGTTGCTGCTGAATATTTCATGACAAATTGAACAGAAATACACCAAACCTTTGTGGTTCGAGATCATGTGCATGAAGAGAAGGTCACGCCTAGGGTATCTCATGTTGCAAGCAACGCAATGGTACTCAACTCTCCCAAAATCATCGTAGCTCTCAGTTATTTTGATGCCTTCTGTCACCAGAGGATCTGAATTGCCACTAGTTTCATCATCAGCTTCATCTCCCAGTTCGGCTCCTCCCTGAATGTGGACAATATTATACCACCGTCACATAAACGTCACAATTATCAATTCATGCACAAGTTGTAGAGACCGAGAGTTAAGGTACTAGCGTTCAAGTGAGGCAAAAGGGAACAATCAGTTCGGATTGAAGCTATGTTATCATTGAATCAAATACAAAAATGTCTGCCTTTAAACCAATGATATTTGAAATATATTTTAGTAACTTTTAAAAACAAAGCTATGATGATTTAGATAATTTCGTTGAGAGAAATTTCATGTGAAAAGAAACAACTATTTATTCAGTTCGATCCTTTTATCGAGACTTTTACATTCTAATCTTGGGTTTTTCAACATTACATTAAAGGTTAACACAGAATTATTTCAAGATATATTCTCCTAGTGTCAAAATACAATTTACGATTCAAAAATCATTTTTGACACTACTGTTTTTTCTTTTAATTTTAAAAAACATGACAGTAATCAGTAGCATGAGACACGTGATCTTTACGAGCAAAGAGTAAATAATATTGGGAAGTTTTTCACATCTTAATTTTAGAAAAGACAATACAATTTTTTAAATTATTAATTACGTATCAATTAAGTATTAAATACTGAATAAGGTATAGGCTACTGCCTTCCGGCTTGATATGATTTTTCATCAATAGCGAAATGTTTTCATGCGAATGTTTCAACTCCAGTTTATGCACTGTATGTTGAACTTTTTGTGTAGTATGAAGATGATATTGTGGTAGTTCTCCATAATTGATAAAATTGTATGAATTGTATGTACAAATTGTAAGATTGTATGATGATTTTGCTTTTTGACAATAAAAATTATTTGATTTTTTGTTTGTTTACTGTGAGAGTACAAGAATTCTCGCCCAAGTCATAAAGAGCCGAGAAAAGCTTCGGGTTTCAGATGACGATATTTTAAACAACTATTACCAAAACAAAACTATAAATTATATGAAAAAAAAACTTCTGGCACAGTGACTGGTAATATTTTGTGATACTTTAACATAATGAAAACGCTACTGTCAACTATTTATTACATAATATAAATATTGTGAACTATCACATATCTTCATCTGATGGTATGTAGTAATCATAAAAAGTAACAAACATTCAAGACTGCTCTCGGATGGGTGACCGATACAAAAAATAAGGCGAGGTGGAACCTACCCGTAAGAGTCTCCCCACGATAAAAAGCCATACGATAAAAAAAATCAGATTGTATAATCACAATTGACAATATGAAAAAAATGAAATCAATCTTCTGCAATTTTGCAATGGAAACTAAAGTTGAAACAAGAGATTATCTTGATCTATTATTAACGGATGAATGTTTCAAGAGATTAAGGAAAATTTATTGAAATTAGAAAATTTAATTAAAAATGTTTTAAAAATTAACGAAATTGAAGAAATCTACGTTACTCACCGATTCAGAGTAGAGTTCTTCATCCATTAGAAGAAAGTTGCTGTCCTGTTCTTGCTTTATAAAAACCTGCTCGAACTGAAACAATGAAAGCCATTCTAAGAAATGTTTGATGTAATGTTTTCGTTTAGAGTTGCCCAACACACTACTGATACGTTATTTTTACAATAGTCTATCATGTAATACTGCATTCGATTATTATAACACTGAATATTGAGCAGATCCATAATAAATCTGCAAGCGTGTTAGTTTATTGCTCTACGTTATTACGAGAGTATATACGTTATTACGACTTGAGTATAGACAGTTATACTTGTGTATCAAGTATACTAACTAAACGTGTATTAATTGTGTACAATACTAACAACGCAATAACTAGAAAGATATCTACGGTAGCCAGAATGTTACATTCTTCTCTATATATCATGGTTGTGAGTATCTGAGTAGCCTATAACTTCAAAATAATTTGCAATTATAACCATAAAAATAAAAAATTGGCTTCCTTTTCTCCAGAACACACATCCAAGTGTATACGATGTTATATGTAGGCCTATTCTTGCATATTGTAGCCTACAGTATCCAATTAATGAATAGGCTCAACTTATGATGTTGCTCGTTGCTCGTACTATAAATATTGAGAGAGTCCTACCCCAACACAAGTCATGGATCGATTCTTTGTTCCTCAAATTGCAAACGTGAAGGGTATTCTAAGTGTCTTTTCCTCACCCTTAATAATTTAAAGGCTTTAAATTTTCTTTTTCTTCACAAACACATTGAAATTGAAAACATTTTAGAATGACATCAAAAAAGCTGAACTGAAATCGGAAGTATGATACTAATTTCAGGCATTTATAACTCAACCATAATATGAGCACATTCACTCATTATTACATTAGTAAGTAATAAGAGAATTTCAAGAATAGAGGTAATTGCACAGGTTTACGTCAATTTTCGGTACATCTGTCAGGAGCAATTTCATTTCTTTTTACAGTACCGGTGAAAAACGTATGCTCATAAATAGAAATTCAAATAATTTAGTAATATTATTTAATATTAGAGTAATATTTTAGTAAGAATAATATTTTAATTCATAGATAGATGAATTTAATTTAAATATAAATTATAATTCATCCACAAATTTGACCGATGGAAATTTAAATTTTGCTTACCGGTAGGTGAGTTGAGCTATTCGTGGGATCATGCTTAAACTCTTCGATTTCTCCTTCCTGTAAAATTAAAAAAATTTAATCAACTCAATTATTATAAAGTGAAAATATACAGTTAACTAAAAGCATAGACTATCTATACTATGTGTTGTCTGTGCTAAAAGCTACAAGATTTAATAGTTAAATTATATATTATAAGAGAAAATAATTAGTTCTATATTGTAACCAAATGTTGAGACATAATTTTCCATAATTTCCATTTCTCGATCTATGCCCAGATTTCCTGGATGGACTGCGTCCGAGGCACTAATACTTTAGTGACTTCAACATGAAGAAAACGGCACCCCTATACTGGCTTTGTCAGAAAATTGAAACAAGTGGCCACTTGAAACTACTAAGAGGCGAATGGCAGCACCACCTGTAGGTCGTCCACAAAAAGTTCATCCAGCCCGTAATAACTGTGTTTCATTACCCACCGAGACAAACCCACTCTTGAAGGCGCTCCATAAAATCACTAGCAGGAAGTTGAACATCTTTAGAGCCAAGGTTGGGCACTCTAGCGCACTCTGCAACTGTCGCGCACTCTAGACAACCTACAGCGAGTTATATCAAGGTTCACCCCCTCTTGAGTTGTGCTCATGGATCTGCCCCATGGTGACGTTTCACATACAGAAGGGAAGCCAAGATGTACTGCCCATACACTGTAAGCAGGCCCAGACGTTGGAAGATTGGCCTACAGTGGGCCCGAAGTCACTGAATGTTAAAGTTCTCAGGGCCCTCTTCTGCAGGAGAAGGATATCCACAGCATGTGGAGAGTGCCCCCAAAGGAGGATGCCGTACTGGATGTGACTGTTGAAAAGTGAGTGGTACTCAGTGGTCGCAGGAGATAAATGACCCTTGACAGCCTACCACAGACTTTTCCTGTTCTGCTCCCAGCGCAGCTAGCTGTTGATGATAAAACCCACAAGGGGTAACTGGTGCAGCATCCAAAGCAAGCAGTCTTGTCAAGAGTAAGTACATAAGATGTTCTGAGTCTTCCCCTTGTTGGTCCTTGGCCTCCTGTAGAAGAATTACAACTTTACTAGTGAGTTTATCAAATTGAATGAATTATTTTAATGTTTTTACCGATTCCTGCTCCCCATCCTCCTTATCTTCCTCTTCCTCTGTCGCTCCATCTTCCTCTGTCGCTCCATCTTCCTCTGTCTCTCCATCCTCCTTATCTTTAACTTCCACTTCTTCTAACCCCTCCTTACAGATATTTGTGGAATTATCTTTGTGAACATTATCAGCATCATCGTCATTTTCCTGAAAATATAGAAACAGTAATTTTTTGAGGTGAACATTATCATCATCATAATTTAAAATGAAAAACACAGATTTTGTCAATTCTACTCTTCAATTTTCGGTTCAAGGACCATGGTTTCGTAACCACACAGGCTACATCATCAGCTTGACTAAATTAGTCGTAAGCTGATGATGTAGCCTGTGTGGTTACGAAATCAAGGTCCTCGAACCAAAAATTAAACAGTAGAATTAACAAAATCTGTGTTTTTCATTTCAAATTATTATGAAACGGTTCTACAATCTCAATAGTGACTCTTTAGTATTTGCCATTTTACAAACATTATTTGAATAACAATTCACAATACAAATGGAAAGAAAAAAATCAATTATAAACAAAACATTTTTTCGCTCACCTAAATTTAAATTGGAAATAAAAATAAAATTTACTTCATTTTTTCATTACAAATTTTACTTCATTTACAATTTTTTTTCATTTATTGATGCTAATTCCATTGGAGATCCTTACCATTTTTACTTGAACGCATTGAAATATATTCAACATATCATCGTCATTCTCCTCACCAGAATCGTTATTCATCATTTCTGTAGAAAGAAAATTATTCATTAGCACTGCAAATGAAATAGTTAATCAACAGTTATTAAATGTACTGTACAAAGTAAGCGTGAAACTTATTTGATAATTCTCTGAATTCCAAGATTCACAATATCACAAGATTTTAAAATATCTCAAGAACATGAAGAATAGCCCCTAGACCCCCGCGTTTCTTAACATGTTGACAATGTGGCTCTAGATAGATAAAAATTGGACACCCCTGCCATACGTATATACGATATAGATATACTTTTGCGAGTAAGTTAAGTGAAGTAAATCAAACCCCACAAGTATGTGGCCAGGCCCTAACACTTCTGTTAACAGAAGCAGTCATAAGTCAGTAGGCTACCTTGTCAGAATAATAGTAGTAGTAGCCTAGTATTCTTAATTACGAAACCATCTATAACCTACTATGAAAGGACTACCAGAATTATGATTTTTATAACGATAGCTAAACTGTAGCACAGAAAATGTAGATACAGAATATTGTAAAAAATACTGAATAATAATCTTTCTGGAGCATTCACAAACAATGTGAAGCGAGATTGAAACTGTGTTGTGATCACCACATTGCAATATCAATTACATCTGAATCATTCACTTGGAGATAGATTATTCAAGACTATTATATAATATAAGAAATTTCATAAATATTGAATCCTTATTTCATAAAGCCTTAACTTACCTGCTAGCGAAACTCACTACAAGCAAAGAAAACGAAACGACGCCGAATTTCTAGGTTATAAAAATTCACTTCAACTCTCCATTTTTCAACAGCTGACGTGACGATTTAAACATACTGGCGCGATTTTCAAACAGTAGTATCCCAACCATTTAAAATAGTTACCGGTACCCATTAGTCTTTGATTTCTACTTTTTAATTTTTTATTTTTATAGGTGCAGTATTATATTAATTAATTTTTTGGAGCTACGCCAAAGAGTATTCTAAATTCTAATTTGGTAGGTACGGTACCCCTTTTATTCTGAAGGTTCATATAATTTCTATTTTATGTATGCTGGTTAAACTGAAACTATAGTTTTTTTTTCTATTACATAGCAGATGACAAGGCAATAAAAATAGTGTTCAAATAGATTTTAATCTTTAAACATTAGTAAGTAGGCTATCTACTGTAATACGATAAGTTATTATGTTAAGATGTAAGTGAGACCACTGAGGGCCGCTTTCCCCTACGTTGCTTAATAAGCAACAGCTTTAAGCTCAATATTTTTTCTATAATTTTCCTCAGGGCCGGGGGGGTAGAGGGGGCAAATGCATATGAACCCGGTCATCAAGGGGGCCCGGGCCACATTACTACAAAACCATTTCTTTGGTGATCTATATTGGCACTTGGGGATAAAGTTGAATATTTGAAATCCATTCACAACTGCAATTTTGGTACCGAGCCAATGAAACGTCTAGAATTGCTTACCAAACTAAAAAAATTGAAATAAGAAAATTTGCTTCCAAGTGTGTGGGTAGCCCTGAGAATATTTTGTACAATACCAGTTACTGTGGCTGAAGCCGAAAGAAGTTTCAGCAAAATGAAAATAATAAAAAGCGTTTTAAGATCGACTATGGCCCAACAGAGAATGAGCTCATTAGCCCTTCTAGCAATAGAATCAGAAATAGCATCAAAGGTAAACTTTGATGACATAATAAGTGATTTTTCACATAAAAAGGCGAGAAGGATCATCCTGTGTGAGAGTGATCTAGTGATTTTTGCTATCCACAGCTAACTAAAAGTCTTTGAAATTTGTGTTTAAAACAGCCACAACACAGTCCATAACGCTACACACTTATCAAGCGTATTAGAATCTTCCACTGTCATTGCATCAGTATCAGTTCTAAGGGCCGATGCATGATTTTATTATAAGGGCCGGTTCATGAGCTCGGGATTTAGCCAAGTCCTAGACTAAAACGGGTGGCTACCGTAGCATCGACAAACGTTTGTCTCGACAGGTTAGTGGGTAAGCAGCATAGAGAGCCCTTAGTACATAGTGTCGAGGCTACGGTGGCCACCCGTTTTAAATCCCGAGCTCATGAACCGGCCCTAAATGTTTTTACATTTATAAGATACAATATAATTTTCTTTTAGAGGAGATAAGAGCAAATAAAATACATATATTATCAACTGTATCCTATTAGTTTTATTCATGAGCAAGCATACAATTCGCATTGGAACAAATTTTTCATCTTCGTTAGCTGATTTGTATTGGAAATTACTCATTGATAATTTTCTTCACAGTTTTTTAGCAGTATACGACAGAGAGTTGAAAAAATTGGTTTCATTAGCACTATATTCAAATAATTGAGCTGAGAATTTGACATTTGATCAAGTACAACACTAGAATAATATCAGAGTAATTTGATAATTCACTCACTTCAAAGTAATAAATGAATGTAACTCATAAATATTAACAAAATAAGCCTTGTCAATAATTTATTTATTACCATAATTACCTATAAAGTGAATATGAATACAGGTATATTAATTTAATTTGGTGGATGGCGAATAACTTTCATTTAACATTTCTATTGTAACGGGTGATGTTACGTTGGATTTGTTTCACATAAATACTGTATATAGCATGTAAAAACATATTTAAAAAATAAATCAACAGAACATCACCTGTTACCATGGAAATGTTAAATGAAAGTTATTCGCCATCCGTCAAATAAATGAATATACCCATTAAAAAATTGAAACATTGGAAGGTTGAAACATTTAATACCCGGTATTCCTTTATAATTTATGAACTATTCTCTAATAACATCTTAGAAAGAAACTAAATGATGGGGCTTAGATACTTGAAACAGATTTTAATTAAACCGGGTGACGATTATTTATAAGTTTAAATCTATTTCACAATTGAACTAATAATTGGGTGACCTGACCTCAATCAAATTAAATTAGTGTGCAAATCAATTTGACCTCAGTGTGCAAATTAAATCAATTACCAAAGTTCGAATTAATCTACTGTACTTATAAACCAAATAAGGGGAAAGTTGTGAAATTATTAAGATCAAACAGGATTTGGATTGTATCAAATACAATGAAATATCAGTAATGTTTTAATGATTATGAACCACTCCATAATATTGAAATTTTTAATCGAATTTGTTTTTAGATTGATATAAAAATTGTTTTATTATTTTATAGACTGTGATTTCTAATGGAATATTGAGAAGATTGAATAATTCAATAAAGCTTTAGTATAGTCTAATCTTCTATGAAAAGAGTACAGATAAAGCTTATTAGATTTGGGAATAGAACTTCATGTGTGATGTTAGTATTGGATGGAAATATAGTTTAAAAGCTAACTGACAACTATAGAGGGAATAAAGAACATTATTCTAATTCTAATACAAAGTGACACAAAAAACCGGGAATTTTTGAATTAACATTAACGAGGGAAAGAAAAATGAACTTTCAAAGTTCAAGGGTGAACCATAAAGAAATATACTTGCCATTACCTGTTCTAATGAATGAATTTCAATTCTTGAAGACAATATTCTTCACATAATGACCATTGGAACTGTATGTATTCGTGGAAGCTTTCTGTGAGATTCCGCATGTGGGGTGAAGTCATTTCCATACCAGAAGGTTATGGCTTTGAAAAGCCAGAAGAATACTGGCTTTGAAAATTGAAGTTCTTTGATAGAACACCTGATGGCAAGAATTTATCTTCACGTTTTTACTATTATAAGTAGAAAATTAATTTTTCTTATCTTTGTTAGTGTAATTTCAAAAGCTCCCGCTTTTTGTATCACTCTGTATAAGTGAGTGGTATAATTTATTTAGAAAATGATTAAGAAGTAATTTAATAGGATTGTGGAGATATTTCATGGTTAATATCAGACTTACATCTGTTTATTGTAACAAAGAAAGTAATTAAACAAAACACTCATTCATAAACTAAAATATTATCAGTAGAATTCACTCCTAAAAATGATGTATACTTTTCTCCACGGTAAATAGAAGAAGACATTGTACTTCTTCTATATACCGTGCTTTTCTCTAATAATTATTATACTAATAGATCCAAGCTTCAACAAACATAAATAGAATAATTTGTCCTCTTTAAGAGGAAATTAAAAGATTTAAAATACTGTGAACAAAACATATTTACAAAAGCACAGAGATGGAGAGCAACATAATAAAATTAACAAAAATCTAATTCTCTCTTGATAAAATAGTTTTTGGATTCTACCATCAATTAAGGATTATCTATAACCACATTTATGAAATGGTATTAGAAAGGGAATGTCATACTCCAGAAAAAATAAATTTGGTTTGGTATTTTTTTAGTTGAATTTGTTTTTTTAGTAATTACTCGTACAATACTTACTATATATTATGAAACAGGTTTTAATAATATTTGACCTAAGATTTCGACATAACAATTTGGAAAATAAATACTAACAACTAACATTTGCAAAGTGAAACCAAATCTCAGTTTTTAATATAATATTTTAAAGCTTTTTGGATAAATTAGTGTTATTTAAAAGGATTGGTAACAATATTTCTGTGATGACAGAGGTGATAAATTAGTTGATATAATCTAAGATGTATAATATGAATTTTTGAAAATAAGAAGCTACTTTCTCAAAAAGAGTCAAGAGGCTAAAAAACACTCACATAAATTAAAGCTGACTCACACTATTCAAACTGCCCTTCGAAAGTAATAGGCCTAATCAAACACACTACCATGTACTTATAAATCTGAAACAATCCATCTGTAATAAGCCTACTGTACTTTCAAAGTTGAGCTTTGCCCATTTTCCTTTCAAGGAATGGACTCCAACTGCAATATATTTTTAATGTTTCTATACAATCCATTCATTCATATTCTTTACAATCGTTAAAACTTATTTGGAAATCCATTTCAAAGTGTTCATAAAATTATTTTGGATTGAATGAAGAGCTTCAAAATTCATGAGATTGAGACTGATGACTTAAGAGACTGATCCAGGATTAAAAAAGATTGTCAAGTTCAAAATCACCAATCAATTTGAAAAACATACTGTAGCTTAATCACATAATACTGTGAACCTGTGATAATGTACATGGAATAGATCTAATATTATATAGGCTATACATATTTTACACAAGAAAAGTCAGAAATTTGAGATTTTGTCAATTACTTATTTTTGATAGATTTACTGTCAAATCCTACCAAAATTCAATGCCTGTGCCCAAAGGTGGTCGATTTTGTGCATATGCTTAAGGATTGGCCGCAACCTTCAGCACACAAAAATCTACCAGGAATGGACATAGGGATGATACATTCTTCTTGTCCATAGTTCTTGATCTACACCGAGTGGAGTTCAACAGTTACATTCTTCCATTTTAAATTATAATTAAAAATAAATAAAACTAACTAATTGAGAGCTCACATCGCACCTCCAGAAAAATAGTGTCGTATGTCTGAAATCAAGGTCATCTGGTGTTGCAATTTCAGTTTTTGGCAATTATTTGACACTCAATAACTTCCTTCATAATAGATGAATTGCTGTGAAATTTGGCAATTATAATCTTCATGATGTTATTCTGTCATCAATCATTTTTTTAATAAGATTTTTCTCCTATTCAAATGAAAATCGACATACAACAGTATTTGACTGGAAGAAAACGTGAGGTCAAGGACATACTACAGAAGACTTACGATAGTATTTTTCTGAGGGTGCGACATCTCACACAAACACACTTTACAATAATTAATCATCTAAAAATAATTACTTTTTGGATGATATAAAAGGTGACGAGTCCGTGGTTTTTTGTCTCTTGTACATGTTGAGCACTTTTTTACCAGGCACAAGAGTTTGGCTGAGACCGGGTCTTTTCTTCTTATTTTTCACTGTATTCGAGTCATTAGGTGTGTCGTTTGCTACATTATTAACCAAAGTCTCACTTGCATTGTCCGATTTGTCTTTCTCGCCACTGATTTCTGAATTATTGTCGACGGAGTGAAGGTCGGAGTCATGGGCGTACTTACAGTTATGTCCGAATCGACACCGGCCTTTCCTGTACATCCAGCAGATTTTTTTGCCGTTAATGTTTGTGACGTCAGCCTTGGCGGGGATCATCTTGACGTGTTTCTCGAGAATCGCTTCCTTCGCGTTTTCCGCCTCAACGAAAGGGTTGACGAAAACCGAATTTTTGACTGGCGACGCTCCGTCTGGATCGAATTTCGGCAGAGGTAACTTTTCCTGGACTGCATTTGGTTGTCTGGAGGACAAAACGAAATTAATGTAGATAAATGTGAGAATTTGCCTTTAAAAAATACAGTAACAAGAAAATATAATATTGAGGTGAGAAATTCAATTTACAAACTACAAAATAGGACAGCCATCAATGCTGTATGGCAATTTTTTACCTCAGGAGTCATGTAATCATGTTGATTGTACATTGCTGAATAATGAATGAATATTCAACAGTGAAAATAAAATTCATCTTCAACCCCATAAAAATTATCACATGATATCTGTGTTATCATCAACTCACCATATTTTTAGCTTTATTGTGGCTTGGGGTGAACTGAAGTTATAATTGTCTGATAACACAAATTTGTCTACATAGTATGTATACAATAAGATAATTCAGATATATTATTAATATCAGGATAAATCAATCTTGTAATGCGCTTGTGTTAGCCAGTTAATCAATGGGTGTGCTACTAATCCAACTTTACGATCAGTGGCAATGGCAACTGCTTCAAGAGACTTCAAAGATTGTAACAGTAACTTAATCTTGATTAATATTCACCATCATAATGTATTATCTGTAGAAGATTCTATATTGTTCACTAAATTAAGCTAACTTATCCTCAAATCTATGAATTGTTCAATTACAGCAGAAAAGAGAGCTTCATAAATTGTTAAATTTTCCAACATTCAGAATTCAAAAAAAGAAAATTCACCATAATTTTTGAGCAGTAACAAAGGGACTGCTGCTTCTGTAAGTGAATGTGGCACTTAAAGCAAAGAAATTCTATCAATTGCGCATAAAAATTGAAACTAGTAAACTAATCAATAAATTGCCAATTATACTTACTTTGGTGATGGTTGATCATTATCAGAATCTTCTTCATTTGAGCTGCTGTTATCGGAAGAGCCGTAATCAGCAACAAGAGATGCCATTCCAATTTTTAGGCCTATAATATGTAATTTGATTTTGATTCTTCTTCAATATCTGTGGAATAATTCAGTCTACATATTTGGTGCTTGAATAAATATCAAGGCAGATTTTGCAATAGAACTTAGTGAATTGCAAACAAATGAAATTACAATCGCCTAAATTTCATAACCACAAAAACCATTACAAAATACTCGATAGTCGCAGTCATTCGATCTTCGATGGAATTGTCGAATATCGACAGTACGATACTTGATGTTTGTTTAGCAGACACGACACATCACCTGTCATCTGAATCTGTATTATCAAAATTGGATGTTTTGTTATCTAGCTGCTAAATCAATGAATTAGTATTTGCTCATTTAGAGTTTATCATTAATTATATATGATTATTAATTCTTTATTAAACTAAAATCATGGCTGATGTTGAAATAGACGTTAGTGGTTCGATAGACACTCCGGTTGAGAGCCAAGAGAAGAGGTTAGCCAAGTAAGTATTCCATACAATTTTTGTAAATTCTTTACTTTATAATAATTTTTTATTTTATATACACTTGAGATTTTTCTACCTTATATGTTTTTTGAAATTGTCCCACAGACGTGGAACCGATATTGAGTTGAATCTTGCTCCTAAATTGATATCATTCTTCAGCCATGAGTTGAGACTTATTTATCGTAATAATGATGTATTGTGTATCAATTTAGGTTTTGATGGTCAACCTATAGTAGAATTCATTCAATTTGCCATTTCATATGGGGTCGGAGTTCCTGTCTAGCAGCCTCCTCCATAGCACCCTGTCCATCATCTCCTCTCTCAGTCTCCTCCACCCGTTCTCTTCCAAGTCAGCCTCTATTCTGTCTCTCAATCTCAACTTCGGTCTTCCTCGGTCTCTCAAACCATCCATAATCACAACTTGCACTGTCTGTTCCACATAATCCTCCTCCTCCCATCTCTGCACATGACCAAATCACCTCATCCTTGCCTCCTGCATTTTAATACCCAGTGGACCAGCCTTTTGTCTCTGATTAACTCATCCTGTCTCTCCTTGTAACCCCGCACATCCATCTCAACATTTACTCCATCACTTCCATCTTTCTTCCCTGTCCCTTTGAAATCGTCCATGTTTCCATTCCATACAACATAGCTGGCTTCACCACTGATTTATATACTTTTCCTTTCACTCTATTATCACTAAGCACACCAGTTCAGCCATACACAATTTATCCCATTCTGTATTTCCACATCCAGTCTACAATCCATCTGCAAACTTGAACCCAGATACTTGAAACTCTGCTGGTTTGAGTTGACTTCCATCAAGCTTCATTAACTTTAATAATGAAGTCTGTAATTCTTTTTTTTTCTGAGGATGATGCCCACATGAGCTCTAGGCTTGTGCGTGGGTAATGAGTGGGGTGATGATGAGATATGACGACTACTTTTTAGGCAGTCGGGACCGACGGCTTAACGTCTCCTCCAAAAGACGGGAGTGGCCGTATTTGTCAAAAATCCTTCCGTCAACCAGGCTCGAACCCTGGCCCAATGGATTTTATCTGACTGCTGATAACTTAATCAGTCTGACAACTTAGCCGCCTCGGCTACGAACCACTCAAATAACTGGGGATCTCCAGCAACTATAGCTTATAACTATTATCCAATGTATCCATTATCCAATTGAAAAATAGTGGCATCCCGACACATATTTTATATAGTGAGGACCACAAAATTCAATTCCTTAATAATTCAATTTAGTTATAAGAATTTATATTAATAATTTCATATTTATGCTGTATAATGTTGAGATTTCTGAATAAATTCCTCTGGTAGTGTTGTACCCACCACCAGAGAAATTATTATTTGGCTAAAGTTGAATTTATATATTATTTTTTGTTCCAGTTTATTGCCGATACCAGGACACATCAAAGAATGGATGGTTCAGAGAAGACAAAATATTCGAGCCTGGACAGTTTTCTTCAACACAAACTATTACAAGGCACCTCTCAATTTTCAGCTGCTGGCAAAACGATTTCCTCGTAATCTAGAATACTTTCTGAGCAACTACATCATTATCTTAACAATTTTAACAATTTACTGTTTGTAAGTACCGTGTTTAATTACTATCGTGTTATGTCCTCTCATGCAAAACAGTTTCTAAAACTCATTTAAACTATTTTTCTTGAACTGAAACACAATATCACAATATTTGAAATGATTAAGGTTGAATTACTATTACGTGACTAAATATCTAACAAAATGAATGTGAAGAGAAATAAATATACTGAATAAAAAGACTACCAGAGATTGATAATGCTGTAACAACCGAAACCGGTATTTCGTTGTTTTTATAAATATGTGGTTTTGACAACTTCAAGTCTTTTTATTCAGTATGGATAACTACCACAATGTCACCTTCACTACTACACAGAGAGAATATTTATTTTGAGCTGTATAACCGAAATTCTCGGCCTAATAAAAAATTTTCAATGGCTATATTCGGTAGCCTACTAGTTTATTTTAACTCTTTAATGTTAATTAATTAATTTTTATAGTCTTCGGTTAAATTTTCATCTTTTTTTAGTATCCATGAACATTAAATTGATCATTATTCATTTGTAAGGGACTGTATTCAAATTTCAATTGAACATAGAATATTAGAATAGCACAAAAACTTTCAAAATATTGATTGTCATGATTTTATAAAAATCTTCAAATTATACCACTTGTAAGTTGAATATTAGTGTGATACTGCATTTTATCGATTGAGGGGAAAACTTCCTAGAGTATCTTTTTCATTCATTCCTTTGGTGGTAAAAAATTGAGTTGATACATTATATCGCCCAAGATGAGAACTGAAGTGTTTACCATTTTTTCAGATTAACATCATTTCTGCTGATGTTCGCCGTTTGTGTGAGTTTGGGAGCTTGCTACATTCTGTCACTGAAAAGTGCAGAACACCCAATCAAACTATTCGGACGAGAATTGACCAAACAGCAGCAATATACATTGGTCGGAATTGTTTCAATGCCCATCTATTACTGGGCTGGAGTGGGCGCTGCTGTATTTTGGGTTTTTGGTAAGCTTGACATCTTTTTTCAAAATGCGACACTTTTCATTAAGAGAATTACAAAATTATGATCTTTCATCCGATGTATCTTGACACAGTAAGGCCCAGCGCCCACGGAGCAACTGGTATCTGACTGCAGTCGCAAACCTAGCGTTGCCAGATACCATTGTCTGTTTTTCGGGTAATCTAACCTATTAGCCAAAGCTGATATCTGGCAACGCTGGGTTTGCGACTGCAGTAAGATAGCTGTTGCTTCGTGGACGCTGGGCCTAATACATCTTTGTCCAAATTCATTCTTTTGAATTGATGATATTGCATATGATGATTTGTAATAAAGTGCATGAAAAAATATTGAGAATTGAGAATTGAAAGTTATTCTCAATATTAATTGAAACAGGTTTTCATTATTTTCTCAACTCGACAATTTTAAAAAGTAGCCTCCAAAGTCTAAATGATATACTGTTCCATCTTGTTGAAATTACAATTTTTATTGAATAACAAGTCGCTGAAAATTGTAGGGATAGTAATTCAATAAAAATGATGTCTATGTGATATTGTTTTGTCAAGTAACGTATGCTCGGAAGGGTGTTAGGATGGGTGACCAGAGCAGTACTTGCTTCAGCTAACTCCCTTACCAGCAGTAGAATGCCATAAATACAATTATACTTATTCAATAAAAGTATACTTTACTAAATTCCTTTGATTTTCAAGTTTTCTTCCTTTGATTGGTAAAACTAATGTTCATTTTGACATCAATCTATGAACACATTTTGAACTGGATGGATTGTTGAATATTGTAATGCAAATTATAACAAAGAGTATTATTTAATTTTTCGAATTTATTTTAGGTGCTTCATTCTTTGCGGTCACACTTCACGCTACGTTTTTCAATATCTCAGCACTGCAATTGTCACAAGATGATCACTTCGATCTCATTCTCCAAGAAGTCTGATAACTTCATTGTAAGCCTGTTTGTAAAGACTGTAAATTCTTGTAAATTTGTTATTCTTATTATTTTAATCAACTCATTCAAATACCCACCAGTATCAGTGGCTGCTACTTCTATCAAAACTCAATGAAACTTTGTAAATATATTTCTTTTTCCGAATTCCTAACAGCAATATTCGTACATGTTTTTGTATTGAAAAAATAATCTATTTTAAAAACTGCTGGATTTTTACTTAAGATTTCTGTACTACCTAAGTGTGTAAATATTTTTCTTCAAATAAAATCTACTTACTTTATCGAGTGTTCGTTTATTTGAATAAATTATTTTTCCACCCGAATTTTCATTCAATTTTAACAAAATAAGATATTTTTTTAGAATATTATCAAGTATGTAACCATGGAATTTTCCGAAATAAAAATATACGAGACAAAACACATGAATAAAGAAATGCTCTTAATGAGAGAAATTAGTTTTAAAAAAAAAACATTATGAAATTAAAATTACTTTTAGTGTTTCTGATATGCCTGATAATATCTATTCACGGTATGATTCCTCAAAGTTTTAAAAATGATCAATAAATACTGAATAATCAATTATCAACAATAAAATAAATAACAGTATAAATAATATCTTGAACATTTGAATGCTTGAAACAAACAAGTGATCTATGATCTTACTAGTATTCTAATAATATTGAAGACTTGACAGGTACTGTGCTTTTTTGTATAACAATAACGTCAGCAAGCATAATTTTCTTAAACATTTATTCATAACTTCAACTGTATCAATAAGCACAGCCAATCAATGCAATTTATTCATTCACATTTCAATTGCTACAACTTATTTACAGAGAAGATATCTTTTCAACCATCAATTTGATCGTTCGACAGAACTAAAAATGATACATTAGTAGTTCTATTATTTCAACATTAAAAACAAATTTTCCAATTTGTCTTTCATTTAGAAGTTGACTTACTACTCATCTGTACACAACTACTAATAAATAATACTAATAGACAACAATTAGTATACAATCAACAAAATTAGATCACACAATTTCTTGAAACTTTCTGGGATTATTGATAGCCTAACAATTTAGGGCCATGATATACGAGGCGGCCATGACACCGAAAAAAAAAACGGTAAATGGGACTGACATGTTGCAAACTATAGACTACACAGCGCATTTGACGCTTGAATTTGGTGCTCTGTGATTGGTCCAGAGAAATGCCGCACTGTATATTATAACTATTAGAGTGAGTTCGGTAAAACTGTATAAATATGATAAAAACTAAAATGAATCCGTATAAGTCTTTCATATAATTGCGCCTCAATTCAGGTCCTGAGACTTGAAACTTTAATAGAACTCCCAGTAACAATTAAAAAGCAATGACATTGTTCTTGTCTATCAATTATAATTTTATACATAATACATACAGATGAGGTTAAAACATTTGAAACTAAATAGGAAACCCGGCACTCTTCAAGAGCTCATATGGTTCAAGAAATCAACATAGAATCAACAACAAGGATCTATTTACAAAAAATAAACGTTTGATACATGTGAGTGACGATTCACTCAAAACTATTCAACCTACTAAAGTACATTGTCTACCCTTTTTCTGGTCACAACAATATCGAGTTCTCTGTGTGGTTGTGGCTTTGTTTCGATGGGAGTCGTTTCTGTCTGGGTCCTGAAAATTAAATAGGCTCACCTCAAACATTTTGAATTAAAATTGTCAGAAAAAGAGAACCATTCCTGTTGTTACACGGTCTCAAAAGGCCAACTCATTAAAGAATGGTAATGTAAACGACACTGTATTCACATGTGATGAATAAATACGGATGGAGAACAGATAGTGGTTCGGAACCCACCTTAAGATGTAGGTCCATTCATCTCTCATCATCATCCTTCGCATTACCCACACACAAGCCTAGAGCTCATGTGGCCATAATCATGTAGATACATTGAGAACAGTGTCAATATTTATATAAATAAACAAAACATAAAAAATAATAAAGTCATAAACCTTCAGTCAGATCTGTAAACTAGATCTGAGTACATAAACAATGATACCAAATATTCCTTGAGTTTTATTCTCAATTTTTTTACTATCATCCTCAGCAAAAAAAAATAGGTATGTTTTCTTGACGTTGCTGATGACCATAGAGTCCGATGACAAAAAATAATACCTACTAAATAATCTATTCGCCATCCGCCAAATTAAATGAATCCGACAATACACTATAACTGAATAATTTAATAATGATTTCAGATTGATCTAGAAATGAAACCTGCGGAACCAAATAAACTACTAAAAACAAAATCTTTATTGCTGAAACATTGAACAATTAATAACAACGTCAGTTCAGATAAAATAAGTAATCTGAAAAATATACTCCTTCATAAAAAACAATTCAAGCCATTGTATAAATAAATATCTATGACAATAATGTACAATAGAATCATCATTATTCGACACTCCCTGCTATTCCCTATATCATCCATACTTGGTCGATTTAGTGTGCGACTCAAGAATGCTGCATAAGCATTGGTCGCATGCAGTGCAGCACAGAGAAATCGACCAAGTGTGAACAAAGGGATTTGTTTCTTCTTAGGAATGTATATTTGACTTGTATGTATATGAGTATTATTCAACTTGTCTGGCAACCATTATATCTGTCATTCGACTCATAAAACAGACTATAGGTCTTTCAATAAATACATCACACATATTTATTCTGTGGTTCGGATTTCACGTTAACCTGTCGGTCCCGGCAGTCTAATACGTATTGTTATTCAAAAGTTATTCAAGCTATCATCTTAATACCTATGCTAGCAGGAGGAGTTGATCGATAATTAGGATAGTTATAAGCAACAAACATCAAGTGAGAAATTAGAAGGATAAGAACAACTTATAAATAGACATAGAATATTTTCACTTACTTTGTATTGCTCCAGTTATGCTTATTGGCAAGCATAAGCAGCATTAGAAGTGGCAAATGAATAAGCGAAAATCTGAATAGTTTCCTTGATGATGCACTATCTGAGTCCTTGTAGAATCGCCAAGCTGGAATAATCAAATAAAATTTAAGATACTTTCTGTTAACTCGTGAATATTCTTGTAAACATCAACAAGCACAATACTAATGTATGATCATCATTCACCTTCACCGTCAAAAGGAAAGGTAAGATGAGGAAAGTTTAAGGTAAGTTTAAAAGTAAGTGAAAAAATTTAAGGTAAGTTTGAGGAAAGGTAAGATGGTTTGAGTAGAAGAGACTATTGAAAAATGTTTAAATTCAATTCATTTATTGAAACTGAATTTCCAAAAAATACAATACAATAATTTACTTGGTGCCTCATTTTTAATGAGGTTTTCTAACCAGGCACAAAGTTTAGAGTAGTAGAGAAGAATTTTACATTCAAAAGAGCTCTTCACCAAGAAGTATGTGGAGAAGATTTTTTTAATTTGATATTTGATCCAATAAGAATTTACTAACGCTGTTCATTATTGTAGCTCTATTGAAAAGAGTTATGAGGTTTCTCAAATCAAAGTTGATAATTTTGAGAATGTTTGAAAAATTTGACAATTTTCAATTAGATCTTTGGAGCAAAAAATGAGTCTCCAATAATGTATGACCTGATCAGGTCTACTGATAAGAACACTCACGTGAACTGAAATACAGTCTGTGATGGAAAAACATTGTTAATTTGGTGAATAAAATTTCAACTGTTCAATATTGAAGATTAATAATATATTTACGAATAAATATTAAAAATTGTCATTCAGTAAGCTTACTTACCAAGATGTGAAAAATATAAGTTAAGTGGGAGTGACTCCAGAGCGAACCACGTGTTGGTCAAGTCAACTAGAGGAGCTGAGCAAGATAAAGCTGTTATTGCCAATGTGTATCGGAGGGCAGTTCGGCGACAGAGCTCTGAATTAAAAAAGAAAAAATTTAATGATGAAAAAACCACATGAAATGTGTCACGCTTTATTCAAAATGTATTATTTATTATGTGTATGTAATATGTATTATTATTCAAGTTAATAATTTCAATTGGTATTTTATTGATAATTTGATTTGATAGTGAACAAACCTGGATCAATACCGGAGTCAACTATTGATAAAACTTTCGACTATTCGATACAAAATAATAATAAAAATACAATATAAATGAATAGATTTCTAACTTAATATAATAAATTTTGTATGTTTGTGAATATCCATAAAGTATTATTTTGTAAGAAAATAATTAAATAAAAATAAATAAGAACACGGCCTTTATTCAATTTTTCAGATAACAGTTGTACAAGTAACATATATACACAAAATTGTAGGCAAATTTTCTCCATGGCATAGTGCAGTCTAAAAGAGTTATTGGAGTTCATATTTTCATCAAATTGAACAATAATAATCAATCTAGTTACAATTTTTTTCTTTAAAAGACAGTGTTTGTATTCCATTATTCAAAAAGGAAAGTAGACAATTAGTCGAAGGGAAAACTGGCCGTAGTCAGGTGGCACAGGCTCTCTATGCTGCTATCCTACTAGCGAGGTTAGCTACCAAGAAAGGTTAAGACCGGTGAGAACCTATAGTGCGATTCACGTCAAGAAGTCAGCATTGCTTATATGAGGAGCATTGATGCCAAGTTTCATTGAGAGAGAAAGAGAAAACTTCACCAAACGTGTTTGTTGGGACTGTGTGCGACAACAATGCACAGTGCGGCAACTATGCACAGTGCGGCAACTATGCACAGTGCGAATAGGATAGAGACATCAGCAACTGCCTTGTGCTGAACAAGGATAGCAAATTCCCACCTAAAGGTGGGATTTCGTTACTGCGGCTCCGCAGCCGAACCCGACACGACCAGCCAAGATGGCGGACAAATTCGCAGTCTGGGCACCCCACTGCCTTCGAAGGCGGGTGTATACATGGTGCAACAGATCTCGTTCAAAACTTATTCAGATATTGTAATTCGCCGGTTTAAAGCCCTTTAATATCTCATTATTGTTCAATTCGATGTTATCAATTTGATTTGATAACGGCCTTCAAAGGCAGTGGGGTGCCCAGACTGCGAATTTGTCCGCCATCTTGGCTGGTCGTGTCGGGATCGGCTGCGGAGCCGCAGTAACGAAATCCCACCTTAAGCAATGCTGACTTCTTGACGTGAATCGCACTACAGAGAGCTGACTACGGCAGGTTTTCCATTCTACTAATTGGCTACATCCCTTCAAAAATTGAATTCTTGCACTAGAAAGAACCTGTACTGTCAGGCCTCCTTGCAGTAGCGACCGAACCTCTTAACAATAAGATCATTATTTTTAGGGCCTACAATAAGATTATTATTTTTATGACCTATTAAATCAATTTTGACGCACCTGGATTAGTAACGGACATCATTCTGTAGCCAGCGCGCGAGTACTCGGGCCTCAGATTCCAGGAGAGGGCGTTGAAGTGCGGAAACTGCCAGGCGTAGAGCACTCCGGCAAGCACCCAGGCGCCGGCACCCAGCGCCCCTCCCGTACAGCCCGACCAGCCCATGAGGGGGGGCAGAGCACCCACCACAGACCCGACCCACGTGTTCAGTATGCTGACGCGTTTCATCGGCGTGTAGATGCACGTGTAGAGCACCAGGTTGCTGAGGCCTAGCCACATGGTGAGGCCGTTCACACCGCAGTAGAGCAGCGAGGCGCCAGCCGTGCCGCACACCGCTGCGAAGCCGAGCGCGTGCAGGGGGCTGCAAGCACACACAAAACATTAATATTCTAATATTGTTACATACTATTAATATACTGGGTGTCCCACGAAGAGGTCGCTATTTTTGAATTAATATAACATACGTATCGATTACTTTCAACTATTCGATACAAGATAATATAAAATACAATATTCTCTTTCAGACGCTATTCTCCAACCAATAATAATGAAAATGGTACCAGATTGTTTAGGAAGATCTGTAGAATTATTGTATACCTTGAAAACTCGATATTTCAACTTTTTAAATCAATTTCGACGCACCTGGATTAGTAACGGACATCATTCTGTAGCCAGCGCGCGAGTACTCGGGCCTCAGATTCCACGAGAGGGCGTTGAAATTCTACAGTTATAATTAGAGCCCGGATGTTCAGGCATTTATAATACTTGAAATAGGCAGGCAAAAAGGCACTATACAACACAAAAATAGGCAATTTAAAATCGAAAAAAAGGCATAATATAGTCCTATTCCTATTATAGGAATCCTATACAGTTATATGAAAAAAATAAAAGAAGAAAATTGAGAAACTTATATTCCACTGGTTGCACATGATTAATGTATTTCTAGAAGTTTTTTGACTCTGAATTTTGTTTTCTTTCTGAAAGATTATTTTCCAGTATGAAGAAAGACCTTTCTACATCAACTGTTGTTACTGATGCATATCTGAAGCACACTATTGTATTTGAACTGAAGGTAGATTTAATAAAAGGGTTACCTTCAAATAATAATATATTGAATATAAGCTTTATTCTTGCAAAACTTTCATTTGATAAAATTAATTATGTTAATTCACGGATTTTGAAATATTCAAAATAAAAAAATTGGTAATCTTGTAGGCAAAACATATAAAATAGGATGAAATAAGCAATTGATATTGAAATAGGCACTAACACCCAGAAAAGGCAGAATAGGCAAAATTAAGGCATTTTGCCTAACATCCGGGCTCTAGTTATAATAAATACATATGTAAAAGAAATAGCTCCAAGTTTTAAATGGATTTGATGATTTACAACAAAATGGCGGAACATCAAAATAATGGTGCGTTTTTGTTAAAGCAGTTTTATTTGTAAAACCATTTCAAACTAATTCTTGTTTTTTAAGTGAATAAAAATTAATGATATTAAAGAGACCTGAAAGTGGTAAACCATGAAAGAAATTTATTTAATTCGTAACCCTTTATTCAAACTGATGTCCATAATCGCTATGCACTGATGGCAACTAAACAAAAATGAATCATAAGCGTTTCTGAAAAAATGCCGAGATATCAATTTTGTTGTTCCGCTATTTTGTTTTGATTAATCACTTTCAAATGAAACTCGGAGGTATTTCTTTTATATATGTATTTATTATAACTGTAGAGTTTCAAGTTTGTAGAGTAATCTATGCTAGATTAGATAAATTAAAAAATAGCGACCTCTTCGTGAGACACGTCATATATAGTCATAAATACATATACTATTGAATGCGCTCATTTACCGACTGGTTTCGGTGAACAGACTATAATATGATTTTCATTTCAGTTTTATTCTTTTTTTGGTAGAGTGATTCCTACACGATTATAAGCTATTAGCTTGTGCGTAATGGGAAGTATGATAATGAGAGATGAGTGAACCTAAGGTGGGTCCCGAACCACCGGGAAGCGATGTTGATTCTCATGAATGAATGACATTTAGCGGAAAAAGGCCTAGCTGAAAGTGGTCACCCATACAATGGGGGTAGCAGGTGCGAGTCTCTTATCTAATCTTGCAAACATGAATATGACAAAAGAATACGTATTCCGATGGATAACAAGCCAAATCAGAAATTATTATTATTTAGCGTATGGCTTTTGTCGGTGGGGAGACCCGAAGGTTGTTCCACCTCGCCGTGTTTAACCTAATTCCACTTAGGTTGAAGTTTTATCCATTTTTCAGAATGATTTCGAATTTCGAAAGGAGTTCTTTTTGAAATCAGAAATGAAATGATTAGAAAAGAACGAGCAGTATAAATGATCAGTTCAGTCAGCACCATCAGGAATTATTTTTGAACATGTTTTTATTAATACTTACGTGATATTGCCGCAAACAAGCAGCCTATTGCGTGTGCGAGCCATCTGAGCGTCGAAGGGCACTTCGTGGTACTGGTTGACAGCATTGGCCGAACAGGAAAGCAGTCCCGTGCCGACGGAGCACAGCGTGAACGTGACGGGGTCGAACGGCGCCGGCGCCATAGCATAGCCCGCCATTGACGTCATCACTACCAGCGCTGACAATACCACACACAAATCAAAATCATTCAATTTATCAACGAAACAATGCAATTTTCTGTCATCAAACCACTATAGTACCATCCTTTTAACTTGTCAGAAATCAGCTGTTTCGGTAATAATTAAACAGTGATTTCGACACAATAATCAAAAGTCTTAAAGACCTTTTTAAAGAAGACCTTTCAAAGAATAACTTTTTAAAAGACCTTTTCAATAATCTGCGAGATTCAGCATTTGTAGGTTGAGTATTGTACTGGTGGCCGAGTAAAACATATGTTTTCTGACAAGTTGAAAGGATCCTGCTATACCAGCGCTGACAATACCAGATACAAAACAGTTCGTCAAAATCATTCAATTTATCAACGAAACAATGCAATTTTGTGTTATCAGATAGTTACGGTGTATAAACTCAAATCAAAATCATTTTATTTATTACTAGAACAAAATCAAAGTGACAATGCAAGAAACTTGAGTGATGAAAACTAAGAAGGTAAAATTTCAATTACATTGAAATAGTCCAAGCCTACAGAGCAAAGCGCAGATTGCTCTGTTCAAGTTTGTCACTACTTTATTTTGGATATTCTACCTAGCCAATCTCCATCAAAATTGTAGATGAATAAAGCATTACAAATTGTTTGTAAAATTTGTAGGTAAAATTTCAATTACATTGAAATAGTCCAAGCCTACAGAGCAAAGCGCAGATTGCTCTGTTCAAGTTTGTCGCTACTTTATTTTGGATATTCTACCTAGCCAATCTCCATCAAAATAGTAGATAAATGAAGAATAACAGATGTAGAAAATTAAAAAATCTCATTTGATTTACACACAGTAGGCTACTGTGATTACTACTTTTACTTGCTTCCAAGTTTTGATTCCAACTAGCAAACAAACGATAAACAAACAGAACGATGAATAGATTGAAATGAGCGCTTGCTCGCTTCAGTATGTTTTCACTAAACTATACCACATATCAAGTTATTAGTATCATTAATATTTGAAATATTATCATTGGTTGAATATGAAAAATTTAAAAAAATGTAGGCCTATATACAATTGTCACAATACTTAGCCTACATCTAATTTTGAGTTTCACTCAAATGCTTGGTTACACGTCAATGCTTGATATAATGTAATACCTAAATTATTATAATTATATAATATGTAACACATTAGAGAGTTCTACACATAATTACATTATTATGAGGAGATAAGGTATTAACATGTCAGGAAAATTCATCTCTTTTACAAATGAAATTTAAATTTGGTTGCAGAGTATAGGCCTATGGTTTTACCTTGTCGTTCGTTTAAATAATTGTATTGATCCTATATTCCTGATGGCTGCTGGAATATAGGATATAAATTGGAGAGCGTCTGCTAAAATATAACATCCCAGAATAAAAATATGATCTCTTGAATGCTGCACGGTGGTGTATTGGGAAGGCAATCAAATATTAGTTAAATATCAAGTTTCCCAAATCATCAAGTCGAGTAAGAAATCCCAAGAATTAACAAGTAGAAGAATAAATCTCATTCACCACTAGTTTCACCAAATCATGAAGTCAAGTAAAGAAAAAATCCCAAGAATAAAATAACCAAATAGAAGGATAAATCCCACTCACCACTAAGGCGCACTTTCGATAGTTTCATATACTGCTGCGGCAAAGAGCGAAGATCAAGATGCGCCTCCTGCCAAACAGCGGCGGGGCGCGGCGGAGGGGTCAACAGGTCGCTTTCCGTCGGTCCAGCAGACCCATCCGGTCCCTCAGACCCCAGGGCAGGGCCCGGCACCGTTTCGCACAGTCCCCCAGACACGGAACGCTGAATCTCCGCTTTGCTTTTGACATTTTTGATCGATTCCTTCTCTAGTATCACCGGTTTTGCGGCTGCCTGCAGGTGAACCAAAGATAATAATTTGTTGTTGAATCTCTGTAAGTTAATCTAACATAATTTTGTTATTATAACTCAACAACTATGTGTATACTAACAACTTACGACTATCTTACTTTTTCTAAAGGTGAGTTTTCGTTACTGCGACCGAGTGCCGCAGCGGAGCCCGACCCAGCGTTGCCAGATGCAATTGATAAAAAATTCCCACTATAAATAGTTATAGAGCGAACGCTGGGTCGGGCTCCGCTGCGGCACTCGGTCGCAGTAACGAAAACCCACCTTAAGAAGTATTTCAATAGACGATTTCCTGTTCGCAGACTAAGGAGACGAAAAAGTAGGTAGTAAGTAACTTCTAATTAATAAGTGTATAAATAGTAAAATAAATAGTAACTAATGAGTAACTTTTAATTCATCATTTAAAAAGTAGCTCCAGTAAATCTGTATACTGGACCAGAAAGCCGGGCAGTAGAATGCCGAATACATGACTAAAACTAATATGAAACAGAAAAAAATCAACACAGTAGGTAGGCTATTGGACTAATAAGTCTAATAATAGGTCCCAATTCATCATTTTAAAAGTAGATCTAGTATAAGCTTATCTGTTTACTGGGCCAGAAGGTAAAAGCCGGGCATTAGAATCCCGAATACAAATGACTAAAATTAAAATGAAACACAAAAGATCAACACAGTATTATACTAATGAGATACCTGTCTAGCAGCTGAATAGAGAATCAGACATCGATTGTAGTTGAGGTTGGTTGTGTGTAACTTCTTTAGAGTACACAACATCGTGGTTCGAGGAGTAGGATGTGATTGCTGGAATAAAAGAGATAATTGAGTTTTAGAATAAGTTTGATAATTATTGTCAATGAGTAGCATACAAATCTAATAAGTTATGGAAAAGCTATGGGCAATATCTATACATGACCACATGGATCTCCTAAAGTATCCCTCAACATCTTACAAATAAATGTATAACAGAAAATTAGTCCTTGTAATCCAAATCGAAGAGCTATAAAAACCAAGTTAGTGGTTCGATGCTATAAGATTGATTGATATTGACAGCCCATACTTCATGCTTTATACTTGGATTGTATAAATATAAACAGAGATACTATCGAATCAAGAACAGTAGTAAGTGACTAAAAAATGCTTTTCTGCTACTAAAATTGATTCATTTCAAGTTGAAGCACCCAAGCACATTGCAATGGGTTCAACCCAATTACTTCTTTCCATGCAATTCAAGTCTCTTAATGAACGCATAATATCTTAGAAATTTATTAAAGTGTATTTAATTTTAAAATAAATTACTAGGAGCAATACTTTAATTTGTAAGCGAGCACACCGTAAATTGACATTATCAAAATACACATGAAAAGTTAGGTTAAGTCTCGAGATGAAATAAAAACGTGATTATAAAACAGTATGAATTGAAATTAGACATACGAACCTATTATTTGATAAATATGAATCCTTGTGAGGAGTCATATTAATGCTGTTCTGATGGAATCAGGCTTTGATGGAGAATATTCGTGAATTCAACCATTCCAATAACATCAATAACCTTCTGTGAAATAGAAGTCAGATGACGGAAAGAGGAAAGCATTGCAAATCGATTATGAAAACTAAAATCGATACCAAAATAAAGTATCGATGTTTGTTATCGACTCATTCCTAGCGCGAGTTTTGAAGTGATTTTTTTTAAGTAGTGTCACAGATAAAGGATTATATCCTCCTAAAAGGTCTAAGGATAAATTCATTTATCTGTATTAGGTATTATAAATATACTAAACTATATTAGGAAATTATGAGGACATTCCATCATAAACTAATATTGATCATTAGCTATGCTCACAATATTAAAAGATTTGTATTAATGCAAATGCGTTATTGTCAAATCGACCTACAGCAGTTTTTTTACATTTGATTATCATTAATACATTATTATTGAATGAAATATTAACTTATCTGATTAGAGAGCCAGTAAAATCACTCTCTGGAAGAAGAACGATAGGATTCAAACATAATACATAGAAATTCGAAAACCTGATTGAGTAATGAAACCACCTAGCAGTTGATTTGGGATTTTGTAAATCTATACAGTCGAGATTAAAATAGATGTATCCTTTCCTGAATAGAAATATTCTATTTAAAAAATATATAGATATGAATAGATAAGATTAGATATATCTAATATCAAGAACGGAGACCAGGCTTCCCTGGATAAATCTTGTCAAAAATAGTTAAAACAAATAACTATGGCATCATTATTATTCACATAAGATAGCAGCGTCACAGACCAGCAAAGTCATCTGCAAAAAAATCTTCCATTCGGTAGAAACTTCTTCTGAATATCTTTTTCCATCTTGACAAAGTGTTCTTGAACATCATTATAGATAGCAATATTTAATCTAATAAATGAGTAGTTATTGTCTTGGGATTTTAAGAAGCAAAATACACAGTGTTGAGAAATTGAGATTCAAATAGGTTTCTCCTTTCTACATGTCCCTAGAGAGTTGAATCAACTATGAAGACAACATTTCAATGAAGACAATAGTATTCCACTATTGTTATCAGATTTTTATTTCCACATCAAACATTTTTTTTATATTGTCAATTAACTAGGCTCTATTTTCATCCCTATTGTATTTTTCAGGTCAATTTTATAGTTACTAATATAATTTAATAATGTGCTAATTATTTTTTATTGTTAAGAACTGTTCAAGTTGGAAATTAAGATGTTAAAAAATGGTAGTGGAAAAATATAAAGTGATTAGTTATAATTTTACTTTGTACTGTTGTGATACAAAAATAAATTGTTATTCTATTTTATTCATTTGATCAAGTAGGATTCACGGTATTGATGAATTATAAGGCTAAATCCAATAAAAAGTCTCAAAGTTTATTGAAAATTGAATCTGTGATACAAAACAATAGCAGCGACTGTTGTTGTTTGGTGAAGAAATGAAAATAGATTAGATCAATCTTATTTAAGATTTGAATTAACATTTTTGAAGAAACCAATAACGTACATTGTAAAGAGAATTATGAATAATCAAATTATGTAGATAAAAAAGCAAATTATCATAATTAAACTAAATACGGAATTCTCTTGTAGGAGAAGGTTAAAAAATCCAAATTATAGTTACATTGTACCGTACTTGTAAACTACAATCCCAGATAAATATGAATTTAATTTGTAATCTGTATTATCCGAAGAAACGGTTAATAATACTCCTCGATCTGCTATCTGTACTACAAAGCTACTTGTATATCAGTACCATGTACCATGCAGCTACAAAAGTTTAGCATACAACTAACTCTTATCAAAGATTTTTGAACATGACGTCTCAGTTGCACAAAAGTCTGTCAAGCTTTATCTCCAATTAACAAAGTTGATTCTTATAAATAAAATCAAAGTTTAACTTTAATCAACTTTTGTGCAACCGATACAAAGTATTATAGTTTTATTTCTAATAATAAACTAATAAAGAGTTTACGTAGTTCAGCAGAAAACAAAGCTGCTAAATTATCTTTTAATCCTACAAGTTCTACGTTTTTTGGTGTACTCACTATATATGTCAATTTTATAATATATAAAACTTCATCACCGGTATATTTCAAGAGAATGCTAAATCTAAGTCGCCTTATCAAATCTCTACAAATAGCTGAGAAGATATTCATGAATTCAATAATGTTACGAATTACTAGGTACCCTAATAACAAAAAAAAGTGAAAAAGTATCAAGACAATCTACATAAGGAAAGGAACTCTTGGAACATTAGCATACACTTCCCACAAGGTCTAACTTATTTCTTTAGAATATCAAAGTGTCACAGCTCACAAGATGTTAATATAATAGTTTATTCTTCAATGGCCGATTGCACAAACCTCGATCAAATTTTGATCTAAAGTTGAATTCACTAAAACCAGTAAATGTAGATCAAACACTTTCGTCGATTGTGCAACCGGTTGTTTTAATTTAATAGTCTACTAACATGATAATAATTAATACATCAATTAATATATTGCTATTAAATAAATTAATCTGCTTCAATGATTAACTATTGCAGGGGAATTGAATAGAATTCTGTTGAAATAGGATTGAATAGAATTATTGCTAACTCAATTACTATGAAGTATAATACAACTAGTCTATTGTAACCTTTTGATTTCATTAAGTGCCTATTGTTACATATTTATTGATTCATAGATACAGACACAAATCATAACAATAGGATTTGAGAGAGAATTAACAGGCTCAGGACATCGCTGTTTATCTCCCGAATTTTGATGAATAGCCTAATACTCTACACCGCAATAAATACATACTAATTATGTAAAGCGGTATATTTTATTGTTTTATTTGTAAGGAATAGAAACCTGATGAACATGTCTGAGACGTATCTTATTCATAGTACTGTAGTATGCACCTATTAAATCTATTGAATACAAATTGTATAAATAACATTATAAATATTGATCCTTATATCACACGATCGTCAAAATTTGAGCTATGATCAAATTCTAATGTAGAATTGAAAAATTACAGCCACATTAATAGTGTAGTACCTAGTACAATGGTTCTTTTTCATTTTCAATGTTGAGAATGAGAAAAAGCAATAGTAACACTGCTAAAACTAATAACAGTTCATGACACGGTTTCTGAACAGAGGGTTCTTATAGTGGGTATTATATTTTCAAAATGTCTCAATATCTTCTATCAAGTTTTCGCATGTCATAAACTCATTTGGATGAGTTTCCCCTCAATCCGATACAATTATTATTGGACATTTACTTTAATAAACTCCTATGAGTGTGTTTTCCATCATTCACAGAAATTATAATTATTAAACATGCTTCATCCATAATCGACATTATGACTTCATGGCTTCATCCATAATTTTATCACGACTTTAAGAATGGATTGATTACATTAAGGCAACAGTTGGAAGTTTTACTACCCCTAGAAGAAAATTTTGGTATTATAACTTTGAAATTTTGATAACTATTATTTTGGATTGTTTATCCTCTTTAAAATAACACATTTTAAGAGGATAACAAGGGCCCTCCTCCCCTCTACTATACCTACAAACCAATTTACAGGATAATACCAGTTGACCAACTTGGACAAAGTTAAATTTGTTGGTAAATTAATATCCGGTTTCTAGCAAAAATGTCAATTCACTGAAATAGCCAACTAATCTTTCTGTTGGTAAGGCATTCGGACTACTGTTCGGTTTCGAATCCAACACATGGCCAGTAACACGGGAATACAATTGAGGTGAGTACTTTTTCACATAGTGGATGTGAGACGGCACAGGCTCTCTATGCTATGCACCGGTCCTAAGCTTTTCCCCAACAACTAACCTACCTACTAAGTAGCAGCATAGAGATCCTGTGCCGTCTCACGTCCCACGATGTGAAAAAGCAGTAACCTACAATTGAATTCAACCACCGTAAAATGCAAACAATTTGCTAAGTGCGCATGAGCATGAGTAGACAACCTCTGTATAGACATGATGAACCTTCATTATTCACTGTTGTCTATTAGGGAAATTTAATTTTCAAAACTCTCTCCATCCACACCTTATGCCTGGTTGCAGCCTTACTCTGTTGAGTGTCATCCCTACACCTCATGCACAACGTCCTCTCTAAACTCATCACACCACTCAACAGCATTTCCGACTGCATCGTATCCCTAACCACCGTTTCAGTTTTCAACTCTTTCTCAAGCGGCGAACCGTCTTCCCTGCAATAAACACGGCGAACGGAGTCTTTAGAATTGAGGAACCGCTTGTAAAAAGTGTACAAAATAAACCTGCGATGGCACCATATCGCCTCATGTCCGGGAAACAAATGGATTAGCTCCGAGTTGTAAAACAGTTCAGAGCACAACAACGCGAGTGTGGTTTTTGAGGTGAAATCTAACGAATCTATCATCAAATCACTACTATTATCCCCACCACCGCCATTCTCATTTTGCCTAAAGAACACCCTTAACACTTTATCGCTCTCAGTTTGGAACCGTTCGATGCAAATGTCCAAGATCTTGGATAAAACCTGCTGCCGATACTGGAACCCACTGTAGTCGGATACGTGTGTTGCTATCCAGCTGCGAGACATGGACCATTCACTTGCCAACAGATCAGCTGACGAATCGGCGTCCAGTGTTGCCAACAGCTCTCCCAGACACCACATCCTGTGGTTCCAGGCGTGGTAATTGTTAGAGTACCGCTCAGCTGCCAGCGTACTAATGTGTAATTCATCCGAAAGGTAGCTGGAATTTGTCGGAGAATCTGCGGGTTGTAAGATAATATGTTTATTAATAATTTATAAGTTGAATTTGTGTGTTATTTAAAATTTATTTGTTGGGTTTTCAATGAGTTCATGCATTAGACCATTTCAATTATTACAATCAAGAGATTAAATAACAGTGATTAAACTGAAACAATATAACAACCTTAGCATGTTTTTGGACTATTTTTGTTATTACTTGGCTAAGTAGTAAAGAAAGCAATCTCCAATGAAGTTTAAACACACATCACAAAATCATCACAAATCAGTGGAATATTATTGTCGAAATTACCTTTCATGAGAACGTTCTTGATAAGCCATCTGCGATAGGAGAAAATATCGCCGGATTTCGGTTTGCGCGAGAGTACCACACTGGTGAAATGCAGTTCCGAATTGGGATCTAGGTGTGATGTCATTACCAATTCCCTTCGCATGTTCCACATGGTCGACACGTCTGGATTGATGATTAGTGCCACGGTCAGCAGATTTCCAATTCGCTCCGGATCTACAAACAATAAAAACATCCCTGATTCTTCCCAATTTTATAATTGAAATGGATTTCATCTTTTATGTCTCTCAGGAGATATTGATACGTTTTTGGTCTCAAAAGGACATCATTCCTGATTCTTCTGCTGAATTCTAGAACGAGATTACAGTATAACGTCAATAATCCGGTTTAGTTGTGAATGAAATTATTGAATTATCAAATAATTACCATCTGAGTTATCAAACTATCCGGACTATCAAAATTATCTTAAAAAGGGCCAGTAGCTTACTCACTATTTGAGGAAAAAACTTTACAAAATGGTATATTTTCTATAAGTACTGTAAGGGATCTAAAAGAGAGATTATTTTTTATGTTTAAGCAATGTATTGCATTTTACAGTAGTCTCTATAATCCGGCCATTCAATACACCGGCACATTCAGTAATCCGACACTGTGTTTCCGCCGATGAGTCAGTAAATTTTCATGTCTAGACTGTAGTTTGCTGTTTCGTATCGCTGTTTCTTTTCCATAATAATACAGTAAGATCAGTGGTCACTCGGTGAGAGCGGTTGCTAAGTAATCATGTGGTTAAGTAACAAACATTCAAGACTGCTCTCGGATGGGTGACCGATACAAAAAAAAAGGCGAGGTGGAACCTACCCGTAAGGGTCTCCCCACCAATAAAACGCCATACGATTAAAAAAAATACACAGTAAACAAACCTGATATCAACCTGATAAAGTTTGAGAAACTGGCTTTCGGAAATTTGTTGATGTATGAATTATTGTAAAATAATATAATATAAATATACCTTCTTTTCGTCGTTTCTGTTGTCGCGCCTCCATGACTCGACTGTATGCATGACAGTAGACATGTTTCACACACCACGACTCTAGTCCAAGACAGTGACTCTCAACAATCACTGGCGATTTGTTTTCATTGAGCGTTACGGCGACAATGTCAAACTCCTTTCTGTAAAATATAAAATAGCTCTTCATTCAATGAACAGAGAATCCTATGCAAACCTTTGAATAGTAGCTATTCAACAACTACTGAATGATGATGGCTGTGAGAAAAGAAAATACACAAATGATTGAGCACTAACCTTATTCAGCCCTTCAATTATGTGTCAATAACCACCTAATTTACTTATAGACACAAATATGTTCAATGAAATAGTTATATGCCTCAGAATTAATTATGTGATGTGATATTCAATTAATAAATGATTGAAAAAGAAACGAGGGCACTGTATGAAATATATTCAATCCTAGTTATTATCAAGACCTAATAAAACGTAAATGTTTGTAACCCCCTCGAAATTAATTATAATAGATGAATTTATGTGTAATTCAGACAAATTCTGTTTGGAAAATTAATAAAAATGAGTAATCTGTAATCATAACCTAAATTCACTTACAATTTTGGATCTTTTTTGAAGGCAGCATTGATATCGGAAATAATCCTTTCCGCAGCTGGGAAAATACTCTCTTCTTGCATTTCAACTGAAGATACTAACACAGCTTACCTATCAATAATATAATAAAATTAGTACAATATTAATCTCAAAAGATTAGAAACGTCATTTCTGCTATCACGGGCGTAAACAAAGCCATCTTAAACCCTATGCCATCTAGAGTCTAAATTCATTCAGATGGCAGTGATTTTGACAGGCGCGGCATTTTCAAACCCATTTACGCACCAATCAACATTTCAAACGCTCGCTCATCGAATATAATGGAGTAAAAGTTTATATAATTATTATTTAAAAGAATAAAAGATACTTATTGAAAACAGAGTAAATTATCCAATCAATAAAAATGAATACAAAATATTTTGTACAAAAATACCTTATCTAACAATACTTTTGTTTCTTTTGATTTAACGTTTTTTTTTTGTTTCTTCAGCTCTTGCTCTTAAACGAAATGACTTTACTTTTTTAGAATATGTAGTGTTCAGTCAACCTCTTTCTGACACCCTTTAATCAATTTATCAAGAACATTCTTATCAATATTAAACTGTAGTTATTTCACTTCTTTGGATTCACTTCAATATTTTTGTTGATGTAATCAGAATACTGGATGGATACTTTCTTAGTCAATTCATCAATTTCTAGCCAACGATTTTTCTCTCTCTGGCTAAGAGACAACACGTTGTCCATGTACTTCAATCCACATTTCAGTAACCTGGAAGAAAAAATGTACTTTACAAAAATTTATCAATTAAAAGTAAAGATAATACAAAATAATTTATGAGATAACATATTATATTTAAAAGACAATCCCAATCGATTACGGGTTGATGGAGGTCAACATTTATGAACTTATGAATTTTTTTTTGAGTACGGTACCTATATACAGTTTTCAATTTTCCTCATAATAAATACCCAATAATTACTCAATCTCGACCTACTTTTCTTACCTCTTATGCTGATCGGATGAGAAGGTATCTGGTCGGTTAAGAACGAATACAAGTGTAGCCAAAACAGCGAATAGAGTTGACTGAAGATCTGGTAAAATTCCAATCATTCTTTCATAAGTTTTAAGATGTCTTGGGCGCCAATCACCACGCTCTTTTCCACAGTCATAGGCCTCTGAAATTCTTTCAGTAATCGACCGCAAAGGACTCACTAACTTCCTAGCCTGTGACACTGTACTGGTATCGAGGTTTTGCCTGTAAAAAATTGCGATTGAAAAATGATTATTCAGTCCATGGAATGGTATTATTTAAAATTGCAAACAAAAAATTCAAAGCTCGATTCACAAGACATGTTTTGTGGACTGGTTATCTTAGATCCTGATGGTACGTCGTTTGAAAAGTATGGTAACAGTTTGAAAAAGATATCACAGTTTCATTCAGAATTCATACAGGAATGATAAGATATGGCACTCATGTAACTGCTTCTTTTAAACTGAGTTTAACGAAATGAACTTGGTTCAAACTGTAGATCCAAACTGTAAATGTGGATCAATAGTTTAAGTATTTATACTACAAGTCCCCTCTATACTACATTAAAATTGACTCATTACAATATTCGCTCTTCTTTAAACAACATTCAAATTAAACATAAATCACTCATTTCAATACTAAAACCTCAAAATTGAAATTATTCTTTGAATAACTGTATTTTACAATAGAATAAATTTATTTAAAAAATATTGTAGTTCTGGTGAAGAGATGAAGGAGATTAGAATGATCTTGATAGAATTTCTACATTCTTGAATGATTTCTATGTTTTAACTTTGTAATAAATAGATGAGTGATGGTCAACAATGCTATAGTAGTTTGAAAAAGATATCACAGTTTCATTGAAGGTTCATACAGGAATGATAAGATATGGCAATCATGCAACTGCTATTAAATACATAATAAAGTAATGTCTCTTTATATTTATTATATATCATTATTTTGATTTTCGTGTCATTTATAATGGAACCCAAGACTGAACCAAACTTGATAAGTGTTTAAGGGCCAATTGTACTCTAGAAGTTCAAGGTAGAAAATCGCATATTTCTTTAAAACTTTCCTGACTCATATCTCAAGTATAAAACCACATAACTTGATAAGTATTATTTGCTTCCATTCCTTTTATTAAATAATATTTCGGAAAGTATGTATGGTAGTATGAAATATTTTATAATAAAATAATCATTTTTATTATTACTTATTCACCTATGCAGTCTGAGGAAATAGTCCTTGTTAATGAGGTCTCGCATTTGTTTCAGCACATCTTGCAAGCTTGGACAATGTTGAAAGTCAAACAAGTTGTAAACAGAATGTTTGAATGATAATACATCACTGCTTTCAGTGATGCCGGTAGGTTCCATATCCGGCCAATTCAGGAGACATGTTAATGCAGAATCAATGGATCGTCGCAGACAAGATGAAGGATGAACTCGTGATAGATACGTTTCTATTAGAAATTTATCGATAACCCCTTTCTCCTGAAAAATCATCATTGAATTAATTGAATAAAATCAATATTGTTATGTTAATAACTGTAAATCAAAACAAACATCATTGAAGCTGACAGATTGAAGTAATAGGTAACATTATGAAACATTCATTTATAAATTCATTAATTTATCCAAGCAAGTACAAATAACTTATTGTGTAACATAAAGTTTTGTATTAACTTTGTATGGTATTATTTCCAACTACCGAGAAGAATATTTTCTCAAGGATATACTAAAAATCTACACCAATGCCATACACTCACCATCAGAAGTCATATACTGGAAATTGTTTCATTCAATTGAAATAAATTATGTTGCGATGTCAAAATAAAGAATATTTGATTGAAGTGTACCAAGAAAACTTGGTCCAATGAATCTATAATAGTCTGATGGTAATTTTATCTATTTTACAAGATATTATTTAATATATTAGACAATACACAAGACACAGTTAAAGCTTTCTTTAGTAAGAAATATTTTTTAGATATCATCCCTAATTTGAAAACAATTCCGGATATACTTTTGTTGCACAATCAAGAAAAGTTTGTCAGTCTCTCATCACATCGAATTTGTGCTAGTCTACTCGAGTAACTTAATACCTTTATCAGTGTTTGGTTATTGAGACATTTATTTATGAAACCAGTTGTGTAAGTGCACTGACTATGTATAATAACAATACAATATTTGTTATAATAACAATACATAGTATAGAAAAACATTTTTGTCTTGTCTGTGGTAAGTGTAACATTAATTTTTAAATAAACTACTCTACCTTAGACAAAGCTGCCATAACGCCAAATGTCATAGATAAAACATGGTTGCAAAGAGAATGATTGATATCCTGTAGCCTTACTTCACCATGGCTGATCTTATCTCTTATTCTAGGTCCATCCATGAACATAAATGCGTCTTGCAACATTTCGACTAGATTCTGACTCAAACCATCAGTGGAGGATGATTCTGTAATGAATTAAACACAAAGTATTGAAGAGGTGTTAGAAAAAGAAGTCAAGTATTTGTGATAAGAGAATGGAACATTGAAGTTTAGTTCAGATTGTTCTTCCCAATACTGATATACAACTGCTTTAAAGATTGATAATTGATTATCAAAACATTTGATTTATAAGAAATACATGACATTGTCAAAGGTGCTGAAAATTGCTTTTCTTCCTATCTTTTTCAGTGACATGAGAAGAGGAAAACTTATCCTGTAATATTAAGAAACATTTCAACTGGAAAATTTCATTGACAAAAAATATTGAAAGTGAAAAATAAGATATACCCAATAAAACGTAAATACAGTACTATTTTCAAATGATTCTTTTGTGACTTGATTCCAATGAGGCTTCTAAAGAACGTTTTCAACACCAATTAATCAGAAACAGAGTAAATTTTCGAGATCTGTAACAATATAATAAGAGAAAAACTATTGAATACTGAGATATAAGGTATATCAAATATTAAATACTGAATATTAAATATTCTAAATTAATTCAAAAAATTTGATGAATCAATCAATAATGAACTGCAGTAGACAACTTTTGACATCCACACGATAGAACAGTGTTAACTGGAAGAATAAATTACCCATTGCTGAAGGTACCGAAGATATAATTTGATCCAATGTTACATAGAACTCTGATGGCTGAGCACAAAGTAAATTGGACGGACAGAAGTAAGTTCGTAGACATTGTTCCAACTGAGGCAAGATCATTGCCAAACATTCGCCATAACTGAAACAAAATTAGTTTGTAAATTACTTAATCATTAGTATAATGATTAGTAGAAATGAAGAATTAGTGAAATAATCAGTAAAAAATGAAAATTAGTATAATGGTTAAGGAAATTAATTATGAAAATTAAGTTAAAAAATTTGATATGAAAATTCCATACCTTTCACTTTTGAAGTTATGCAAGATTCTTTCCCAATAGATTCTCTGAACAGGATTTACAAGAACCGATGTATTGATGTATTCCATCATCTCCTGTTCTTGTTCTCTCAAATCGGGGAAAAAATTGAGAAGTGGCTCACTTTTAGCAAGCAAATCAACGTACGGTCTCTGATGGTTGTTAAGCTGTAGAAAATCACAATTTTTGTTGAGATAATTTTTTATGAGTTGTATGTTCATTGACAAATTATAGTTAAGGAATATCTCTTGTGTGAATAGATGAAAATTAAAACATATACGGTATTACTACAGACAAACCCAATTTTAGTTCTATCTGTAATATTATCTAAAAGTATGGAGAATAAGGACTGCATTTTTCAAAGAAAATTTAATATTTCAATGCACTAAGATTTTGGATGGAAATAGTTCATATGACAATGTTTTCAATCTATGCACAAGTGACATGGGCGAGCCCAACAGGTTGTTATGCAGGTTGTTATGAATAGTAGAACATATATGTCAAAAAGTACAATTCATATATTCATGATTCTAAAATAAATAATATTATGAACTATATTATCATTAATTTTGACTGACGAGTGGTTTTCGCTGATCACAAAAAACTCAATCCAAATAATCTCTACTTGATAATTTGAAATATTTAATAATTTTGAAATGCGTGCACTTACTTTTTTGGAATGAGCAATATCGAACAAAGATGCGTAAAGAATAATCAAACTGGATACAAGGTTAATGTGCAGCTCATTTTCTGAGAAAAATCCGTGCCAAGCTATGTTACGCACATTCAAACCAGACACGCAGCCTACGAGAAACTGTGAGAAAATTACCTAAAAACGAAATTTGAATCAGTCAATGCATAGAAAGATCAAGAAAAATATTAAAATTCAACAGCGCACATATTACCGTACTGAAATATAGAATAACAAACGTTAATTTTCATGTTGTGTGATAAATATAATGAACATTGTCACTATTGTTGCTATTTAATGGAGGAAACAAATGAAATTTATATTTTAAGTGACAACTATCATAAAAATTATATAATATTATAATGCTGTATAAAAATGTAAATATATAAATATAAATCAACATGATAAATCCATTTATAGTATGGAATTATATATGATATTCCATTTTGTAGTATGGAATAGGTATTTGTAATTTTCATTTCAATTATTTCAATAAAAATTTGAATTGAAAAATGGTGGACCTAAAGAAATAAGTTGATGAATTCATAAGATTTATGATTTTTTAAATTACAGAATACTCAATAAATACTGATCGAAAATTACTTTTATATTTCACTAAAATTCAATAAAATTATAACTTTCTGGTGAGTTCTAATAAAATGCATTGTCGAGAACATAAAAAATTAAATTATGGCTAGCTGTAGAAAAGGGAAAAGAGGCCCAAAGAAATAAGAGTTGTCACTTACAGGTACATTACCAAACACTTCTGAAATTTCATCAGTGGCTAAAAGATCTCGCAATAGGAAAGGCACTGGTCGAGAGCAATGCGATTGATAGACCTGGAAAGTTGTAACATATTATCTATTATTATGAGTGCGAAAATTACAATAATAATGATCAATGTTCTATCAACCCAATTTAAAGAGGAGGTTCCTAATGATTGATTGAGTTTTATCATAGTTTATTATACTATACACTATAGTTTATATTTTACTAGCTTTAATCCTTTTATTAATAATGGTTACTCAATTACTTTTTTTATTAGTTTACTACTAGATATTTGGTTGTATATCCACTAGTTTTATTCTATGGATTTATTTACACAATTTAAAGTTTGGAAAGATTAAAATTACATTTTAAAAGGATCGAGCTTTTCATTTATTTTAACTTGTATCAGCACAACAGCATCTTCATTCTTAAATAAAAATAAGCTGTAAGCCTAATCATTTATAATAAATTGTGAACGTCTTGATCCATGGCAATGAGTTCTAGTACTCGAAAGCGCTCCAGTCAATGTGAATAGAAAAGTGTATTCACATGAGTAAAAATTTACTGCATGTCGTTATCCCATATTATTATAATATCTAAATATTACATAAGGCCAGGATATATCATACAAAAAAAAATTCAGACTTATGTACCGGTACTGTAATTGTAATATCTATGTATGCAACATCCTCCGCAAAAGTGGGCTGCACCCAGAGCATGTTTCATGAAAATTTGGAAGTCGGGTACATTTTATAAATGTAAATGAATAAATAAATACAGGAAAACGGCGAATATATATGCGGAATAGAAAGTATAATGATAGATTCACACATAAATTCTATGTGATAGATTGAGACCCCTAAAGTTTGTCCGCCTTTCCCCTATATTATTGGACTTCTAAATTTTTATGAAACTGGCCCCAGATCTTACCTCATATATTTGTATTATGCAAACCAGGATTTAGAAAAAACAAAAACCCTACTGTATAATAATATTTTATTAAATTTTAGTGAATAAATATTGATATACTTACATTTCCGAGAAACCTCTCAAATGCGGCTGTAACTATGAGTGTTGTTTCAAGCAGAGAGGCCGAGCATTTATCAACTGAGGGATCTACGATTCTTGGAAGACAACTGAGAAGTTTGGACCTTTTCTCTGGAGTAATTTTGAGGAATGTTTCGCCAGCCGCATGTATTATTCCCCAAATAACTGCGAGTTTGTCCTCAAACCATTGCAGAGTTTGTTCGAAAATAGTGAATTTATCTGATAAAAGATTGAAGTACACATTTATAGTAGGCCTACCGTACTGTACCTACATTAGCTAATGTAGCAAAGCCTATTGTAGTAAGAAACAACAAAAATATAACTTATTGAGAATCTCACTCTCAGACTACACGGTTGAGATTTCAGTCTTCAATAAAACTTAATATTCATCTGTAAACTTTTGCTGTATAGTACACATTGATTTCATTTAGTTTGTGTAATTTTTGAAAAAATAACCATTGATTGATTAAGAATATGCCGTATCAAGGTACAATCACAGAGAACAGACTTAGAATAAGAGACTATTGGTCATCTATGGTAGGTACAATCCAGCAAGTAATATATATATGTAAATCACCGCTGGATGGTCGAGTCTCTAGACAAATTGAACTTACTAATAAGTGATGAAGATACTAATACTCACTGAAGATTTATAGAAATTTAGGGGTTTCAATCCATAATTGGAAATAATGATTTGAGAATAGCGAGTTTGGAATTAATAAAACTTAAATTTTTTTCATTAAAAATAATAGATCAGTACCATAATATAGAGGATAACCCCATAGCTCAATTCTACAAAAAATAAGAAGTTATTTATATAATCTTCCACTACCAAGGGTGGGTAAGATTTATTTGACCTATAGGAGCAACCCAGTGTGAAGAATATCTATTGCAATAAGAAAAGTAATGCGAGAGCGATTTTACATTGGAAATGTTCAAGGTGTCAAATATGGAAATATTCTGGCTGGTGCCTTTTTAATTTTTCACTTCAAAAAAATAAGAAAAGAAATTTGAATACGGTGATGCATATCTCAGGTAATATGTTCTCCATTTTAATATCTTTTAATTTAAAAAATCTAAATTCCTTATTAAAGGTATTTTTGGCTCGGAAATATATATTCCAATTTACTACAACCTAAAGACATTATTACCCAAGGTTAGTAGATTTATGTCTCTCTACATACCTTGGTGGTTGCCTTTTGTATTTAATTCAATTTAAATACAATTTTAAACGACATAGCAGTCGTTTGTGAATATTAGATAAAACCAAAGACGATAGGAAACTATTCTAAACTAAGTATTCTAATTGTCTTTGATAAAACTAATACTCACGTGGTGGAGCTCTCTCGGACTTCAAGTTCATCAACACTGTGTTGAGTCTGAAAGCGCTTCACTAAGTGAGTAGGTAGTTTTCACCTAATATTCCCAAATTTAATATTGACTGCTATGTCGTTTAAAATTATATTTAAAGTGAATTATTAACTAGCAGTTAGTAATGGTAAGGGGAATAGTACTATGTAATGAATTGGAGTAGTATTTATTTATATTACTATTGTAGTGAGAGTACTACTGTATTTATTTACAAGAATAAAATTATGATACCAACCTGGTAAGCGCAGAAGATTTCTGATCTCATCCCAGTTGAAGAGTATTTCATCAGTCATAGTGTTCTCATAGCCAACTGATGATACATTCAAGGGCATATCAACAAGTATTTTATGAACATAGTTTGATAAATATGTTGTTAGGTGTTTTATCTCCTCTTCCCGTGTCCTAGAATAGGTCGAAATGTATTTTATCATAATGGAGAACGTGTTACAAAGGAATATAGAGAATGAACTCTCCAAAGTATAGTGTTTTTGCTGGAATAAAGTTTATTATTGAAATATAAAATTTCATGTCCAGACAATGTTAACTACTTTTTGGGAATAAATATTAAATAATAAAGTGTGGAATTTATGGTATAATAATTAGCTTATGGAATTTGGAAATAATTGGAATAATACTACAGTAGGTATATTAATTTTATAAATTTAATTGGGTTCATGAGATGTCTATCGGAAGACCGGTGGTAAGGAAACCACTTAATTGCAGATTTATCTTTCACCTCATTACCTACCAGAACGCACTAAGGCCGTGTGCCCACGGAGCAACTGCTATCTGATTTCAGTCAGCAACCCAGCGTTGCCAGATGACATTGGCTGATAGGTTGGATGGTGATAGGTCTGGATGGTGAGAGGTGATAGAATCCATAGAATAATTGAATTGTAGGGATTCATATAAGAAAATAATTCTCAACATATTGAATAGGTGAACAAATTTATTCGTTTCCTCCTTATTTTATACAGTGCAATTCTGTATTAAATCAGGCTATATCAGATTTGAATTATTTCAGAAATAATTAAACTGTTTCTTCAAGCACCAACTAAATACCCAATTATCTTTGAAGATCATTGAAAAATTAAGACAAAAATATTAATTTACGTAAATAGATTATAAATAGCAAAAATGTAATTACTAGATTTGAGACTGAGATTCGAAGCTTCAAAGAGTAGTGTGTCATGTTGAAAAAGTCAATAGTACATGCCTATTAAAATCGTAAGCTCTATCAATTAGCATTTTGTTTAATAAGTTTACTTTTTACACCTTATTACTGTACTTACAAACCTCAAAATCGAGGTAAATTCATTACTGTAGTCTCTTACACTATACTAAAGTTGATCAGTCCAAGTTCAGTTATGTTAATGTGTTATTTTCAACATGAACATGTCCAAAGACGTTTTCAATTGGTTCAATTGCTTTGAAAATTCTTCGCTCACCGCATTTGTTTCGGAGAACTTTGTTAGTGTGAGTAAACTGTCCTTTGCTTCACGAACAGAAATAACAGGATTGTCACAAGTTGACAAGTCTTCATCTTCACATTCACTACCGCTGTCTTGCAGTTCAGATGAAAAGAAATTGTACATCGTAGTTTCGGTGGTAAGTAGAAAATCGTCAGCGGCTACATAATCGTCCATTTTATAATTTTGGAAAATACCATTTGAATCTATCAGCTTCACCCAATCGGCGAGAGAAATTTCCTCATCAGACTCTAACTTACGCACACTTCCTGCTAGACCTGATCTAATGAAACTGTCACGAATTGTATTAGAAGATACACAATACCATGCTCTATCTATGAGCCTTATGGCATCAAGAACATTAAGTCTAGAAGCGTTGCATTGTTCGTCCAACATTTCCATCAGCATGAAACGTCGGTAGTTGACTTTGAATCTGTGCGTCACTCCTTGACTCAAAGGTTGTATTTTTTCTGCTGCGCTGGCCGGTATAAATTGAAGTTTAATATTGGAGAAATTTTCTGGAATACTATGTGCCAAGCAGTCATCAACTAGTAACAGAATTGTTCTTCTAGCTTCACTCAATTCTGAATCCCATTTACGTAATTCGGTTTCGAAGATTTCTGATGTCATCCATACTTTTGGATCAGCTACATAAGTGACTGGGAGATTTTTAATGTTTTTGAAGCAACTTGGGTTTAGTTTCTTCCCGATGACAAGCGGTTTTCGTTTCTCACTTCCGGTCATGTTGGCGCATAAGAAAATGGTTAGTCTGTTGTTTGGAGATACGCCTCCGGTGTGTTGTCCGCCATTCAATTCGGAGAGTTGGTCGGGTGTCAGTCTGTAGAGTAGTCCTGTCTCAACGGCGCTGAAAATGTCGCACTGATCGAAACCCGGCTTCATCATTGGCCACTGAAATTCCAGCCAATTGTCCGCCAGATCTTCCTCATTGCAGCAGTCTGTAGTCGAACTCTCCTCGACATTTGGCATTCCATAAACGACTCGATGCCTCGCTTTGAATCGAGATATCCAACCCGTACCACATACAAAACCCTTGTACCCGAGATTTTCAGCTAGCTTTTCAGCCATCACTTTCAGTACTGTACCATTTATCGGAATCGAGACACCCATCTTTCCACTACTATTAATTTTCAACCAAGCAACCAGCGCTTCATCCAAATCGTTTTTATCACACAGTCTAATCTTCTTCACATGAAGTTTGTTCTGTTCGAAAGCTATCCTCAATTTTTCGCGATTTTTCCATATAGTTGAAACAGTTGAGTTCGGTAGATTGTAAGTTCGACATACATATGCTTTAGATTTTCCGTTTTCTATTTCATGAATGATTTTCAATTTGTCACACACTGACAGAGTTTTCCTTTTCATACTCTTCATCATTGTTTTGTCAATCAATTCGGCAAAAGAAGACAGTAGGAGGCGATGAGTTAACAACAATAGGAAGACAAACTTACTGATAGTTTGTTCTATGGAGGTACAAGAGCTTGCGAGAATGAAATGCCATTCATTACGATTAAACACACAGAACGCGTCACTGATCTCAGTTGCAAAAAATTAGACTTTTATTTCCTTAACAACGTAGATTCAAATGTTCTGTAAAGAGTTCTTGAAGGGTAAGTTAATAGTTTTTTAGTTATTGAGAATAGGTTTACAATCTCACATAAACATGGGAATTTTCCCCCCATAAACACATTTATCTCTCATAAAACATGGCTTTGAGACTGGGTGGAACACTCGCTGGAGGGTCTCACTAGAAGTAAGCCTAAACGATATTAATGCAAGTTTTTTCCTGTAGAAGTTATCTCAATTACACTGGCACTAAATTGTTCTATGGTAGGATTTAATTTGTGGCTTCAAGAGTCCCTCATATAGAAAACCATTTCTGAACCAATGGAGAATCTATTTCTCCAATGTGGATGCTGATTAATGGAACTTTTTGATCCTCTTCTTGTTGTTGAATTCCAATTATACTTGAGGGCTTCTTTTTGTCAATTGAAAAATCTTCATGTTCTGTAGTTAGTTCTCATTGCTCACACCAGCCTGAAATAAAAAACATTCCCATTATGAGATGAAAAATAACTTACATAGAAACATAAAATTTCTAAAAAATAATTCTTATGAATCTAACAATTCAGTAAATTTAATGAGAATCAGTTGTATGCAGCTCGAAAATGTCAACTGGAAACCATCATCATTTGAGCTACAAGAAACAAAATAAATAATGGATGATTTCCATTACATAGAAGACAGTTTTAATTTTTAAATTTATAGGAGTTCTCGATTTTAATAGCCAATCAAAGATTGAAAATGCTGGAAAGTGTCGTAAATAAGACCTGCACTATGGTACAGTAAATAGGCATAATCAATAGCAGGGGCGCCATTTGGGTGGGCCAAGGCCCCCCAAAGATCATATACTCGTAATTTGAAATACCGGGCCTATCTAAGTTGCGTGAAACATTAAAATAACGGGACTAATTCAATTTAAACAGCAGTATTATAATTTCTTTTACAGTATTAATGTAGCTAAATAGCTTTGAAAGTAAGGCTAGAGCTCAAGAGCTAGAGGTTTGGATCACAGGATGACTGTGTTTGATTATTGTATTAAACAAAATGAAGATGAAATTTTGAAATTAATTTCCTGAGGAAAACCCCCGACCCTCTTTCCATGAGAAGTATCCATACCCCCTTCCCATATCCTCTGGTGTTTGGCCCCCCCATGGTTTGGTGGAATGGCGCTCCTGATCAATAGCAATTAAAACGACAACATTTAAATATAGCAAGGGTGAAACAGCTCATAAATCAATACTTACATGCAATATATGGTGTCTCTCCAAAAATAATAGGCTAATAGAAGTTAATATACTATCTTTATAGTTATAGCTCATAATTTTTCACACAAAAAATCTAAAAACTGGGTTTTATCAAGTGATGAATAGTTCTAGGACAGACACTCAACGATCACCTATATTTTTATATTGTGCGAAGAAATCAATTCTTATTTTGTAAGGGAAATTTGAGTTTTCTAAACCCACAAAACACATTTATTCCGTTAGATAGACGTGAAGTTGGATGAAAAGATTATTGTTTACAAGCTAAATAATTTATCAGGCAATAATTACACGGTATTAAATGAATGCATGAGTTTGGACTGCGTTGCTTAGATTGGTATCAATTTATTGTAATAATAAGAGCTTCTCATAGGTAGTAGCCTAAGAAACGAAAATAATTTATAACAATATGAAATTGAAAACTTTATAAATACCTTCTGAAGGATATGGAATGATTTTTAGCCATTAAAAACAGCTTACACTGCAATGAATAGATGTAAAATTATTGTTATTAAATTTCAGCAACATAAATCGACTACATATTTGTTCAACTCACTGATATTTGGATTGAATATAATATTTGTATTGAAAGTGGATTAGAGGAGGAATGGTTCTACAATCTACAGTTTAAAGTAAAGTTTAATTCTGTCGAAAAACTATAAACATCATCAAAAAGGGAAGAACAAACAACGAAGTATTTTTGAGGTTATTTTACAAGAGCATCACAACACAACTTTCGATGTCTGCACAAAAAAAGTCAGCTGACTGACCAAGTGTTGATAATATTGATATTCTTAAATTCTCTACTAATTCTATTACAAAAAGGTACTATGATATTGAAAGAGTTGAAAAATTTATAATATTGAGCTAAATATTCTATTTTGAAACTATGAAGAATTAAGATTATTTCTTATTAATTTTGTTACAGGTTGGTACTCGTTCGCAAACCGAAATCCGTGCGATGGCGAAGCTGAACTGAAGTTTGGTTAGGCGATTGTGTGGAAAGTGTTTGTAATAATTAATTGTAGTTTTGTATTTTGTGTGGCTTCAGTATTCAAATTTGATCGTTTTCGTCATGTCGTCAACTGATTTCTACATACGCTACTACGTTGGCCATAAGGGCAAGTTTGGCCACGAATTTTTAGAATTCGAATTTCGTCCGGACGGCAAGCTGAGGTACGCCAACAACTCCAACTACAAGAATGATACAATGATCAGAAAAGAAGCTTATGTTCACAACTGCGTGATGGAAGAATTGAAAAGGATCATCCACGATTCCGAAATAATGCAGGAAGATGACTCACTTTGGCCACAGCCAGATCGTGTAGGTAGACAAGAACTCGAAATTCTGATCGGCGATGAGCACATTTCTTTCACCACTTCCAAGACCGGCTCTTTGGCTGAAGTCAACAATTCCAACGATCCTGAAGGACTGAGATGCTTCTACTACCTAGTTCAAGATTTGAAGTGTCTTGTGTTCTCTCTCATTGGACTCCACTTCAAGATTAAGCCAATCTAAATGAAAGTTGTCTGCAGTAAGTTGCATTTTTATCACTTGACCTACTGTAAAGGTGCCCAAAAAAGTAAAAATAAATATTTTTCTCATAAAAAACTATTCCTCAGTGTCTGGACATAACATTAGACTTTTTGCTTTCCCATAGTATGGATAATTTTGTATTATGTAATTGATTTTCCTCCAATAAAGGTACTGTGTCATTTGTATTATATTCAGTTATTCAAACATGCCTTTGTCCAGTCTAAATTAATTTCATATCGGACTGATATTTCCATAAACCTAAGCGTCTGTGTACAAGGATTAATATTTGCATTGTGTAAGATCGCAGCTTACCTACACGTTACACTTACCTTCCTTACAACAAAACTGCCTTAACTAGCGTAAGCCGCATCTAAATAAGAATTAAAAACAGAATTGATGACTTCTATAATGTATGTTCTTTTTATTCATGATCATGATATTGTCCAATATCGACAGATGAATGGATTCTTTGCATCATATGGAGATTTTCAACAGTAAAATCATTTCATTCAGCAAGCACAGAAAATTATCTTGCGAGATTCAGTGCTTGTCTTTAATTATTGAGGTGCAGTATGTTGTAACTACGGTCTTACAGCTGGATTAATTTAATTTGACGCTTGGCATTAGATAAATAGATATTATATCTTGACGTTGCAGATGACTTTATCTATCTATGTAATGCCAAACGTCAAATTAAATTAATCCAGCTGTAAAGGAGATGAGAATCCTTCCCGAATCACTTCCTCTCTTCGACACCTAAGGCCATGCACACACATGAAAGACTTGGCGAGATATTTCGTCTAAAGGTGTTTTGAGTGACTGCGAAAGCGATTGTGCGCGTACTACGGTACGCAGCACAACACACTGCAAGATAAGAGGCCCATGTGTCATCCATTGTTCAAAACGCCTTCAATCGAATGCCTTGTCATGACATCATGTATGAGGCCAGTAGGGCCGGCCTAATGATACTGCATTTTGATTTCTCAATCCCACAGAAAGAAGGCACTATTAATTTAGAACTAAAGGAATGGAAGAAAATAATGAGGTTGACATCACGTTTACAATGGATATTATTTTATTTGTTCATCCATTCCATTTAACGGACGTTTAATATTTACAGAGAAATCTTTGATAAATAGCCTAAATGTAATGCACAATGCTTTCAACAGCGTTCAATCGGTACATAATTACAAAAAATACTGCGTTTAGATTCAAAATGAAAACAATTCATCAAAATTTCAACAAGAGATGTTGATATAAATTTCCAAAATTTTGCCATTCATGGTATAAATCTACTGCATCAAAACAAGGAATGTAGATGCTGCAGTTTTTTATGACAAAATTCAACTATTCATTTATTGATTTAATTGCTTATTATAATGGCTACAGATATCCATGAAAATCCTTTCTTACAAGTGGTAGAATCATTGAAATCAACAATATTTACCCGAATAAATGTCTACCAACTAAATTGTTACACAGAGAATAGATTAGTATAGCTTCTCTATGATTGTTATCTATAATGCCAGCACAATATTTACGTTCAAGAAGTTTGAATTTCATGTACAAAACTTTCAAAATAATTCGGATGACAAAAAATAGATATAAGGTGAACAAATTTCCATTATATATCATGTTGAAAGAAACATGATTATTACATTATTTGTATACTGTATTTAGAATCCTAACTTATGGATTTTTTTTGAGGATGATGCCCACATGAGCTCTAGGCTTGTGCGTGGGTAATGAGAGGGGTGATGATGAGAGATGACGACTGTTTTTAGGCAGTCTGGACCGACGGCTTTTCGTCTTCTTCGAAAGACGGGAGTGGCCGTTTCTGTCAACATCCGTTCCGGCAACTGTATTCGATCTTGGAACATTTGGATTATCAGACAGGCGCTTATCGCCCTCGGCTACGGACCACTCCTACTACATAAAAATGAAGAGATTCAACTATGAAAGTTTTATTAATTTACAAACTAGCAGCGGGAACTAGGCGAACGGACCTGAACGCTGCCAATTTATTTGGATCGTACTACAATAAATAATTTTGTTCCGCTTCAATTTTCTTTGATGAATTGTTTTTTTTTTGTAGAGTTGGAAAAGATGAAACAGGATAGGGAACTATACATCTTAGGATCAAATGTTTTTCTTTGGAGTCAAATGGTCTACTATATATAACCTTTTCAAAATCAATTATCTTGGGTATTACACATTCAATGCATCAGTACAGTACTAATTTACCAAGAATGTACCAATTATTTTAACATTCATTTCACAGTCGAACACACAAAATAAATAACATACTTAATTACATATACATTCATATACACGAATTGATATAGACATTTTATATTACACAAATATCGACAATATTCACATGATTTACAGTATTAGAAAAATAGCGGATACGTTACTTCATAGATTCTAGCTAACATGAGAGGTTGAAGAGTGTGACGTGTGATACAAGAGATTCTTGGTGTGACCAATCAATTTAAATTATAAAAGGTTTGGAATTAAGAGCTAATTAATTACTTAACATTATTGAACATGGATTTTGAATGGTAATAATAATACAAATTATAATTGATCTGAAGTTGACATTTTTTTTAAAGTAACTAATGAAAACACTTTGATGTTGTCAAAAATATCACTTATTTAGTAGAGAAATTCACAAACATTTTTCGGCATCATTGTGCCATCTTCACACTGAAGACGTGAATTTCTCTACTAAATACAGTGATATTTTTGACAACATCCATGTGTTTTCATTATATATTATAAATAACACAACATCTCACCAGACACTGTGCCAGAAGTTTTTAAAGTAACTTCCAGCAATGATGAGATCACACCTCCAGAACGAAAGGGAAAACTAAACTTGAGAAACAAGGTACACAAAACTTGGTTTTGGGTTTCAATTGTTATTTTTGAAACTTAGTAGGCTACCTATGTAGTGGGGGAGATGGCAAAAAAGTACTTTTGGCAGTAGTTTTCAGGTTGAGCTTTTGATCCAAACTATTTTGAAATCTCCAGTTGCTCCTCTCTCGTTCTGAAATTTCAAAGAACTTTGAAAAGCGCTTGAAAATTGATTCAACAATTAAGTATTTGAACAAAACAGAAAATATAAAGTATAATTCAACACTACATTCTCAAAGTACATTTCATTATAGGAATTTTCTACAGTCTACGTTTAAGGTAGAATAGAATTTTTAGAATAGAGCCTGAATTAAACGAGCGTAGTAGGAGAGAATACAGGGTCACTACCTTCTGTACGACAAACCTCTTGTACATTTTCATAATTGAGAAAACTACGTTTTACCCCTTGTACGAGGGGTTTCTGAGGTTGAACGTTTTTGTAATTGTTGGTGTTGTAAAACTGGTTTGTCGTACAAGGGGTTGTTACAGGAGGCAGTGAAAAGGCGCCAATCAGGTTGGCAGGGGTTATTGTTATTGGACGTAAGAGGTTGGAACAATAATGGAAGATATGGTTCATAATTATTAATAAATGTAATGTGAGTGTTCTTTGAAATGTGTTTAATAAAAGTGAGTTTTTCTAATAACAGTGTTTCTAATAATACAACCTTTTAAAACAGGGGTAAAACGTAGTTTTCTCAATTTCGAAAATGTCGTACAAGGGGTTTGTCGTACAAGTGAATACCTATTACCCCGAGAATACCTATTCAGCAGCATTCCTAAAAAATTCCATTCCAGCCTACTTCACTCGTATTCTCAACGGAAGAGAATTTGATTTCCATAAATTTAATGAGAAAATTGCCAACACAGATTTTATAAAACAAGGAATTCAATTTGAATTTGAGAATAGAAACTCAAACAAGAAAACATAATGAATTGATTATTCAAGAAAAAATAAAATTTTTGACTTTCAAATTCGATCAACACTAAGAAGCCAGAAATAATTTTCTACAATGACATGTATATACAATCTTTCACAGTAGAAAATACATTTCACTACAGTAATTAACAGTTATTTCGAGTCAAAACAATGATACATAAACAATTCTATTATTATTAACTTGGATGACAACTGAAACCGACCATCACACATAATTTTGAAATTCACTTATTAATTTATAAGTTTGATTAACAGTGATGATCTACAAATAGTTTTGAACGATTTTTCTTGAAACAGTAGGCTCTATTTAAATTGAACAAGGTAAGTATGATAATATAAAGGCTGTGGCAAAAGTCACGGCAGACTGCCGCCCATTGGGGCACCGGCGTTTTGATGACGTCATAACAATCAGTATCTGAACTCTACAACCTACAGTTTCAGTAGTAAACCTACACTTTAGTAGTTTATGGGGCTCTATAAACACAGTGTTTATAGAGCCTTAATCTGAACGTATCTTGCCCAATTACTGTAAATAAACATTGAAGTGAGATAATATTGGTATAATGTATCTTGAAACAGCATGAGACCCGATATGAGCCTAAGATAATATAATATGTGATTGATTCAATTGATTATTCTTTCCTGTTAACGCGAACTCTTCAATATCGAACAATAAATTATCAAGATAGCCAAGATATGAGTATCTCTTTCTAAAGCAATATAAATTATCGATGTTATAAGAGATTGTATTAAAAATGACCAAAGATGTGTGATGGTTACGGTTTCAGGTGATAGGTGAGATGTGGGCGATGAAAGATGTTTAGCAGTTGTCCTGATCGAATCCAGAGAAGTATACGTAGTAGACAGAGACAGCAGCTGGCACTCGGATTGGTGCTCTGGCCGGCCAATGGTAACACAGCAGGAGAATCGACAACAGGAATCAAAAGACGGACTCGGCCGAGCGAGACAGATGAATGGGGTGCGAGGGAGAGCGCGCCAGTCGCTTTTTCGGAAGTTTTTCCAGTGTTTTCAGCAGTTGAACAAAGTCGGGCCTCTCTACCGCTCTGAAGCTCCAACACAGCATTAGAATATCCTGTAACAAATTAACAAGATCGTTGCAGCTCTTCATATTATGTCCAATATTTTGAAGTCAATTTATGTTCACTAGTATGAAGAAAATTATCTTACAAAAGCGAGCTACTAGAACAATTTGTAATTGTCTTGTCTTGTCTTGACTAACCGGTGTACGCCTAGCCTTACATCTATGCAAGACAGTATTCAAGTTTTGGAATTTCATGAGATAGATGCAAAGAAATAAAATAAACATTAGACATTTTAAAGGAAAGATTCATGAATGGTATACCTATGTATAACATCTATTCATATATCTATGCAGAGCAGAAAAAAACAGTTGCTGGATTTTGAAATTTTTTGAGCTAGAGGAGAATATATTTCTTTTGGTTTACATGTTTTATGTGAGCTTTTAATTGAGCTGTTTCAAGTGAATAGATTCATAGATTTGATGTTACCTTAACATCGCGGGAAGCCTGCAGATTGGCTAGTGTCTGTTTCATTCCTTTGCCCACTTGCCATATTATCGACTCGGGTGGCTGCGATTTGAAAGGCCATTCACCACAGAGCAGTTCATACCACACCGTTCTGAAAAGCCAAATAGAAAATAGATTATCCAATCGAATACATTATTAGTTACGAAATGAACCACAGAATAGTTCAATAGGTTGCAAATTATCCGATAGTCTAAATTATCATAAAATATAGTCTCATATCGTTTAATTGAAGTTAATTAACTTTAAATACAATTTTTAAACGTCATAGCAGTCGATTTAAGTTACTTGTATGTCGTACTACATATTCTAGAATACACTATAATAATAGTTGTAAAATTACAAGGTTACTATTGTAGTTACTACTGCAAAGTACTTGATTCGACTTCATTTGCTACTTGCATTATTTTTCTGTTCATTCGAAAAGTTCATATCAATTTGATTTTCAGTTTAAAACTGTATTTAATTCAATTCACTTGGTAATTTTCAATTAATTTAATCAAAATCGCACTCAACAATCAAGACTGATATTATTTGAAATGCCAAAAGGAATCCAAAATTTCATTCTAGCCTAAAACGGGAAAAAGTAATTTACTAATAGGAATTAAGTTCTAAAACTGACAGCAGAACCTTAATATAAGTATACTGTAATACCTATTAAAATACTGTAAAAGATAGTCTATTATCCATAAAATTACTCCATTGAATTCTACTATTGACTGTAGTACCAAACTATACGTATGGTAATGTAAAGCAAATTAAAATTAGTCTGCTATCTATAAAATTGCTTTCGAATTTTGTTATATCTCAACTGTTTTGTAGGCCTATCCCTCTTTCTTCAATGGCAGTAAATTTATTTCAACTACTGTACAAACAGTAGTAGTGGACCACAAAATTCTGAATAAACTATATACAAGACTTTATTTTAAAGTAAAAATAATGAAATGGTTGAAACAAGAGTTAACTTACCCGAAAGCGTATACATCAGACATCTTTGAAAATGGAAGCTCATCGTCAACTGGCTTTTGGTGCGCTCTCAAACTCCTGATAATTTCGGGTGCCAGGTAGCAAAGCCACCCCGGAGGAATGCTTAGACCATCTCCCATCCTAATGAATACACATTATTTTTAGAAAAAAATTAATTCTAAAATATTGAAACCATCCCTGTACTTTCAACAACAAAAACAACGTTGAGCGATCAGCCATTTATGTATGAATTCTGATTCTTAACTCATCATAGTTGTAGTGTTTCATTTTCTTTCCAAAGATACTGGGAACTTTTAACTTACTGATATAATGTACAATAACGGTAATAATTCTGTTTTAATATAGTAAGTAAATAGGTAGCCAATAATTTGTAATATAGTATGTCATAATATTATATGGTAAGTAAAAACTATATAAATATAATGTAGTGAGTAAGTATTGTATAAATATAATATAGTAAGTGAAAATTGTAAACGTGTAATAAAATACTAAGTAAAAATTGCTAACCTGTTTCCAAAACACAGCTTGGTAACACTAAATAGGCCGAAGTCAGTTATCACAACCTTTCCGTTCTCTAAGAAAATGTTCTTCGTTTTCAGATCCTTATGAACGATTCCTCTAGCATGTAGGTAGCCCATACCCTAAACAAAACAAAAAACACAATACATGAAGTAATAGTTCTCATTTGTTAGTCATTGCTTGATTAGAAAGTTATAAAAGTTATGGAACTCCCGTTCAATCACTCATAGTTTAATGTAAGAGAAATATAATGTGTAATTAATACAATTTGATAGGATTAACACCCGTGGCGAAGCGTGGTATACTTATTTGGTCATCGCCGGGTATATTTCCAATAGGATATATATACCCAGCGATGACCAAATAAGTATACCTCGCTTCGCCACTAATTAACACATGTCCAATTAGCTTCAATATTCATCAAATTGCTTCATGTCTGTTAGTTCGAAATCTTGTCGAATATTGAACAAGCAAGATTAGAAAGATTTGAAGCTTTTTTGCTCTGTATTTCTGTTGTTCTTCATCTGGTTTTTTTTACAAGAAATGTCAACAAGGCTAGTAATGGACTTGTGTCTAAGCTCTTCTATGTATATGTATAAATAAACATATGCCCTAAGAGGGGGCAGTAGTAGTCGGCCAAATTAGATTATGTCCCATAAGAACAATATTATTTTTTGTAATCTTTTGAAACATATAGCACCGTCATTTTTGTACATAAAATAACGTTTGATGTGTCATTTGAAGGTTTCACACGTAATTTTATGTAAAAAAATGACGGTGCTATATGTTTCAAAAGATTACAAAAAATAACATTGTTCTTATGGGACATAATCCTATACGGCAGACTACTACTGCCCCTTCTTAAATGAGTTTACAAGTACAGTGAGATTTGTAAGAGCCTAGCCCATTAGACTTGCCTGCGATATCTGCTGTGCAACAATGGTGGTCTTGTTCATGTTGAACTTGTCCTTGCAGAGGTGGATGTGCGTGTAGAGGGTCATGCCTTTGCACATGCTGGTCACTATTGCCAGCCGAGGCGGCTTCATACAGGCGCCCATAAATAGCACCAGGTTCTCGTGGCGCGTTTTCCTAAATGTTGCCACCTGACAGAAAATAAAAAGTTAGGCTACTTGCTAAAGAAATCCATTATTAATACGGTAAGGTTTTTTATGATTTAACATTGGAAAGAACATACAGATACAAATGTTCTCTTCTGAGAAACTCTACGATATGGGCCCGGTGAGGCATAGAAAAATAGAAATCTTTAAAATAATAACACGCTGAAATTGCCAATCCTTGTCATACATTTTCTTCAATAAGTTATTCCAAACTGCTCTATTCTATTGAACACTTATTCATTTGCAACGTATCAAGGCGTTAACATTTTGATTGAATACCAATGAACCAGGGGGCTGTCATTGAAGGAGTGGAAGTATCGTATCTTCCCTATGTTAAAAAAGGGAGAAGCCTGTGTCATGTCGGCCATTATTATGGACCTAATTTTAACGGTGTATTTGAATTCAGAGCCATCATGTTAAATAAAATTTTCATGGAGTTTTGAAAGTTTATGATATCTTTTGCGGTATAACCGTTGAGAGAATATAGTTAATATTTACGGCAGAATACAACATTTTCGTCGGATTTTGTGTTTCTTAGGCTGGTTTGGGTAGAAGTTATGTAGATGTTTTTAAATACAGCGCCAAAATTAGGTCCATAATAATGGCCGACATCCTACTCCCCTTATTTCTCTTACTTCCTCTCCCTTAGATGTCAGCTCCCTGCAAAGAACTAACGTTGAAAATATCTACGGTGAACTTCATGGCTGAAGGCCTGTGAGCTAAGAGACAGTACCCCATCACTTTCGGAGCTAGCGAATAACACACCAGCAGCGTTGCCAATGCTATCATATTGACGGACAGATGTGTACAACAAATTTCTGATAATTTATCCTACTTGTAAATCATCCAAGTTTACATACCAAGGCCCGTGTTTTCAATGACAGTTTAAAAGTAGATTAACTTATGCCCATATTATAATTCACAGTTTAAAAGTCGCTTAATATAGGCCCATATTATAAGTAACAGTTCCAATTTCAATTTATTTATTGCCAAAAAACAAAATTGATCTATTTCGGTCCAGTACGCATTTAAAAGTCGCAGTTTAAAAGTCGCTTCCGGCTCTTCTAATACGAGCGGCAATTATTTTTCTGTGCATGCGTCAATAATCACAGATCATCAAAGTGCCTGTGTTTCTCCCGATGTCATTAATACATGCGCAGAAAAAGTAATGTCGCTCATATAACATGGGCCCAAGGGAGTTTAAGTTCAGCGACTTTTAAACTGTGATTGATAATAGGGGCCCAAGTCGTGTTAACAAACTGATCTATTTCGGTCCAGTACGCATGCATGCCCAGATTTTCTACAAAGAATATACCAAGACTTCCAATTTGATTACACACTGCACACAATATGCCAAGACTTCCAATTTGATTACACACTGCACACAATATGCCAAGACTTCCAATTTGATTACACACTACGCTGGCCAGCCATAAAATGCACTATAGTGTGTGTGCGTAATATTAAGTCAGTTGGTTATTTCACTAATCGAGGTTATTTTTGGATGGAATTCTATTAAAAACTTGAAATATCAACAATTATCAAAATTTGAGTGGGTACAAACACATTTATGCCCAGTTTTTCAGTCGCTCAATAGTCGGTTATTTCACTAATCGAGGTTATGTTTTTGGATGGAATTCTATTACAAACTTGAAATAAATTGAAGTATCAACAATTATCAAAATTTGAGTGGGTACAAACACATTTAGACGGATACCACCGAATATTAGTAGCAGTATTGGTAGCATCTCACGGCTCACCTCAAGTTTGAAAGCCTCAAGAGTTTTTTCGTCGTCCGAGTAGTTCATGTTGAGCAGTTTGACGGCGACGTCGCCGTGCCAGTTGCCGCGGTAGACGGTGCCAAAGTGGCCGGTGCCGATCGGCTCGCCTATCTTCAGCTCGTCGAACGGAATGTCCCACTCTCGCAGCGACAACTGCAAACAAACCAGCAAATCACTCAATACAAACAAAATATCAGTTGACAGTTCCGCCGAGGATAAATAATGTGTCGAATTGAGACTTTATTGACAAATTAAGAGGCCACTAACAATTCTGATAAAAAAACTTTAGAAACAGTTGGGGCTTAAGATTTTCTGTCGAAAGATAAAATTTCAGAAAATGACAATCAAACGCTAAACAGAAAGATAAGCTGTGATAGTAACTCTAAGGGCCGGTTCATGAGCTCGGGATTTAGCCAAGTCCTAGACTAAAACGGGTGGCCACCCTACGTTTCGACAGACGTTAGCCTCGAAACTATATACTAAGGACTCTCTATGCTGCTAACCCACTAACCTGTCAAGACAAACGTTTGTCGATGCTATGGTAGCCACCCGTTTTAGTCTAGGACTTTGCTAAATCCCGAGCTCATGAACCGGCCTTAAAATTTTTAATGGAAATGTTTTCGATCAAAATTTCCAAGTTTTATTCAAATTTTCATCAACAACTTATATTACATTACTGTTTTATCTACGACCGTGTTATAATGCAATAATTACAGTTTCATAATTGAAATCGAAACATTAGCTTTTTCGAAATGGAATTTGAAACTTGTATAATAATGACGATATTATAAAACGGATTGAACATTATGAAACGATTCTTGTTCAATATGATCCAGTTTTAAAACACTGGAACGGAACAGTTCCTAACCTTTACGGTAAACATTGAAATAGAACATGGTCGTTTGAATCAAGGTTAGTTTAGATTGATAATGTAGATATTATTGTTTTTTGTTGGTCGTAGGCAAATTTAAACCCATCCACTCATTCGTCAAAATTTCTTTATGTGGAACAACATTAAAAATACTTCTCTAACACTAAAAATAGTTTCTCTACCGTGATATAGAGTTTTTGAAAGCTCGAAATTATAAAAACTTACTCTGGCAAAGGCAAATTATGGGTTAGAAGTGCATCAGTTAACTACAAACTACAACCTACAACTTTTAGTTTCATAGTACACTGAAGATGGCACAATGATGCCGAAACATGTTTGTAAATTCTACTAAATACAGTGATATTTTTTGACTACATTCCAGTGTTTTCATTATGTATTATAAATATCACAACATCTCACCAGACACTGTGTCAGAAGTTAACAAAACAAATCACTCTAATATCTTCTCAATGTAAATCTTTTGGAAGTTGGCAAACGTATGGTGGATTTGACCGAGTTAACCAATTAAAAGCAAGACAGTAAATGGCCACACTGTGATTATACAGTCTCAGTAGTTCACTCCATATTTTGTATTGAAAATAGATAAATGACATACACTATTCTGCCTAGGCCAAGGTCGATCGGCCGGATCTCCGTCGGAGACCTGACTGTCCTGCGAGTCGACTCTGACGGGCGTCCTGTCCGAATCACTGCCCGACACTGACACTGTACGGTCCGAGTCCTGAAAACGTTACACATTTTTTAAATGAAATTAAATAATGGATGAAAGTTTTCAGATTGGTTTCTACTTGTTCGCAGATTTGACGTCTAGTGGGATCGGACTCCCCACTCGATATGAATGAGTATGAATACTCGATATCTACAAGGTTCAATACATGGAAAATAAACATATATTTCATTACTTTTATATTTTATTTTATAACTTCTCATATCATTGATTTTATGCAATGGTTTCATTATGTTAAAAAATTTGTGTTTCTTTGATATGTGATTTAATGTAAGGCATACTCTGTTTTTTCTCAATAAATTAAACTAGGACATACCAGGTCGCACAAAACTGCGACTATTGAACTACATGAAATAGTTTCCAATCCTCCTCCTCCTTCTCTTTCTTTTCAATCTTTTTCTCGTTCTTCTTCTTCTCCTCCTTTCTCTTCATCTCCTTATTCTTCCTTCTTCCTTTTTTCTCCTCCTTCTTCTTCTTCTTCTTTCTTTCTTCTTCTTCTCCTCCTCCGCCTATAAGCTGCTTTAGCATTGCAATATCTCAAGTTATGGAACTGGAGTAACGATTCGCCTTTTAAAAAACAATTCTTTCAAGACACAAAATTCATAACAAATGTGAACATGATAAACATGGAGGAGAAGCTCGTTACGAATCTGGCAGACTGATATAAAGCTATTGACTAAACAATAGAATAATGTGTCAGCATATCTGAAGGGGGTTACCAAATATAACTTTAGATAGACATTTCCATTAACTCAATTCAATTCTACGAATTCATCAAGTTTCATCAATATTCAATTACTAGGCTATATACTATCAATATTCTATAGGTTCTACTCTATTTCAATTGATAAAAACAATAGCCTACAAACCACTACCTGAACTAAGCCAACTTCGAGTCCATTTATTCAATATGGATAACTACCACAATATCGCTTTCACTAATACACAAAATGATTAATTTCGGGAATGAAACATTGAAACATGAATTACAGACCTGCGATCGCTCGAGCGGATGTTGTTCGTGCGTAACTACGTCGGGAAACTCGAACCGTGCCTGCGCGGAGTCGGGCAAGGGGTGGGGGGTGGTGCCCATCACCAATGCTGGACTAGACGGTGTGCTCGAGTTGCAACTAGACGTGTTCGAACTCGAGTCAGGGCCTCCCTGCAATTAAACACAAATTATAAATGAAAAATAATCTAAATTTCATAAACTTTCATACATATTGTAAAGATGATACTGGTTAGTGATAGCAATGGAGAGAAAAATTGACGAATGATAACTCACTTCAACAACCCTAATTTGAATAACAGCCCTCTTCGAAGATGCGTTATTCAGCAAAATATTTTCGATAGGAAACGCAAAAATTCTACACCAGAACATAAAATTCAAAACAATACCGAACCTTCTCCAAAAAATGTTTCACAAAGAGAGTAGATTGCAAATACTGTGCATTCCAAGTATTGAAACTCCTCTAGATGAAAGTAACAGATTTTGAAAATTAATAGCAATGCGAATATCACAAATTAAGGGAGCTGTTGTAACTGAATTTGAGATTGAAAAATCTAATTCAGAGAGACAACTTCGAAATAGATTATGCTCAAAAATCGTGAGATGTCAATATCGATATGCAAATCATTGATAGGTGAAGCGTAAACATGAGCAAGTTGCTTTGATGAATTAATCAGTTTCATTATTATCTGAGAATGCTATTATAATCGTTACAATGTTGTAGTTGTGTCAAACAAATATATATAAATGTACCATGCACTTGACCATGTAATTTATCTTTGCTAAAGCATTGCATGGCTAACCATGCTATTTTAGCAACAGTTCTTGCTCTTTCACGAAAATCAACAATTTCAACTGATGATACCGCCTTTTATTTATTTATTTGACAATATGACAATGGTTTGGAGGCCTACAGTCATCATGCTTACAGCTGTGAATTTAATAACGACTGCATTGGTATGCCTGTTTATTAGCATAAAACATTCACTTGAACAACTACAAAAATACGAAAGATTTGTCGAATAGAGGACTAAATTTCATTTTGAATGAACAGACGATATTTGTTTGGCGTTGCTCATGCATTGAGCTAGATATCTAACTGGAGACACCACTGATTGAACAAGCTGGGTTCCACCTAATTTTTTTGTAAGCATACTGCTCTTGAAAAAAAATTTCAATCATCATTGCCAACCCAATTTTTTGATACCGTATATTGTTCTAGAAATAAATATTTCATCCTCATCTTATTGCCAACCTAACGAAATTAGACGAAACAGTGAACTTGTATAGAACGATCCTTTTAACTTGTCAGAAATCAGCTGTTTCGGTAATAATTAAACAGTGTTTTCGACACAATAATCAAAAGGCTTAAAAGTCTTAAAGACCTTTAAAGTCTTTAAAAGACCTTTTTAGAAAAGACCTTTCAAAAAAAACTTTCATCTGCAGTTAAGCATTTAATGCAGATTAAGTATTTGTGAGTTAGAAAGCTATTTGATAATTGTCTGAAACAGCTTTGATTTTGATTAAGTTATGATTCACATTGTACTAAGATTTGTCGAATATTGAGGAGACATATTCTTGAATAGAAGACAATTGCTGTATAACGTTGTATATGCCCTAGCTACTGCTATCTCCATTTAGCTCAATGGGAGCATGTACATAGAACAGAATAGAATTACTGCCTTTATTTTGAACTAAACATACTGTCTTGAAAAATTTTTAATCATCATTACCCTAAACCTAATGATCATACCGAACCATAACATCATACTAAGGTTATTTCATCCTCATCTTATTGCCACAAGAAATTAGACGGAACAGTGAACTTTGTATATAGCAGGATCATTTCAACTTGTCAGAGAAACAGCTGTTTGTAAAAGTAAACATTGATTTGACCACAATAATCAAAAGGCAAAAGTCTTAAATGCTTTAAGTCTTTAAAGACAACTTTTAAAGAAGACCTTCCAAAGAATAACCGTTTTTAAAAAGCTTTCAATAATCTATGAGATTTAGCATTTGTAGGTTAAGAGATTGACTGGTGGCCGGTAAAACATGTTCTGACAACTTAAAATGATCCTGCTATAATATATTGGATTGAGATCTTAATTTTAGCTCAATAGGAACACACTGACATTGCTTACCGAAGGATTATGACTTTATTTTGAACGTGGACCTGCCTGCGTGCTTCCTTCCTTAGCATTGCCGACGGTAGGTGACTAGGTGACGGCCTCTGAATGGTAGGAGATTGGTTGGGTGCATGTCCTACAACACAAATAAATACATTTTCAATTCTCAATACATACTTAATAGATAGATAAATTCTTAATAGACTTCTCAACAGAATAACTAATTCGCTTACCGGGAATGAGGGAACGTGGATAGCCTGCGTATCACCCTTCCTTAGCATTAAATGGGGTGACTAGGTGACATCTGAATGGTGCGGGAGATTGGTTGGGTCTGTCCTACACAAATAATACATTTTCAATTCTCAAACATGTCTTAATAGATGTAAATTCTTGGAGAGTTCTCAACAGAATAACTAATTTATGCCTTCGATACCTTGAAACATCCAGCTTATTTCAAAAGGTTAATTATTTTGATGACTATGTTTCATGATTGTTTGAAGAGATGCTCCCTTTGAACTTAATTATTGTTATTATTATTATTGTTGCTTAACATATATGGCTTATTTTGGCGGAGACTCTCTCAGTGTTCATCACTGAAAATTAAACTAAATGATTGTAAAATGATTTATTAAGGATAAATGATTTCGTAGCTTCAGAAGATCACCGACTGTTGCTTTTTTCCTAATGAAAGCGCTAGTATCACAAATCCCGTTTATGGCTCCTGCTACGGCTGATGTGGTCTCACCATCAGAAACAAAAGTGTCCTACATGCAAATATGATTATAATACTAACCATCAATTTGAACAGCTTTTCGAAATTCTTCGATGAATTCTTTTGGTAATCCGCAAGAGGGAGGAACTTTCGCTTCGCAATCTCTGTGACATTTGTATTTACACTCTTTACACTTCAAACCTGTTGGAAAAACAATTCAAGATTAGAATAATTCAAAAAAATGTAATTAAAAATTACATTCAAATCACATAATACAACTGTTTCTATGACTGGAACAGTTGTATGCTACATTAAACTTATTGGTTCCATATTTATCGTATAAGAATACATTTAAGGTCGGTTCCCACACATCAGTTCAGTCTCAGTAACATTTTAGTTCAGCTCATTCTGCGCATGCGTCAATGACGACGATCCAATCACAGAGCTCTGAGCCTGACTGTACTGTGTCGTAACTGAAACTGAACTGACATGTGGGAATCGACATTTATAGCTTTCTATTGTTAAATTGGAAAATAACACTAAATAAAGATTCAAAATTTTGAAAATTGTTTAGAACTTGTTGTGTTCATTAACTCAACTGCCCAACACATGTCTAACTTTGGTGGTTGCCAAATTTGAAATATCTTGTCGAGTTATAATAATCTTAGGTTATTCACAAGCCACAAGCTTTGATAGTTGATTCGTGGCTACAGAGGATTAATAACAGCTTCAAACATAGAATAAATTTTTATTCAAGAATAATCATTTTATTTAAAAAAGTGGGCATGTTTATTAAATTCATTTCTTATGAGAATTAATTACAAATCAAGCATCTGTGACAAATTTACACGCAAAATTACTTAAAATCATCTTTTCTGTTTGCAGTGATGTTCAATAATAATGTCTTACAAGTAATTATGATACTGATGCCGTTTTTATAGCAGGATCCTTTTAACTTGTCAGAAAACATATGTTCGACGAGCATTATCACAATACTTAACCTACAAATGCTGAATCTCACAGATTATTGTAAAGGTCTTTTAATAAGTTATTCTTTGAGAGGTCTCCTTTAAAAAGGTCTTTTAAAGACTTTAAAGGTCTTCAAGACTTTCAAGCCTTTTGATTATTGTATCGAAATCACTGTTTAATTATTACCGGAAAAGCTGAGTACAAGTTAAAGGATCGTGCTCCCCACCGATAAAAACCAGTGCTGATAGAAAACAGAACAGTCGATTTATGACAAGTTAAAGGATCGTTTGTATATAATGGAATTGCCGGTCGACTTACTAAGAATTATAATTGAATCATTAGTATATATCCTGCGTATCCGTGCACTCATACAACCTACTCAATTTCAATTGAGGTAGTAGTAGATGGAATTACTTTCATACAAATAAAACTTCTCCTTCTATTTCCCATTAAACAAATAAGCAGAGAAGCGAACTGACCGGTACCGATGAACATTTGCTTGTCGCATAGATTGCAGGTAGTCATCATTTTGAATGTTTTTGTGAATCGATGCTGCTGTTGACCCATACCGCAGGAGAGCTGTGTCGTCAGGTGACTTCTGTGGGAACCTGTAGAAAGTAGGCTGCAATCACAAAACACCAGTCACATGTCACTAAGATCATAAACATTAAACTGTTCAATACATTCTTTGTTTCCATCAGAGTTGTGAATACTACAGGGATTTGTGTGTGGACAGACTTAGGAACTTTGTAGCTGTGAGCTGCAATCTGACAAAAACACCAGTCACATGTTACTAACATCATCAACATTACACTGTTCAGCCATTTCTTTGTTTCCATCAGGTTATTGAATACTACAGGGATTGTGTGGAGCAGATTAGGAACTTGTAGGTAGATGGCTAATCACAAATCACAGTCATGTCACTAGGTATCCATCATAAACATTAACACTGTACACAATTCTTTGTTTCCATCAGAGTTGTGAATACTAAGGGATTTGTGCTGCAAGCAGCTTCTTTATAATGAGGCTGCAATCACAAAACACCAGTCACATGTCACTAAGATCATAAACATTAAACTGTTCAATACATTCTTTGTTTCCATCAGAGTTGTGAATACTACAGGGATTTGTGTGGAGCAGCTTAGGAACTTGTAAGCTGTAGGCTGAAATCACAAAACACCAGTCACATGTCACTAAGATCATAAACATTAAACTGTTCAATACATTCTTTAGTATTCTTGAATACTACAGGGATTTGTGTGGAGCAGCTTAGAACTTGTAAGCGGCTAAATCACATGGGCTGCTAAAATCAAAACACCAGTCAGTCACATTAACAGGGCACATCATAGGAACTAAATGAAATCACACTTTGTCACTCAATACATTCTTTGTTTCCATTCTTTGGAGTTTGGGAATACTACAGGGGTTGTGGAGCAAACTTGGGAACTTGTAAGCTGTAGAGTGAAATCACATAACACAGTCACATGACACTAAGATCATAAACATTACACTGTTCAATACATTCTTTGTTTCCATCAGAGTTGTGAATACTACAGGGATTTGTGTGGAGCAGCTTAGGAACTTGTAAGCTATGCAGGCTGGAAATACAAGACAAGAACATGTCACTTGATCATAACTATGCCACAAATAATTACACACTTCAATACATTCTTTGTTTCCATCAGAGTGAAATAGGAATTTGTGTGGAGCAGCTGTAGGACTTGTGTTTGAAATAACCTGTGAGAAATAAAACTCACATGACTTCAATACATTTTGTTTCAATAGGCATACACCGGTGTGGAGCAAGCAAGCTGTGTTGGTGATAATCGTGTGGTGCTAAGTAATCTTAACAAGTGAGATAGAAATAGGTTCAGTTATGAATTCAATCGATGCAATACTACTTACCAGGTGGTATACTTTACAAAAACTGTAATCTCGTGAAGAAGAACTGCACTACCAATGTGACATCGTTAGTATTCCTTTAGTGCATCAGTAATTCACTAATATACGGTATTCAATTTCGCAAAGTTTCACACACACAGGTAGCGTGCATCTTTCTTTTGCATCAAATTGGAAGCTGGCTTCATAAGCCGTGAAGTCAACTTTGTCTCGTCTTGTCTTGACTAACCAAGATTAGTCACGTTTGGTCACAGTACTTTACATAGTTGTTGTAAACACCATTGTCATTACATCGCTGGTGCTCCGCAGCGGTTAGTCAAGACAAGACAAGAGCGACATTAGCCACGTTGGATCGTCACTTCACAAAGTTTAACGAGCAGAACGCGGTGATGCATTGTATCGATTCGGTGTTGTGTTGCTTCATGCAACTATGTCTTGAAGATATTTGACAACGTGACTTAATGTCATCGATTTGTCGGTGTACGAGTCACGCCTTTACTGTATAAATTATGAATAATAATTGTTTTATGGATAAAACAATTTATACATCATTCATTCACTACATTTTATAAATAATACAAAGACGACAATATGGTGATATAGTTAGTCAGTGCTTCACAAAAGTTGTATGTGGCAGAACACGGTGATGCAATGACTGACTGTTTCATGTTGCTCATAAGCAACTATGAGTACTGCGAAACGTGACTATATGTCGTATAGGTCTATGCCTTTTCTTGACTAACCGGTGTATAACCTATGGGTGACTTTAACTGGGCAATTTTCAATACATCTGTTTCAATCGGAGTTATGAAGACTATTTACTTTAAAATCGTGTAGACAAGCCCCAGAGCTGATGTTGGTGATCACCCTCTAATGTCAGTTTTTTATATCAGTTCTAATTTCTGAGTGATCTTGTAATACAATGTGAAGAGGGTTCAAGCGCATAAGAACGGATAACATAAAGTGTTACCAGAGAAGGTATACTTTACAAAAACTGTAATCTCGTAAAATTTAGAACTTGTACCATTCCCTACCAATGTTGGTAGATGTATTCCTTTGAATGCATCGATATACTAATAACAATGCAATGCGTTCAATTACCTCAAAAGTTTACAAATTTGTCCCTTAACTTTTGATACGTGACAGCTCTTTCTTTTAGACTATCAATTGTTCAATGTCAACGATCAATTTTCGATAGTAACATCTTGAATTTCAGTGCAGAAGAAAAAAAATCAATATTTGATTCACAAATCAAGGAAAAAGCTTCGCATTTTTTAATCAATTAAATGTTCAATAAAATACCAACTGCGATAGATAGCTCCTTGATACTAAATACTGGATTTAACCACAGAAAATCATTTCATATTTAACCTTCAAAATGACGTCGTCATTGCATTGGTATCAGATTCTTTCATTAGTTCTCGATACTGCTACTCTTCTTCTTTATACGTCTTAAATTTTATTTTTCGCTATTCCGTATCTTCTTACCATTCTCTCCCGCTTCTTCATCTGACCAGCTCCTCAATCATTTTCTTCTTTTCTTAATTTTTCTTCTCCCATTGTCGGTACTTCTTCACGTTCTACTCTTCTCTTTTAGTTCTTCATCTGTAAATACCCTTTACATGATATGTTGTCTATTTTTGGTTTTGAACCTTGTTTTAATGTCTTTTAGTTTTAGATTTCTATTTTTGCTTTGATCATCCAGGTTATTTCAATTCGTTTATCTAATCACTTTATTTTCCTAATCCTCAACTGCTTATAATGAACTTTTATTGTATAATGTAAATACTGTTTTATGTTAATATCATTCATTACACATTTTATAAATAATACTATGAGGAATACGTATGCATTAGTCATTTCCTCATATCTAATATACCACTGATTGATTTTCATCTCCAACTCAGCAGCTTGGTGATCGTCGTACTTTACAAAATGACAGCATTACCGCACAAGCTCAGAGCTGGATGTGGATATCACCACTCGATGTCCTTTTATATCATATCATTTCTACAGTACTTTCTGCAAAAATACATCGTTACTTTTAACAATTTTACATAATCAACTACAAATACAACCAATAATCCCAGTAAATCAAACAAATTACTTATTAGCTGATGTGGGTGATCAGACAATCACTCTTCATGTATTGTATTATATCTAATTTCTGCAAGTAATACAACTTTTACAACTAATTTACAAGTACAACTAATTTCAACTTGTACAAATACAACTAATTTCTACAAGTAAATACTACTTTGACTAGTATTAATATTGTATTACATGGAACAGGGTTCATGAGCTCATTGCTTAAAATTCCTAACAAACAGATTCACTGTCCTCTGTTCGACAAACGTTAGCCTCGACTACTATGTACTAAAGGGCTCTCTATGCCAACCCACTAACCTGTCGAGACTGACGTTTGTCGATGCAAAATACCGTTTAGTCTAGAGACATTTGTCCCGACTCACATCGGCAATAATATCTACTGAAAAGCGTGTGTAACGCTAAGCGGTGGTGGGAAACTGACAATTCTTACGCTTGGTGGCGGCCTCGTCGTGCGGACTGTCGGCGGGCGGCGGCGACCTGATCGGGCTGGACAGCAGCGGCGAGATCTGGCCTCCGGGACCCGGCTCGGTCGGCAACCGTTGCCGCCTCTCAGTTCTGCCAGACCAACATTCCAAAAAACAACATTCATCGATTAGAATAACATCATATTATCATCATCTAGGCTATTATCATTGTTGCGGTGGCGTCCGTTTAGTAACTACTGTTGACTTGGAAATAGAAAGGTAATTGGTGACAGAATGACTACATCTGTGTTGTCGCAATTCACTATGTATTCAAATCAAAGGCGTTGTATTAACTTTTACATAAATAATTGATAATATGAGATAGAAACATCAATAATGTAGAATAACATCAGTTGTGGAATAGAGCTAGGTTTGAGAATCGAATAATTAATAGATAGAATAGAATTAAAATTAATTAGAAAAATAAAATTCTGATTGAAATTGATTTTGAATTAATTCAAAAAACATCAGATTTATATCATGAACAATGAAGAGCTAGAAGAACTTCTATTAACTGAACATCAACTGGCTAGTGCTTTTTTAAATTTCAATAATCTCAACTATGGTAATCCATGTACTATGAGAAACGTTGTTGATAGATAGATAGATGGATAAATGACTTTATTTTCACAAAGTTAACTGAAAAAGTTGATAGCCAAGCCCCTTACTTCTTCCACTTCTTTCCACTTCTTCCACTCCCAATATCTTGGTGGTGTGGTGATGTCAAATAGAATAGAAAAAAATCTTATCTCCAGTACAGTAAAATTACAACAAGTGTTTATATTGTACCCAAAATCTATAACATCCTGATTTCTTAAAAACAGAAAGTCAGCAATTAATTGAAATAAGTACATCATCATTTCATCTAATCTTATTATCTATTTTTGAACGAGAGTATACAATTATAGTTTGATAGGTTGTGGATTGAATAGCTCTATTGTTTACAGGGCTAGCAGGGGCAAATAGTGCACGGGGCGAATTTCTCTTGGTTCTGTTTCTAATTATTTTATGAAAATTTGAACAGGATTGTAAACACAACCTTCTTATAAACGAATGCAAAACCTTCCATTCAAACTCTTTTGTGCGAATGCCCATTGTTTAATCAATTAGTTGTAATATTTCTTCTTCTTCACCTCCCCCTCCTGAATTCTTTTACTTCTTTTTCATAAATCCTTCCGCCTCACAGCATAGAAATATTTCAAAAATAATTGAATAAAAACGAGGCGCGTTCGAAAAGTAGCGAGCAGTGCCAGCTGTGTACCTACCCGCCAGCTGTGGCGTCGCCGCCGTCGACCTTGTTGGCCAGCTGTGACTCGTGCGACTTGGACTTGGTGAGTGGCTGTGCCGCCCCCGCCCCCTGGTCGGAGGCGGGAAGCGGCTGCAGGCCGGTCGTGTGCTTCTTGCGCGGAGGCGGCGTCGAGGGAAATTTGTTGGCTGCCAAAACAGCTGCGTAACAAAGAAGAGCAACAACCATCAAAAACTTTGAACCGAATTTCAATATTTTGGTAGGGCGGCAATCTATTAATTTTTATGGGTATGTCCACACTTTGTCAACTTTGTGTGCGATTCAAGCATGCTGCATATGTGCATGCTGTGCAGCACACTAAAATCGACCAAGTGTGGACATAGAGAATGGAAGCCTTATTCTATTTCTGTCTTTGTTCTTACGGGCTCTATTTCATAATAATTTCTTGAACTGGAGCCTTATCAAAAAACTTCGAGAAATACAGGAAAAAGGAGAAATCACACTTAACACATAGATCAGCTGTAGTAACTATTAGTAAATGTTTTTCAAGTTTTATTCAATATTTGTAAATATTTACAATTGTTTATTGTTAATTCGGCTTGTCTATCAACCTTTTTAGATTTACTTTTCTCTCGACTTGTGGTTAGCTTTTGCGAGTTTAAATTATATATGTGGACATTACAAAGTTTGGACTTTCAACTTTTACGAGACTTGAATTTGAATTTATTCCATAATTGCATGTACAATATTCTATATCGCATGGCAATCGTCAAATACGTAATATACATAATACACAAATACTTATGAAAAAGGTCCCAGGTGCCGTAGCAAACCGAGCTAGCTATACTAGTTAGTAACAGAAAAAAAACAAACAGTTCAAGCTTTCAACTTATTTGTAGAAATCTTATTGATGTTGTGGAACTCCATAATGAAATAAAACACTAAAGGATATTGTCAGTGCTGAAAATAATAAAACAGTGGAATTGACAATATCCTTTAGTGTTTTATTTCAGTTCAAGCTTTGTTAAGATATCAATAAATTAAATTATCTTAATTTCAATAAACATTCGTCATTAACATCGTGGTTAAGTGGTAGAGTGGACATCATTGTCCAAACTTCGCCACGTCAGTAAAATAAAGAAGTCATTCTATTCTATTTTTATTCATTCAATTCCAATAAAGTATCAGTGTTGATATCAAAACATTCAAGCATCATATTATTTAATACTATTTTATAATGCACAAGTAGGAGTAATAACAACAGAAATTCGAAATATGAGTGTTGTGTACTTACCAGTACGACCATTATGGTGTGGACAAGTCTCACGGGTAATACGGTCGTTAGGAAGCGGAGGAGCTACAAAGAAAAATAGTTCAGGCATTATTAACAACTCAGTATCTACATAGAAAAATTTGAAATATTGTGTTAGTTGGTTTATTATAATAAGCAATATCTATGAATGATGTCATTTAAACTATAATTGCTTACAGACTTGGCTTTTCTCAGTTATGCAAGCTTGAAACACTATACCACTTGAGAGCTATAACTGCAATCTTAGGCTAGGCGTACACCGGTTAGTCAAGACAAGACGAGATTAGTCACGTTTAGTCACAGTACTTCACATAGTTGCTTATGAAGCAACACACACCGATTAGTCATTGCATCGGTGTGTGCTGCTTCATAAGCAACTATGTGAATTATTGTGACTAAACGTGACTAATCTCGTCTTGTCTTGTCTTGACTAACCGGTGTACGCCCAGCCTTAGACATAGATTGTCTAACTCCCTTCACAAACAAACAAAATTAACTACCTTGAATCAGCCGATCAAACCTGGTTAGCATTGAGCTGATTCTGATTAAAGCTGATCAAATATTCCATTGGAATATTACCCATTACCATTACCTTTGGCAATCGTACAGAAATCAACAGAAATTATTACAAATCAGTAGTTTTTTATCAACGTTTTTCAATAGCCTACTAAATTCTTTAGTATTAAGTCAACTATCTATTTAATTCCTTATTTAAATCAATAACATTAACTACAAATTGTAACACTTTGTCTACTACTTAGCAAAGCACGGATTACTTTCTAGTAATTCATAAAAATCTACAGTAGGATTCATTGAATCATGAAAATTTTGCATTGAACTCCAATCTAATTCGAAATATTCATCAACAGAATAAAAACATTTCTTTATCAATATCTCTTTTATCGTGTTCTTAAATTCATTTGGAAGCAGCAGTTTGAAATTATCTGGAGTAGAGTTATACAATTTTACAGACATATAGAGAAACATTTTTTGAGATCAAGAAATTATTACCTAATAAATAAATGAATAAATAGATAGATGGATGGATAAATGAATAGAAAATAAAAAACCAGCACTCACCCGCACCAGCCTTGGCGGTCTTCTGCAGCGGGGGCGTGGGTGGCGGCGTAGGCAGGGGTGGGGAGAGGGGCGCCGAGTCTTCACAGGGCACCGAGCCGCGAGTGCCACGTGACCGGCCCGGACGCGGGGACGCTCCCGAGCCACCGCCACTGCGTCTGTCCCACGAGTCCCAGTACAACGGAATCTCGTTGTCGATATCGCCCCGTAGCAGGATGTCTGGGGAAAAATTATTAAAAAATAATTATTTATTAATTAAAGATGATCGTAAATAGAGATCACATAAGAACCGGTATTGATCGAAAACAATTCAATTATTTCCACGCTACATATTAATAATTATAACCAATTATTAATTACTAGAAGCCACCCATGCTCCGTATCGGTGCTTCACAAAACACAGGAAGATTGAATGTTCTACTACTTTGTGAATCAAGGATCAATACAATCTTTTCCGGATGAGTTCTTTACTAATACTGTTTCGATTGTGATAGAAGTTTCCAAAAATGTTGAATTAAATTGATAAATTAATTTAAAAAAATAAACTATCAAATTGAACCAAGAAAAAATTAAAGGAAAAAACAGCTATTGAGAAGAAGACGAAGAGAAGTTGAGTGATCATGACATGCTTCAAGTTATAATCAATGGTTCAAAACTACTGTAAACCAATAACAAATGAACTGCTATGATAGTAATATTATATAAGAATAAGTAATATTAATGATAAGAATAGTAATATTTTTTCAATTTGGCGGATGGCGAATGACTTTCATTCAAAGTTTCCATGGTAACGTGTGATATTCTAATGATTTCTTTTCAAATATATTTTTTTCACATGTTTATACAGTATATATTGGAAAAAATCAGCATAACATCACAATATATTAGTTTTTATAATATTAACAATATTAATTGATAGATGAATACTGAAATAAATGCATGAGACTTAACATACAATCACATGACATTTGTAAGGTGCCTCAACACCATTTTAAATGAGGTTACCTTTCCACTGTGTCATTTTATTGTATTTATATTTTGTAATTTTTATAAAATCGTGTGTCAATAAATGAAATGGAATGAACATTACTCTGATGACGAGAGTGCACACAAACATTTAAAACTAGCCTGATCCAGATTAAAATGATTACATATCGTTGTAATGGATCCAATTACTATTTAAAACTACAGTGACTCTATAGCTTAAAATAGTCACTGTATTTAAAACTAGCTTGAGCCAGATTAAAATCATTACATACCGTTATGTTGGATCGAATAATTATTAGAGGTGATATATTACGCAATTGGACAATAATTTATTCATAGTCTGGTCACCTGTATAGCGCTTGAGATTGTGCAATGCTCGACAGAGACGTTTCAGCTCTTCCTCTCTGGCTATCATTGTGCGAAGCTCGTGCTCCGATTTCTCCTGCAATGCCTCCACTGTCATTACTCGCGTGCAAACGTTCTGAAATTACAAAAAAAACGAAAATATTTTCAACAGAACATCAAACAATTCAACTAGTAGTCGAAGTAAAAACCTCATCATCATCATCATCATCATCATCCTCATCATCATCATCACCATCAGCTTCATCATCCAACACCCTACTACAAGTATTAGCAACGATTTGTCAAACAGTTTTCTGACGTTAAATAGTCCTGTTATATGTCAGGATCCATTTAACTTGTCAGAACACAGCTGATTGATGTACGCTCGTTTACTGACGTTAAATCAGCTGTTTTATGCCAATTTAAAATAATCCTGATAAGTTTGACAAACTTATCGTTGCGTCTAGACCGGGCTTGAGACTCTTGTGATCATCATACATCGAATGAGATGAATGAAAAAATGTAAGCCCTAGTGCCCACTGGGCGATGGTGTGGCAACACGCTATATATTATAAACATATGAAACAGCACACATCGAGGTCATGTGCGCTGTTTCATTTAGTTACATATGTTTATATTTAGCATCTTGCCACGCTATCGCCACTCCACCTCAGTGGGCACTAGGGCTTAGATGAATACGAAAAGCAGGGAAGATCATGCTGATTGAAGACTGTCACTGAACTCAATATGATCTTAGAAATTGTTGGCTTATCAATCCTAAATAAAGAAAATAGAACACTTCAACAGAACTGTTAAAAAGAGTCAATGATGTAAAATTTTACTTGTGTAATTATCACATAAATAATCAATTTTCAATATTTCTGTTCCACATATAAAATTGTTACTCATGAATTAGTAGGTCAATACTACAGAATTGGTTCAAAATTTGCAGGATAAATCATAAAATGCAGTTAGAATAATTGAAACCGTGAAATGAAGTATGAAATGTTGTCACCACAAGTTAAAAATAAGTTTACATTCAGCTACATGAAAGAGATAGATATAAGGCTAGGCGTACACCGGTTAGTCAAGGCAAGACAAGACGAGATTAGTCACGTTTAGTCACAGTAATTTACATAGTTGCTTATGAAGCAGCACACACTGATGCAATGACTAATCGGTGTGTGTTGCTTCATAAGCAACTATGTGAAGTACTGTGACTAAACGTGACTAATTTCGTCTTGTCTTGTCTTGACTAACCGACTTAGCCTAGCCTAAGATGTAAGATAACATATCTCGCATAACATCTGGAACAAACACACAAGTCAAATGTTGAAAAAAAACTCCTCATTCATAATGTAAAAGGAACTGTTAAGCTCACATAAATAGTAGGTGTGAATGTTTCTGGATTTGACAGTTTAACATGAATGTATCTCATTCTTGTATCTGAATATAAACATACATGTACCTTAACGAAATAAAGGAATTAACTATTGATAATAAAAAAATCATTGCGATCACGCCACTCACTTGTATTGCCTCTTTTCCCAGTCCAACAACCATCAGCCATTGATGAATTGATGGCAACAATTTCATTTCTGAAGGAAGAACATCTTCAGGAATTTTCGATTTGGCCACAAGCTGATAAGAGAACAGCTTAATCAGTTTTCCCTGCAACAAGACGAAAATCATTTACTAAAATAGATTGGATAGAAAATAGTAAAATACATTATTATACATAATAGGTCTAGTAGGCCTATATATTGATTTGTTTTCGTACATAAATTAATCGATATTAGTTTATTAATTTCTGGAATTAAAAATTAAATGAATTATTTAAAAAAAATTGGTATACTAATGCTATTAATGTCAGTAAGAAGTTTTAAAATGTCCCAGTCTCATTCAAAACTATCTCATTTTCCTCCTTATAATGAAGACTTATACCAATCAAATCATACTTTCAATTACATTTCTCCTTACTTATTTCTAAGCATGGACTATTTCCTCATTTCTAACATAAATAAACAAAATTCCCTACTTACAATCTTCAACACTTACTCATAAAACAATCACATCTGAATAAATGTGAATTCTCAAGGCTTATTAAAAGATTCCTGAGCTGATACTGTACATTAAAAATAAATCTCTATTCTTAAGATTTGAAGTGCTATTGAATTTAGTTAAAAACTTATCAGTCGCTGAGTTTAGAATCAGTTCAGGCTTTTTGTTAGAAAGACAGAGATTTTTCCTTAAAATCAATAAATTATTCCATCAGCTTTGATGATAGCCTACTTATTGAAACGAGGAAAATTACAACCACAGAATCTACAAGCATAGTGAAAAACAATTGACAACAGATGAATTTCAATTACCTATTTGATTAAAACTGCAACTGAATGTTTTATTTATGATAAACATATTTATAAGAAAGTATTTTTTATTTATAATCAATATTTGAACTGTAGAATTTTATATCTTAATCCAAACTGAATATATTTTTCTTGATTGTTGCGAAGAATTTATTAAAAGGAAGTAAAGCAAAAATAAAGTCATTAATCCATCCTGATTTAATTCGAAAATATTTCATAATTCATTAATTAGTATTTGATTGGAGGGGTCAGTAGATAAGCATTTTTGAGCATGTTTATATGACCAACTTGAAATGTTGGAATAAAAATCTGAATAGTAGGAATAAGACTTTCAGTTTCACAGTCAACTGTGAGACTGAATGCCTAACAGGAACATTGACAAGGTCTGTAATCTGTTTATCAATATTACATTATGAAAAAAGGCATTTACTGTAAAATTGATCTAATTGTAAAATAAATTATGCTGAATACAAAATAAAGACTTGAAGGTGCAGCTTTTGCCTGAAAACTACTGTAATTAAAATACTTGAATAAAAATTCGGGGGTTACATCTAATTCATAGCTAATAGCTAACACTGAGGTTTCAGATATGGAGAGTAGCTACAGGAAGCTAAACTAGAAACAAATTTCCAATACGACCAAAATTGTATTAGCTGTTGTTCTTCACAAAGTATTGCATCATACAAAAAAGTAATCATAATATTTTTGTTCTACTTCAATAAAAATTAATTCTGTTCTGTCATTTTGTTATTGTTTGACACATGCGCATCAATGAAGAGGTGAAACTCTTGAAGGATAAGGTAAAAATCAGTAGTTAATATTTTCTTCCAACAGTGCTACAATTTAAATAAAATTTTAATATTTTTGAAATTTATCTTCAAAAATATTGAAAAAAAAATATTCAAAAAAATAATATTGGAAACCACTGACAAAGACAATGAAATTATTAACAGAAAACATTGAAAAAGAAATTAATTAAGTTGAAATCAATAAGTAATTGTTGAAATTTGAACTCAATGTATGGGTTATTTTTTATAAATACCTATCATTATGCAATTAGATTTGAATATTTGCACCAACTTATTTGAATAATCTAAACCTATTTATTGCTCAACTCACAGTATTGCAACCAATACATAATAATTGTCGATGAAATACAATATTCTCAAATGCCATTCTTGAAATCTATTTTAGGAAATTCTATTATTGGTCTATCATTGTTTTGAAACACAGAAATCAGCAAAAATTTCTATTTTTGTTATATTTTCTGAAACCTAAGCATTTTTTTCGTAAATAATTTTGTTTATCATTCCATCAACAATAAACTATAGAAGGCAATAAGAATGAGACCTAATGAATAAGATCAGAAAAAGAATACATTCGAGAAATTTAATATCCTAGCTAACTTTTATTATAATAATATTAATAATATATAATAATTAATAATATATAATAATTAATTATTATCTTAGCTATAATTATTGATGTCTTATTAACATTGAATAAACTAATTTCATATTATTAGGCTGAGTATTGTATAAAATTCATAACAGTTACAAGAAAAAGTTGAATGCAAATTGTCTCAATGATCACAAATAAACCAATTTTGTCCACCGTACTATTAACAGTAGAAAGCTATGTAATTTTTTACATGAGTTTGTAAGAAACTTCTATGGTTATCAATGGTAGGTTTACAAACCTTTTTAATAATTTTAATGCACATTTAACGTTTCTCACACGTCATCGTGGGCTCTTCAATGTACATACATGGATATCCTATAATTTGTAGCTGATCATGGTGTGATCGTTAAAGTTATAATGAAAAGAAATAAAATACTTGGAAGCTATTGAAACATATTACAATGGGCTTGCAATAAATCAAACATTCGTAAGGTATATAAAGCTATAACTTACAATTCCAATAATCAAATTTAGTCTGTAGATTATTATAGGCTACTTATCATGGATCGTAAAAAGGAGTGAGTGGCCGTAGCCGAGTTGGTTGATTGCTTGTCTGATAAGGTCCTGGTTTGAGCCCAGCAGTGACCAAAATATTTTTCAAGAACTACGCAGGATCTCTAAGATCATGCGCAAGGCAAGGGTTCTCGTGAGCATTACTCTCAGAAAAAGTAGAGGGTGAAGATGATGTAACTTGACATGATTCCTTTTAATCTCTAAATTACTCAGGAACGCAATAAATTTTCTGAAAAAGGTTTTAATATAAAGATATGGCATAACAAGCTGGATAAATTGATGAGATGTTAACAATTGATTGCAACATGAGAAAGTTAATATGATCGGTTAAAAAGAGTAAGATAGATGATCATTTTCGAGATCTGAAATTTGCCAAATGTTTAGAAAATTCAATTAAGTTACCTAAAAACCAGGGAATACGATGATGGTACTGCGAATGAACTGAGGAAATAGCCTGCAATGCAAACTACCAAATTGAAGAGATTACTATTTTGACACCAACAGCTAAGCTGGATTAGGTTAGGTGGATTTGATATAAATTTTGATCAATTCAACAAGTTCATTGAATTCCAATACAAATAAATTAGTCGTTTAGGCATAATTTCGTAAGAGGAATATAAAGTTTTGGAAAGTAAGAGATGAGAGGGTTGTAGAAGGTGTGAATATGGAAAAGTATTTTTGAATGATGGGACTGATGTTCAACGTGAAATTTATAGTAAAAGCAGAGATTAGAAATTTGAAACATGTACCTCCAGAGTCCTTATTTCTTGTTGAGTTAATTCAGCACTTGTCGCGCACTGAGTTCTCAAGCCATCCAATCTATCAGCAGAAACGTCAATCATTTTCTGGTTTACATACAGGTTCTTCACTTCAGCCTGTTCGTGTACGTCTGCCATCACAAATGTCACTGCAAAACACTGGGATTCATCTCACTTCAGGACAAGAAGGATCTTCACAGAATAAGCTTACAGATTCAAAACAATAAACTAAATAATCTGTTGATCCCATTTTAGTAATGGGTTGTTTCTAGCCAGCCAAATCCTTCGGCCTTTGCGAAAGTGTTGACCTGATGCCGACGGTAGTGTAGTGAGTGGAGTGGTAGTAGTAGTTTGAACGGTGGTGGCCTCTAGCGGTAGACTATCAAACTTTGACTAAACTGATAACACCGGACAACTGAACGGGCAAAAAATTCTTCGCTTTTTCAATTAATAGAATTTTACTTCAATTATCCTTCAATTTGTCTTTATAATCTTAAATTTATTTCCTTCAATATCAACAAGAATCATTCATTTTCGAGCAAAACTTGAGCTTTGACATTTTGTGTCCTGGAGGAATCAAACTAGTGAATCAGTTTGGATGATTGCATCATTGAGATTCATTCAGGATTATTCAATTGTAATAAAATACCAAAGTGATTTTATAATTATTTCAAAGTTTATCGTTAGTTTCTTTGCTTTTCCTGCCAGAGAAGATATCAGCTGTGTGGGTGGCGGATGCGCGGTAATTTTAAATAAAACGCTCATTATTTGAGTTACACCACAGACTGGTTAAAAAAGTACCTATTATAGTAGCGGCCACGAAATTAAGTGGCCGAAATTAAATTTTACGCTGTTGCCAGATATAAAACCGGTAAAGCGAGGGAAATTCTAAAATTGTTTACTCCCCATCACAAATTAGCAACGCTGTGCTTTCAGTTTTGCCTATTTTGAGTGTCGAAGTCGGTTCCCCTGCATGATGTGAATAGTCAGCTGGCAAGACTTGACAACAGCTCAAAATGTCTCAGCCGTCTTATATAGTGGCGGCCAGTTACTGTACAATAATCAACTCGTATTCCAGTGATTTGAGTACGAATGCAAAGATCTTTGTATAAAATGTCCTCTGTCACTACACTGAGGTAGTCGGATCGAATTGATGCTCTTATGGCTTGGTTTCACGATTCCAGTATACGTTCAGGTTAGTGGTTTATATGTAAGTATACAGGCTTCAGGTAACCTGAACGTCTACTGGAATCGTGAACCCAAACCATTATGATGGTTCAAATGGCGAGGTGATACTATCACCGCACAAACAAAGACCGTACAAATATTATTACAGAATTACTTGAAGTAGGGTATTAGGGTGCGAATAGTGCACAGTCCACTAGCTATTGCCATTTGCATGCAAATTATTTCGACGATGTCATCCATACGATGCATTTATGCATGCAAATATGAATAGCATAATCGCACCCTGATGCATTTGTACAATTCAATTTAATAAATGAGGTGTTGGGGAGACAAGGTCTTGATTGGGTAAGATAGTTTATAGAAAATTTGATGCATGTAATCACTCAGGCAAGCTGAGCTGAGGGCATTTTTCTTTGATGAAAAGTCTATAAATATAATAATATTCAATGTCCTTGGCTTTTTATGTCCTTTGAAATTTTCAAATCTTATTAGCAACTACCAAAGGTCACTATTAATTTAAGGAGTTTCAGGTGGCAAGAGATAAATCTAAAATGTCACAGTGACCAAACATTTACCACTCTCATGCGATAATTCAAATGAATTTGAAATTCTGTTTTTTCAGCGAGAAAGTAAATGTCGATACCAAAATTATTATAGAACTAAGAACATAAATTGAAATAATTCAACGATTCATGAACAATCCGTATTTATTTCTCATTGAAATATTAAATAAAATATACACCAAAGAATGACGAGATCTGCTTACAACAGAAAGTTGTTCAATAGTTTGTTAATCATATTTTGGAGAATTCTAAACACATCAAGTTACTACAGTACCAGTATTGCAACAAGTCAAGAAAGAAAATAACATTTAATACTGAAGTTCTAAGACATCTCTAAAAATTGCGTCAATGATCAAGTAAATAAAAATAATCAATCAGGTGAAATATTATTAGTTCACTATTAAAATTATAATTAATGATTGATGATGGTTACCTACTAAAATTATTATTAACTCTTATTGAGTTCAAATAACATTGAGAGCTACTTTTTACCCTGGTTAGCATGATATAATAATATTATGGTTGGCTATTAAAAGAAGGATTTTGAAAATAATAACGGCTGAAATCGATAGAATAAGTAAATAAATTCATAAATTTGAATATAATAACTTGATGAACATATAAGTTTCTTTGTAAAAAAATCTAAATATTTTTTATTATTCAATATGAATAAAGGAATATCCGTAAATTAGCTCATTCCTGATTCTTCAAGCATCAATCACTCAAGGGTTTGAATTGTTTGTCTTTTAGATTGGTTTCGACCAAGTCGCAGATACAATGATTTAGTTTCATAGAAAAACTCATGAATTGTTAATTTAATTAGAAACAAACCTAAAAGTTAATACAATACACGAAGATAGCCAAAACTCTAAGCAGGATTGAATAATTCAAGTTTATGTTTGATATTAAAGGTTTTTAGTAAGAATTTAATTTCATTCGTTTCCAATTTCATATTTCCCAATGAATAATTCAAGTTTATGTTTGATATTAAAGGTTTTTAGTAAGAATTTTTCATTCGTTTACAATTTCATAATTTAATTCTTCATACTATATCACGAAACCTCAGAATTCCTCGCATCTTCTATGAAATCTTTGATAATTCTTCTCATCAAAATACTGCAATTTCTGACAATATCTCAAGCATTAAGTAGACACAAATAAATATATATAGAATGGATTTGCGATGCGCCGGAGGAGTTCGGCTGCCTCTTGATAACGGAGATATTTTTTTATCAATATGGAGTATAAATTTAAACTGGTTCACAATAATTAAAAAATGAATTAATTCATTTAATAGATACTTCACCAACTTTGTAGTTATAATTTTACTTTTTAAACTATTTAACTGAATACTAATCAATCTCAAGATTGCTTCGTAACTTCAAACCGCAAACAATTTAACAATGTTCACACCTACACAAACAATTAAGTAACGCTCCACAACATCTATTACATATATCTAAAGAAGACTCTTCAGAAACACTTTGAGAATGTACTAATCAATCTTATGATCCTACATAATTATTACAATGCTATCGCTTCGTAAATTTCAAACCACAAACAATGTTCACACCTTCACAAACAATTAAGTACCACTCCACAAAATCTATCAAATATATCTAAATACTTTTATCAAAAACACTTATTCCTTCTGTACTCAGTGATTAAGTAACAGAGCAGCTTGTACACTTAGCTCAGGAATTTGATAATTTTGGGCTACCACACTGTCATGGGTAAACCGGCAGGAATTTGGGAGTTCCTCTGCGATTTATCTGATAGGGCGAATGACAATTTGCGAAGCGCCGAATCTCCGCTGCCTCCGTCTTCGAGCGGAGTGGAAGTTCTAGCAGGGTTAGCTCTTATCTCCGGAATGTCACATTCTTCTGGCGCAAATAAATCGCTGAGGTACTCCCAAATTCCTGTCGGTTTTGCTATGAAAGTTTGATAGCACAAAATTATTAAATTCTGAAGAGAAGTGTACAAGCTGCTAAAAGTTGTAATTAATGGTTTCGGTGACGGTATACAGTATTTATCGTAATATATTACATAATATATTACAGAGTACTGTATACAGTCCCCTCAACAAACAATCACATATTATTAGCTCAAAATTATTAAATTCTGAAGAGAAGTGTATAAGCTGCTCAAAGTTGTGATTGTTTGTTGAGGGGACTGTATACAGTACTCTGTAATATATTACAATAAATACTGTATACCGTCACCGTAACCATTAATTACAACTTTGAGCAGCTTGTACACTTCGCTTCAGAATTTAATAATTTTGGGCTATCAAACTTTCATGGCAAAACCGACAGGAATTTGGGAGTACCTCTGCGATTTATTCGCGCCACAAGAGTATGAAATTCAAGAGATACGAGCTAACCCTATTAGAACTTCTACTCCGCTCGAAGGCGGAGGCAGCGGAGCTTCGGCGCTTCGCAAATTGTCATTCGCCCTATCAGATAAATCGCAGAGGTACTCCCAAATTCCTGCCGGTTTACCCATGACAGTGTGCTAGCCCAAAATTATCAAATTCCCGAGATAGGTGTACAAGCTGCTCTGTTACTTAATTACTGAGTACAGAAGGAATAAGTGTTTTTGATAAAAGTATTTAGATATATTTGATAGATTTTGTGGAGTGGTACTGAATTGTTTGTGAAGGTGTGAACATTGTTTGTGGTTTGAAATTTACGATGCGATAGCATTGTTGTAATAATTATGTAGGATCGTAAGATTGATTAGTACATTCTCAAAGTGTTTTTTGAAGAGTCTTCTTTAGTTATGTGTGATAGATGTTGTGGAGCGTTACTTAATTGTTTGTGTAGGTGTGAACATTGTTTGCGGTTTGAAGTTACGAAGCAATCACAAGATTGATTAGTATTCAGTTAAATAGTTTAAAAAGTAAAATTATAACTACAAAGTTGGTCAAGTATATATTAAATGAAATTATTCATTTTTAAATTATTGTGAACCAGTTTAAATTTATACTTCATATTAATAAGAAAATATCTCCGTTATCAAGAAAACATCTATATAGAAATTATTTATATTAATAACAATGTTATGTAGGAGAAGGCTGTACCTTTTCCAACGTGGAAATGTTGAAGATAATCGTTATTTATTATTATTAAACTTAGCTTTTAGATTGTAACCCACAAATTACTAATAATTGTTTATCAGAAGATGAGCGGACAAGCATTTCTTCAAACATCATTCGGGTAGAAATAATTTGAGAATTCCAAAAAAATATCAATTAAATTAATTAATGAAATATCTAGAATACGTTAAAACGTGAAATTCCACCACATCTTCAATAACACAGCTTTTGAGTTTTGGCTTTCTAGTCAGAAATGAGCTAATATTGAATAAGATTACCAAACAAAATCAATATTCGATTACGAACTAACTTTGAAAAATAAAATGTATTTTTCTCGTATGTTATTCATTAGAAATAAAATAATTTATAATGATAACTTTAGTTACAAACATAATGATCGATATAAAATTAATCTTTACATGGAATGAAGATTGTTGCAGTGAGCACTCATTCACCACATGCACACAAGACGTTTTTGGTGGAGATTCAACTACCACATGGTTAGAAACATTTTTAGATGAGTTTGGACACCCATAAGCTGTACTGTTGAACAATACAGCCACTTATACATTTACAATAGTGGTCGATGGAAGGAGTGGGGGTTATTTACAAACAATAGAAAGAAGGTTTAGTCAGTTGTTTTGAGTCGTTTGGGTGTGGGTTCGCTGCCCTGTGAGTTGGAGTCTTCGGAGAATCCCAACTGAGCTGAGAAGTCGGTGGGGCCTTGCGAATCGCTTACCATCGAAAAACCTGCAGTAAAAAAACAAAATTCAATTATATCGTCGAAGGTATTAGTATAGCAAAATGAATTGAAAAGACTTGAACGAACATGATGATGTTACAAAAAAACAACAAACAAACGTGGTCCTTTGCAAAATCGTGATGTAGCCAACGGTTGTGGAGTTACCGAGGGTTCAACAGTATCCTAAATTCATAAAGTCTGAACAAATTTTTAAAATACAAATTAACTGCAAAAGACAGAATAGAATAACTGTAATAATATAACGAGCAACTTTTTGCAACAAAGAAAGCGCCGCTCACTAGATTCTAGTTTCAAATCACTGAATATTAATGACTATCTGCAGCTAATAATATTCATACCAATGGTTCCTATTTTGAACAGTGAGGCTATTTTATAGTCTCTTTACTACTTTTAGATTTTTTTCTTAGCTCTATCTATGTGGCATATCACAAACTAACTTAGTAGATTAAATAATTCAGTACATTATGCAAACAGATGGTTTTTGTTTTCAGTATTTTTATCACATTTAAAATGATTATTTTTGAAAAATAAATATAGCCTGCAGATATTCAATTCACCGCATCAAAATCGGTCCACGCAAACTTCTCCACGAAGTTTCCAAAATCTACTCTACACGACACCAAACTCTTTTAATATAATAGATGATATTCCCTGTAGAATCTCAGTTAATTCATTTTTTATCTTTAAAGCTTAAGCATAACTTCCTTATTATTTTTTTTTTTGATGCCCACATAAGCTCTAAGCTTGTGCGTGGGTAATGGGAAGGATGATGATGAGATGATAATATGTTTTATACGGACATGTGGTAACAACAAGTAAGGAATGATGTAAAGGCCAACTTATTGCCTCCATATAAACTCTTTTCAGCGTATGAAAGTAACTCACTGTATGATAATTTGAATTTCAATCTATTCTCTTCCATTAGGTCGAACGAACACTGAATGAAACAAAATTTCAGTTTCGTTTCGACTAGAGTGTCTGCTTCAAACCAGGTAGACAGGCTTAGCATTGGAGTAAGGTGAGACCAATGCACACCGCATAGTCAAAACGTCTTGTTTGTTTCAGTCGGTTTGGAACACGTACAAGTGTGTTCCTAGTTTATAGTAGTTCTATATCTATATGAAACAGGTCACAAAACTTTAATGCAACTTATCGAATTAGGAATAAACATGTAAGCAATGTACTTACAAGTATTGGAATCTTCAGCAAGTCCGAAATTCGAGTTGGAAGAATCAATTGCCGATCTCTTCATGATGTTTGTGTTCTCTTTGTTCGAATGGTCTTTTGACTTTTTCTTCTGTAAAACGAATGAAGTTATCAAAACATGACAATAGCTGCATTTATACAGGTAATTCTTGGAACTTATTTGCAGTAGAACAAATATATAATGAATAAATTATAATAAAATACATACAATGAGAATAATAATAAAAGAATAAATAATACGGAGTCATTCACAAGAACCGACTGTTTTTAAAATAATCATAAAAATTTAATATTTGTTTTGAAAAAGTTTTATTGGTACAGAAACACTTGTTAATCATGGCATTTTTTTACATACTCACAAACGAAAAATTATGTACGACAGGTGATGTCCATTTTGGGAAATAACTTTTTGCATCCTTTGACGGTAACTCTTTGCAGCATGTCTACATCAATCTGGGTGACACGATGACAAACAACAATTTATAGGTAGTCCAATATACGTGGTTTATTTACGTACACACGTGATTTCAGAAAACCACACAGAAAAAATCACAACTACTCAAGTCGGGCGACCGAGGGAGCCAAGGAATGTCGCCGAATCTGGAAACGATCCGCCCCAGAAACAAGTTACGGAGAACTGTGGGGTTTTCTGAAATCACATGTGTATAAAAATAAACCACGTACATATGACTACCTATAGATCACAATACGTCATCATGTCACCCAGATTGATGTAAACATGCTGCAAAGAGTTAGGCTACTGTCAAGGATGCAAAAATGTATTGCCCAAAATGGATTACCTGCCGGACGTAAAAAAAAGGCCATGATTCAACAAGTAGTACCATTACCAATCAAATTTTTTAAAGCAACTATTCATTTTTTATGATAATTTTAAAAAGACGGTTCTTGTGAATGAACCTGTATGAAGAACATAATATAAGGAGGAATAATCATTAAATTTGTGCGTATTGGATTAGAAATCCTATACACAGTTGAGTGAATAGTGATAGAAATTCATCCTACAATTTGTTAAAATAGCAATGAATAATAATAATTCTTAAATAATTTTACCTGTTCATTGCTAATAACTGGCACCCATTTGTAGATTTTCATCGTCGTTTCACCAATGGTCACCCACTTTTTCTCCCTAGAAAAAAAAAAGTAATCTAGAGTACTTGTGTCTGTAAAGACTTTACGAATAAAGGTAGACAAATCATTTAATAATTTACGTTAAGTATTAAACTTGCCTGCAATAACTTAGATAGATTACCAAGATCGGAGATAATTCTAAAACAATGTACGAATAATCTATTTCATTTTATAATTAATTCCCTTGTTTAAATCTGTGTAACAACGCTTTATCCTCTCACCAAATGTCAAAATCTTTGAACTCAAAAAAGTGAGTGGTAACAGGCTACTGTATATTATTGTGTTATTATCATTTTAAAATTTTATTTTTTCAAAATCTTGTGATAGAAGCTAACAAGATTCTATCTATAGACAAAGAATTGAATATTGACAAGCCAGAGAGAACCTCTGTCCACATAAGAGGAATAAACTCAAGCTACCATAAGCTAGATACATGACAAATCAAATTCAAATAACTGATTATTTTAGATTTTAAATTATAAAATAAGGTAATTTATTATTAAAATAACCAACTTACCAATGCCTAACTTTATCGACCACTTGCATAACACGTTTAATGTCATCTTTGGCACGGCTTCTTGTTTCTGCCCTCACAGACCGAGACATCATGATATTTATACCAACAACAGTTCAAACAGATGAAATGTCTTTTTTCGCTTACACTCTTCAAAATATACAAAAACTGACAATGATAATCATTGTAATTGTAATAGTATGTCAAAGGAAAACAATAAACTATCAATGGTTCAAATTTGAACAATATTTTACCGCACAAGATGTTGTTTACAACAAAAATGGCTACAGACGGAACAGATTCTGGCAGGTTTGCTTTGAAAGAGTGCAGAGAGAGACTGAGGTTATATTGCTGATGACTGACGTCAGTCAGACAGACAATGACACCAACCAACTACATAATTATCATACCGTACTCAATCTAATCTTTTAATAATCAAATAAATCAATTCAAAAGTATATCTTAAATCTAAAAAATATAAAATTACTTAAAGCCTCTGATTTTGAAACTATCCACAGAAAAATGAAAAAGGAACAAATCGTAGTTTTCTGTTTGCAGTTGCATGTTGCATCCCTGTTACTAACCTCCAATTTCTATCCTTTTTACGTTATTTCAAGTCTTTCAGATAATTTAGCTGAATCGCCATGCGTTTCTGAAAATCCTGTAAAAGGGAATTATTTAAGTAGATTTTGGTGATAAATTTTATTTCTCTTGATTGATTATTCCTTAAAAATGGCCCTCAATCCGGCATACGAAGCTATTGGAAAGGGTTTCGTCCAACAATACTATGCTATGTTTGACGACCCTGCCCTTAGGCCAACGTTGGTAAATTTATACAATGTAAGTATTAAATTTTATTCTAATAATTATTGCATTATTATATTCTTCAAATATTGAAGAAACAATTATGTTGATTTTAGCCTTTGGTTATCTTATCCTTTAATGCACTCCTAAGTCCTAACCAAAGTTTCTAGTCTGGTAGTTGTATCTCACTGATTACGAATGTTTATGCAATATTTGAAGCTATCCCTTCAATAATCCTAGTATCAGTTTCAGAAAAGTGTGGACAGCACATTAGTTATAGATTTCTGTTAATCTCCAATGTTCAATTTCAATTTAGCTGACCCAAGTTAAATCATAATATATACTTGTGTCAATTGAGTTGATCAAACTTCACATGTAAGGTGCCTTCCATTACAACTTTACAATCTATAAATATATATATTATTATTTTTCAGACAGAAACATCGTTTATGACATTTGAAGGCATGCAGCTGCAAGGTGCTGTCAAGATAATGGAAAAATTAAATGTAAGTACAGTAATTCAAGCTATCAGTTCCATATAATTATTACTTCTTAGCAACTTGATGAATTTATTACAAGCTCTTGATAATGTATAACAATTAAGTTATGTCTATATTTCAAATAAGAACATAGGTCTACTCAAGCGCACTTTTATTTCCGTAAAGTAACAAGTGAAAGATATGTATTTACAGCCAGTAACCATCCATTACAGTCTCATATAATATTATATTTCGTATATACTGTCAGTCTATCACATAAATCATTTTATTAGTAAATAACTAGGATATCCTTGGTTGCAGATGACTAATGAACTATTTAAAATAGTTTTCAATCCTCCTACTCTTCTCCCCCCTTCCTCACCTCCTCCTACCCTCTCTTCCTCCTTCTTTCCACTCTTCTTCTTTCCTCCCTTCTTCTCTTCTGTCCTGTCCTCTTTTATCCTCTCCTCTCATTTTGTTTATTTCACTTCTTTTCCTTCTATTTCCCTCTGTCTGTCTATTTTTCTCTCTCACACTCTCAGCCTCCCTTCCTTTTTCCTCCTTCTCCTCCTCCTTCTCACCACCCTCTCACTCTCTTTCCACTCACCTGTCCCTATGTCAAATCAATGGAATAATTGAAAAACTTTGATCGTTCATTCCTCATGTCCACGACGACTCTTTTCAAACTAAAATCTTATCAATCATCTCAATGAGATCTTTCAAATGAGACGTGAACGAACAAAATCGGTTGAGAAACCGCGGAGGAGTTCTTATTACAAAAAAAAACATGTTTTATTTTATATACAGATTTTTATATGCTATTTTGTAGCCAATACTTCATAATCCAGTAAGCTGAATCTTTATTTTTAATGACATGCGGTATTTCATTCTCAAGAGCTTTAATTATTTTTTTCAGAGTTTAACTTTTCAAAAAATTGATCGAGTGATAACGGCAGTAGATTCACAACCAATGTTTGACGGCGGCATCTTAATAAATGTATTGGGACGTTTAAAAGTAAGTTTAATCCTTTATTTGAAATTCTTTAATGATGACGTTTTCAAATTTATATTTGTAGGTATATCAGATTAAGTTGAATAAAATTAACAGAAATGACTGGACAGATGCTCTCTTGATACAAGATTTGTAATTCATCCTGAGAAACTTCATAGGAATAAAGCGTTTCAAAACTAGGTCAAGTCCACATGAAATTCAAGAGCTCTCAGCAATTACTCATCTATTTAAATTGATGTAAACAACTAAGTGAACAAGATCATTGCAGAGAAATTGCTCCAGCTTCGTCCTGAGCACTTTTTAAACTCACTGTAATGAGTAACTTATATTAGGAGTTGCAGTGTGGATTATGTTTGAAGATTCATTTTACATTTTTGTCAATACAAAATGTTGATTCACGTGAATAAATCAAACATGAATAACTATAGGCATACAGGGAATTACCTATTGTTTACAAACAATCTTAAATTTATGTTATGATTATGTTGATACAGATTATGTTATAAGTAAGCTTGAAATCAGACTTGACCCACATTTGTTTCGAAATCATCCGTCCTGGTTTACACGAGGCCAGTTGATAGGGAAGAAACTTGGTCCACAGTGCTCTGACAATATTATACTTGACAGAAATTGGTATGATTGGAATCGGCTTGACTTGGACTAATTGGCCCATTGGGCTAGGCGTACACCGGTTAGTCAAGACAAGACGACATTAGTCACTTGTAGTCACAGTAATTCACATAGCTGCTTATGAAGCAGCACACACCGATGCAATGACTAATCGGTGTGTGTTGCTTCTTAAGCAACTATGTGAAGTACTGTGACTAATGTCGTCTTGTCTTGTCTTGACTAACCGGTGTACGCCTAGCCTTAGGACGAACGACGTAATGTGATTTCGGAATTGGATAAGCTGTTTGATGAAGCTTAAGGAACAAATGGGTCTTGAAGTTCTCGAGTTGAAATCAACCGATCAATTAAAGCTCAAGTTTAATACTGGCCTCGTGTAAACCGGGCTCTACTGTGGTTGATATGAAATCGACGGCGTTGTGTTGTTTAGACGGACGACGACCCGCCGCATGCCTACAGTCAGACATTCATTCTGAAGCCAATCGGCACCAGTTTCTATGTGCAGCACGACCTGTTCAGACTGGCGCTGCACAACAGTCTCTAGCCGACTGGCGGCTAGGCTTTAAAGCGAGGTGCGTCTGCCTGGCAAGTAATGCAACCCCACCCCTACCCAACCCCCCCACCAATCACACGATGAAAGTGCAAAATAGTTTATCCAGCTAAAGCCTCGATTACACGGTGCGAGTTTACTGGTTACCAGACGGCTTTTTGGCTGGTAGCTGGTAAACTAGCTCCGTGTAATCGAGGCTTAATAGAGACCAGCTTCTAGAAAGATGAAGACTGCTTGGAAAAACACAAGCGAAAAATAGTTTGAATAACAAGACTAACAGACAGTTGCACGTAAACCAGATTTAATTTAACTGCCGTAAAATGTTATACCTCGGAACTACTGCACCGAGAACCAGAATGAACGAATCTGAACACAGTGCAGTAGCATCATTTTATGGTAGGTGAATTCGATTGGATTATTTTGCAACAGGCATCTATGAAAATTAAATGAATCTGATTATAGTGATGTTACTGAGAATAATTATCGGGTGTTCACCTCCGAAGTGCTTTGATTTTATATTCCACTGTACCTCTGCATTGTAAACATGGACTAGGCTCTAGGCTACAGTCGTTGTAATCCTAAGGCTAGGCGTACACCGGTTAGTCAAGACAAGACGAGATTAGTCACGTTTAGTCACAGTACTTCACATAGTTGCTTATGAAGCAACACACACCGATAAGTCATTGCATCGGTGTGTGCTGCTTCATAAGCAACTATGTGAATTACTGTGACTAAACGTGACTAATCTCGTCTTGACTAACCGGTGTACGCCTAGCCTAATACTTACTATCGACAATGATAATTGAATTTTGTAAGCGTTTAATGGAAATAGATTAACTTGTGATTTGTGAATTCACGGCTTCTTAAATTTCGTGTATGGTGAAATTTGTTAACTATTATCCATCAATCGTTTGATAGATGTAATAATAAATATTATTATCTGTCTTAACCTTTTATGTAACTAGAATAACTTGTGATTTGGATTCAAAGATTCTTGAATTTCGTGTATGGCAAGATGTGTAAAAAATAATGCAAGTGAAAATTGAAATTTATGTTGGTTATGAGCCGAGAAGAATACGATGAAAATTTGTCAATGTCTTTTACTACGGGGAACCACAGAACAGTATTTCGTTTATTGTGAGACATTGTGTCAGTTTAAAAAATCATAATTGTCTCGGTTTCCTTGTTTAACTGATTCAATTCAAGATAAGAGTATGATATGCAGTCCAAAAGATAAGAATGGTCAAAATTATTAGAACAAGTTTGATTCGTGGAAAATAATGTATAATAAAACAGTATATTTCCCCATCAAATTTGATTTAAAATTATTTTGCACTTTCCTCAACCTGTTACTGTTGAAGTGATGCTACCGCTTGATGACTCTGCAACTGCTCATGTTAAACAATGGCCTAACATTTCACTGCATCAAGATCAAACTACTTTTCGTTGAAAAATGTCTGGTTTCTTCTGTTGTTAAAACGTTTTTCAAAACAATTATTGATGATTTTATCTATGTATAACAATTCGCATGATGTGCTTCTTTGATCTTATGCTTTTTATATTTTTGTTTTCCGTCGATGTTTTCACTGATTTGTACAAAGCATTTGCACTACTTGACTTTCATTGCCTAATGAATGGAATAGAAAGTTATTTTCTGCTTTTTTATCATGAAACTGAAACCTTTCTCTTATGTTCATCATCCAAGTCTAGTTGTTTCTACTTTTCTGCGACTAATGTACTTCCATAACAAAGTTTTAGATTACCTCTTTTGTTTTTATAGGTTGGTTCATATCCTGTGTGTAAAATGTCCTTCATTCTTTTAGGATCTTGAATCATTAACATAATTAACCTTTTGTGTACTGTTTTGCTGTTTGTATTTGAATTTTGTAAATATTGTACAGTAAGCTATTAATTTAAATATTTTGTGTATCGTTTTTCTATTAGTAATTGAATTTTGTTGATATTGTACAGTCAGCAATCCAATTTTTAATCTCTTGTTACAATTTTTCCTATAGACATGATTCCATGAAACTACTATAATATCAAAGTTTTGCCTCCATGCCTCAATATTGATTTTGCCTCACTATTATAATCAAATCAGATTCTTTATGACATCTATTATAATATTATGTTCTAGCCTATAGCAATACTCGAAAATAAACACTATATTTTATAGTAATATTTTATTTACTCAAGAATTAGGCTAGGCGTACACCGGTTAGCCAAGACAAGAAAAGACGAGATTAGTCACGTTTAGTCACAGTACTTCACATAGTTGCTTATGAAGCAACACACACCGATTAGTCATTGCATCAGTGTGTGCTGCTTCATAAGGAACTATGTGAATTACTGTGACTAATCTCTTCTTGTCTTGTCTTGACTAACCGGTGTACGCCTAGCCTAAGTACTCATAGGATGAAAACACAGACACCAAGTCCACCCAACGTCTTCTTTTCCTAATTTTGGTAATTATTTCAAATGAAGGTCAAGTTTACATTCTCTTGATTGTATCTTAATCATATTCGTAATATGATTGAAATCACTAATTTTTTTTTTGTTATTTTTAACCATTTAACGCTGTTTTGTTTGGTTTTCAGGCGGATGACGACCCTCCTCACGCTTATTCTCAAATCTTTGTGCTGAAACCGGTTGGAAATTCGTTCTACTGTCAGCACGACATCTTTCGTCTGGGCATCCACGACACAGCCTGAGCTGTACAACTGCGGCGACCATCTTGTTTTTCAAATGATCACGAGACAGAAAATAATTTCAGTAACGAACAAGTTTGTGGTGTCGTGAGCATTCGCGTGTGTGGGAGAGTAAAAAGACTCAATATATCTAATATAGTAGCCTATTTTTATTAATTAATGATTCAGATCGCTGGAATTTCGAATGAAAACTGAATTGCTGTTGTAATTTCCGTCTTGAAATTTGCGTTACTGAGTAATTGTTGCTACATCACTTGTATAACATTCAGAAAGCTGTAGTTTTGAATTTAATAAAAAAAAATACTTCCATAATTTTTTGCTTTGAAATTGTTTGAATTGAATAACAATTACTTCCATGCTTTAAAATAATTTGCTAGATTTCAAAGATTGTGATATTTGGTGTAACTATTTTAGCTCGGACCGCTTTCAAACCAATAAAAATTCAATATACAAACTGTTCATTTTTTCAAACTAATAAATATTCAAAATAAATGCTATTTTTGTTCAGTGCTTATTGGGATATTTTTAGCAATAGGATTTGTTGCACATGTCTCAAAAAAATGTACAATAAAGTTTGAACTAGATATGCAACACTGAGTTTTCTGTGTTTTGTAATATTGTTCATTGGCTTGTAAAGCGAATTTATTTTTTGAATTTTTTTACTCATCTCGCTCGAATAGTGTAATGCACCATAAATACAAATAGAAAACCTATAATGATGAAAATTACCGAATTTTAAAATTACTGAGCATATATACTATCAAATAAGTTTTGAGAAAACATTCTACCATTGTATGTGAATTTTGAGCTCTATCAATTTCCTGGTTTTCCTCACTACTAATGATTTATTCTGAATATTTATAAAGTAGAATATATCAATTTACTAACAACTTCATTCATCTATAGTTTTGCACTTTAATGCAGTACTTTGGTGTTTGCATCAAGAAAATTTAACTTATTTTTTTTAAAGTAGGCCTTTTTTTAAATTTTTGTTTATTATCTGAATCATTTGCCTTTACTCTCTATGGATTGTTAAACCTAATGAATACCGGGCAATTATAATTTAAATAATAACCACAGTCAAGTGGTTAAACAACTAATATCTTACGATAACAATGATATGTTGAAAACATTGTAATTCACATTTTGAATAAATTTGTTTCAGTTATTGTACTACCATTCTAATGTTTATTCAATCGTTTGCTACACAAAACCTAATTATTAGTTTCCCGCAATGAAACATTTTTTCATCAAGAACCGATCCACATGGGAAAACGATCTGTACAAACCCATTTTGGTTTGCCATTTAGTTTTGAAGGCATAGGCAAATTGTAGGTAAGAAGTAATTCCAATGCAAATCTTATGGAAATTGTCAAAAGTATGGCATTCAATGGCCACACTATGATTATACAGTCTCTGTATAATGAACTATGAAATAATTGTGTCAATACACAGTATGAGTTAATGAACCAACTTTCAGGAGAGTTTGAACTTTCAACCTTCACATTTTAAGGCTCTCCAGGAAACACACAGAAGTTAAATTGAAATCTCCAAAAGATCAATCATTGATATTGACTCAATTATTTGATTATTAAATTAGAAAATAGAGCATTCTCCAATTGACAGAAATCCATAACGTGGAACCAAAGAGATATTATAATACTTATGTGAGTTGGAGTATTGACAATCACACAAAATTTAAAAATAAGAGTATTTATTGCAACAAAATACCTACACAACATTTCATTCTTGGGCACTGGCTTCAGCCGCCTCTCGTTTCTTCTTTTTCTCCAATTTTATTCTCTTTCTCATGAGCACATTCTTGTCTCGTCTCTTGTCGGATTTCTCCTTCACCATGCTGTTGTAGAGATTCTTGTACTTTCTCGGTATCATCCTTTCTCTCAACTTCAATTCTTGTCTGTCGATCGCCTTCTTTTCGTTGGGATCCTCTTTGACAGGCTGTCCTTCCTTTACTCCCATTTTCTTTTTCTGCAAATAAGAACAAAATAAAAGAAGAATAATAACACTGTCAAGAGAACAGTTTAAAAAGGGAACAATAATAGGTATGATTCAAAGTTCATTTTTTGATCAATTTCATAAACAATAGATTTTTCAATTAAACTACCGTCAAATTAATTCAACATGGGTCATCTTTAAAACTTCAATATTATAAAATTAGTATAAAAAGAAGTATAATGAGCCGATTGTAATGAGCTTTAGGCTAGGCGTACACAGATTAGTCAAGACAAGACGAGAGACGAGATTAGTCACGTTTAGTCACAGTACTTCACTTAGTTGCTTATGAAGCAACACACACTGATTAGTCATTTCATCGGTGTGTGCTGCTTCATAAGCAACTATATGAATATTGTGACTAAACGCGACTAATTTCGTGTGCGCCTAGCTCTAGTCTGAGTTGGCCTATTGTTTGTTTCACACAAGGTAAAATGAATAAGATGTTGATTAGAATGTATCCTTATTCCTTAGTTTTAAATAACTGCCAACGTGAAACCTTATTTTAGCTACAACACACAAGTAAGTTCACCTGATAATAATTATAGTATTTTTGTTTTTAAATTTGGCGGATGGCGAATGACTTTCATTCATTTATATGGTAAGAGGTGATGTTATATTAATTTTTTCACTGTATTTAACATGTAAAAACATATTTAAAAAAGAAATCAATATAACATCACCCGTTACTACAGAGAGTCACTCTGTATTAATATACACTCTCTGTACCCGTTACATGGAAATGTTAAATGAAAGTCATTCACAATCAGCCAAATTTAAAAACCACCTCTGTACTCTCCACTCAACTCAAGTTCACTAAAATTAATTGTAGACACTTGTTTAAAGCCGATGATTATTACATAATTCAATATTATCATTACATGTAATGAGCCTATATATATTTATTTCCTATTCGGACTTTGAAGCTGCGCTGAACAGAAACAACCCTGAAAATTAGAAAAAATAGAATACTTGAAAAATTAGCCTACCTTTTCTTCCCTGAGTCTCTCAATCTCTTTTTCTCGATCAAGATTCTCAGAACTGTTCTGTTCTTTTTCTTCATTTTCTCCTTCTTCGTTGTCACTGTTATCTTTCGTTTTTCTTTCCTTATTCTTCTTCTTACGTTTGTTTGTGGGCAGCAGGGAGCTGATTGATTCTGTAACAGAGCATTGGATAAACAATAAGCAATGGATAATTCAAGAACATAACCTCAAACTAGAACCCACGAGCACTATAGCAGGATTCTTTCAACTTGTCAGAAGACAGCTGATTTAACGTTAGTAAACGAGCGTACATCAATCAGCTGTTTTCTGACAATTAAAAAGAATCCTGCTATTATATATCTGGCACTAAAAATAGTCAATACTACAGACCGTGTAATCAAAGTGTAGTCATTGGTGTGAAAAGGTCCATAACAGTGTGTTGGAACATTTTTATTCCAGCCACCACCTTAATTTTGCCAAATTTTATAATTCTGATTGGGGATTACAGGTAAACATGAACACATTTTTTCACTTATTTTAAGATAAACAACATGAAAAATAACATTTCTAACATTTAAAATAGTCTATCTACTTTTAATATTGTTTTAAAGCATTAAATGATGAAAACTAAGACTGGCTAACCAATCAAAAGTGTGACTTCAAATGGCCATAATGTTATTAAACAGTCTCTGTAGTCAATACCACTGAGCTAAATATATCCATCTGGAGGTAGCACAGGCTAGGGCTGCTAGCAGGATTAGTGTTCCGTCTAATTTCGTTAGATCGGTAATAAAGTGAGGATGAAATTTAATTTTTTCTAATACAGTATGTAATACCAAAAAAATTAAGTTGGCAATAAAGTGAGGATTGAAATTTTTTTCTCAAGAACAGTATGCTATTAAAAAAAAAAAAAAAATAGGCGAAACCCAGCTTTTTCAATCAGTGCTACCTCCAGATGGATAATTATTTAGCTCAGTGGTCAATACGACCTGAAGTTGGATACAGCAGTATTCTTTTAATTTGACGCTTGGCATTAGATAGATAGAGTGGTATTATTCCTTTGCCATCGTAGGTACTCTACGATCATCAGCAACGTCAAGAAATATTATCTCTCTATCTATCTATCTATCCATCAAATGCCAAGCGTCAAATTGAACTGAATCTGATTACAGCTACCCACCGGCCTTAGGTTAAGTTATTCCTTACGACCTGTACAACTTTCGAATTATAAATAACAATATTACAGTTTTCAATAGCATCACTAGCACTCTGAATTGCTGTATTTAATAAGAAAACGAATATAACTTACCAGTATTTCCGTCGGTTTCCATGACTATCTGTTCAGGAGGTACATAGTCGTCTGATTTCTCGTGTGCTTCCACGAACGGCGACAGATGGGGAGGCAGTTTCATTCCTACAAAGTATTTGTCTTCGGGCAACAATTCTCTGGCGTTCACTGAATCGAAAATCCATTGCGGTTGAACGTAGTACCTGAAAAAACGGTAAAACATACAATAGGTATAATCAGATTCATTTAACTTGACTGCAATAATTACAGCAAAAATAAACTTGTTCAAGTTTAAACAATTTTTGGAGGTTTTTTGAAAGAAATATTTGAAATTTGAAAAAGCCAAGCCACTGCGACATTTAATTATTTATCAAATAAAATTTTTGGCTTTTACCTACCTCATGGGTCCTCAATTTCTACCTGAAGCAACAGGTTGCTCATTAGGAAAGGCTTGCACCATTGTTTGTAAAAGAGGAAATATTCTCATACTAATCCTTTCTCAATTGTTCTATAATAATTGGAAAATTCAACCAATTTGTTTATTTTAAACCTCGTTGGCTAAAGAGCGCATTTTGGAGTTGATATTTTATGTAGTCTTGAGATGAAAAAGTTGATTTTTAAAACTCTTATTAATGCAGTAATTTGGGATGACAACTTTAGTTCAATCAACGTAACCTGTAAGTACTCTAATGTACTTAATGATTCTGCGAAATCAATAGGTAGGGAAATAAAAGTAATCTTCGAAACATTATTCACAAAATATTTTTATATGAAGAGATATCCCACTCATCTATATTTGAATGACTGACAAAGAGTTAATACAATCGCCAAATCGGTATCAAGCTGCCAACTTCCGTGCTCTTGTGGTAAAACCCAATTTCACTAATAATAACTATATTACTAGTTCTCTTTAAACGGAATTATTAAATTTTGGGAAATCCCAGATCTATGACTAGAGTAAGATAACTATACTTGTACAAATCAAAATCAGTCTGTTTCTAGCAGGAGCTCTCTCCAGTCAACAAAATGGACTTCCGAAGCCTTTCTAATTTCAGAGTGAGTACAGTAAATGTAGGGTCAAAACAAATACTAATTTATTCAAGTCTTAGTAGTGAAATGAAGCCTAGTGGAGAGTAAGATTTCAATGAACAATGATTTACAAATATTACTCTGGCGCTGGCAAGCAATGATCGATCATTATTGACATTCAAGTCAAATTACTTGTACTTGATCTAGTTGTGATCCTATTACATTCTAGATATAGATTTCAAACTTTAGATGAAATTATTCTCCATTTAACAAATATAAGTTTCTGCGAAAATGAATAACACTTCTGTTTGTTTGTAATGCAGTACTCAATTGAGGAGAACTTCAATCTTTGCTTTGTGTAAGCAAACCATGAATCGCTCAGAATCTTCACTAGAAAATAGTAATTTCAAGCATAGTAAGTTACTAATTGAATCGGACTAGGGTTTTTAAATTTCCGAGTTGCCGAAATGACAGTCAGTAAACTTGACATTACTCCAATTCGTGCTCTCTCTAGACGGAACTACATTGATTGGTACAGTTCTCATACTATAGTTACTAACAATGGGCATTCATAGATAAAGGAACAATAGCTGTGCCTTCCCACACCCTGAAAACTTGTTGCCCTGTCGACTACAGGTAGAAATTAAATGTGGACCCATGAGGTAGGTTAAAGCCAATTTTTTTCAAAAAGATCCGACGTAAACTGTAGACGTGTTGTGTTACAAAGAATGCATGTTTTAGCTTAAAATTACATTGTTCTTATGGGACATCAATCCAATATGGCCGACTACTACTGTCCACTCTTAAGCATTGGTAGCATGCTGTACAGCACAGGAAATCGACCAAGTGTGGACATAGGGAATATTTTAAAGGAGCGTTTTGTCTGTTTTCTTTAAGCAGAAACCGATTAAAAGGTGAAACTGAATGAAAATTCACATCTTTCTTAATTCTATGATAAAGGCCTTTCTGTTTTTACCTCTGCTTTTCTACTCAGTATTATTATAGATTTCTTTTATAAACAAGGATTTCGAAGATATTAAATGATAAATGTTCAAATTTATGTAGAATAATCTAAGTTGAACGAATAAAACAAATACTATCTATTCCACAAGAATTCATGAGCAAATGAAGATCCATAACACCTCCGAGTCAAGTATAAATTTCAGTAAATCCGAGTATTTGTTTTTTAATCCAAGTAATTACAAGTTATTTTCCAAGTACATGTATAGCAGGATTCTTTTAAATTGTCAGAAAAAAGCTGATTGATGTACGCTCGTTTACTAACGTTAAATCAGGTGTTTTCTGACAAGTTAAAAGAATGCTGCTATATGTAAGTACATGTATTTTACAAGTATATGTTGAACATTTTCCAAAGCATGCTCAGTGGGGGGTATCGCGTTCATTTGTGATAAGAAGCAGAATGTTTCAACCGACCTTGATATGTACTGTTTATCGATCTTGGGCCTATCGACTATCTGATGAGTGATCGATTCATCGGCTTCTTGGAAAGTGGATCCCACCATCAGGGTGTCATCCCACGACACTTCGGCCCCGAAACACCTCAACGTGAAGACAATAGGCTCGCGAGGCACTTCACGGTTGATGAACACCTTCAGGCCTTTGAACAGGGTTTTCAGCTTCTTCACTTTCTCGGCTTCAATTCGTGCCTTTTCCAATTGCTCTTCGCTTTCGCCCTTAAAATAAATAAATAAGTTAAATAGAATTTGATAGAAGTATTGAATAATATTGATAGAAATTTGTGCATAGATCCAATGGAGGACATTTGGAAGATGTTATATTCAAAAAATAATATTTTCACTTATTGTACATTAAATGGTTACCTTTGTACTTTATATTCATAAACATTAAGGGCCGGTTCATGAGCTCGAGATTTAGCTAAGTCCTAGACTAAAACGTGTGGCCACTACCGGATCGACACTATGTACTTAGGGCTCCCTGTGCTGCTAACCCACTAACCTGTCGAGACAAACGTTTGTCTCCACCCGTTTTAGTCTAGGACTTGGGTAAATCCCGAGCTCATGAACCGGCCCTAAATTGAAAAATGAATTTTCTTGAAGGATTAGTAACTTATTGAAATCTTCCCGTTTCACTAGCAAACCTTGTATTATTCACTACAAATGGTTTGCGTTTACTGACAACCTATCAAAGGTGTTAATGGATTAGTTGAAAAATTTGAGTCAGAAACCGCTTGGAAATACATAAAACAATCAAGTTGATCAAAGCACTTCTTGGCTTTCAACCTTAAAAATAAATTAAAGTTGAATAATATTAATAAAACGATGTAGTTTTGTAAATATTATTATTAGTTTGCGTCCATACATTTGCGTTGATAAGTGACAACCTATAGAAAGGGTACATGTATTTATCGACAAATTTAATTTGAGTCAATGACTGTTTAAAAATAAATAAAACATTGGAGTTCAACTGTAGCCTATGATTTGACACGATAATTTGGGACATGAAACAATCAACATAAAATCTATGAAGTTTAAGAGGGGCAAATTAAAGTTTATTGAACAAGAACCAGTACCGACTTCTCCAACATTGGAACTCAAGTGAAATTGACATTTTCCCTCTTCTCGTATCCCCAGTTTTTAGAATATGAAGACTTTGAGGATTGCACCACTTTGAGGAGACCACCACAACCACAGATTGCACAGAGACATTCCAGTTTTTGAATGTTCAATATTATTAATGAACCTATATTATGGCACTACTTAAATTTCAGCCATTGTATGATTCATTGCTTTCAAGTTTCATTTTGCTGCAATTATTTGGTGACTGGTCAAGAACTATTGTGATGTTAGGCCAATGTACTGCCCTGCGTGGTCTTAAAATATTTACACAAGATGAAAAATTCTCGAACAAATCAAGTGTGTTGGAAATCAACTTACAGTGTTGAATGTATCAATCTCGCACTCTTCTTCCTCGACTGGTTGGGCTTGTGTTGACTTTTGCAGTGGAATGTTCAGCGCCGCTACCCTTTCACACAGAGAATTCTCTCTGTCCATCAAATTCGAGTCACTTTCAGGATCTATTAACAAAGAATATGAGAAATTCATCGTCGAAACTCTTTATCATAAGTTCATGCACTTTTCGATAATTATAAAAGTATTCACAAGACCAGTTAATTGTACCTTTTAGATCGAAAGTTTTTTAAACAAATAATTTTCTCAAGTCATAACTAACTCAATTGAGAACGAATTAAGATCAATAATTGAGCAGTTTACAGATTAAACAATTCTTTTAATACAACTTCTTTCGTAAAGTGACTTTTGACTGTGAAGAATAAGGCTAGGCGTACACCGGTTAGTCAAGACATTACAAGACAAGACGAGATTAGTCACGTTTAGTCACAGTACTTCACATAGTTGTTCAAGAAGCAACACACTGATTAGTTATTGCATTGATGTGTGCTGCTTCATAAGCAACTATGTGAATTACTGTGACTAATCTTGTCTTGTCTTGACTAACCGGTGTACGCCTAGTCTAAAATTTACTCTTAAATAAATTTAATTTATGTCTTGTTTGAAAACGACAGAAATGTTTACTACATAAATGTAAAGAATTTCTGGTAAAGTTAGCTCATTATTACAATACAGTATTAACTTTATAAGTATCAACTGTATCATAGGAACAGTACTTACTGTATCATAATACAGTATTAACTGTCTGATAAACTTAGTAAACTTTAATGAATAAATAAATATGAAATTTCAAATGAATATATTTAGTGTAGTCATGACATAACTTCCAAAAGACTACCTCCTAATAAAAAATAAAATTATTGAGAAAACACGTTGAAACACCAATTTACCACTCACCTACAAATGTGACTTTTGGAGGGTAGAACAGATTCAGAGAATGATACAGTCTGTAATTTACAAATCCCAACAGCACCAAGTAGAAGGACGTGAACGTTGACATAATTTTGAAATCCACATCATCTTTTGAAGTTGGCTGGAAAACATTAATCAACTCATTATTAAATTGCAGAATAAAATATTCATTGATTGAGTCCGAAGTATGAGTGGATAATAACCGTACATTAACTAAAGCCACTCATTAGAGAAAAAACCCATTGAATCAAGGGAACGATTTGATTTTCATATCCCATCCCACACCACAAGCATTGATCATTTGCTTTCCTGAACAAAATTCTCCAGACACAATCTCTGATTAACTATTGTACAACTAGCACTTATTATCATTCATCACTTTGATGACATAATATTGCAACAAACGCATGGAAAATTGTTTCAACGGTAATCAGAACTCCGCTACTGTTCTGATCAAGATTTGATACTCAAAGACAGTGTGAAAGTAGTGTTTGATGAAAAAATAATTTTTTCACTAGTCATCGGTAAAGTTTATCTCAAAGCAGTTCATGACATTGGTGGCAGGTATTCCTCTCAGAGTCTTCAATATTATATTCAAATAATAATAATTGTATTAATTTATTTGTTGACAATTATATACTGCACAATATGTGGGAAGAAATAACATGCATAGCCCAAAACTACTTCAATCCCAAATTTGGATTACACGTTCTAGAGGTTATGTACTTATGTTCATATCATGAGTATTTTTCTACTGATAATATTGATCCAAAAACTACAAAACAACAATCTTGACTTTTGAAGATTAAGATGCCGAATACGAATTCACAAAACAATTGATATAAGGCTTGGTGTACACCAGTTAGTCAAGACAAGACAAGACGAAATTAGTCACGTTTAGTCATAGTAATTCACATAGATGCTTATGAAGCAGCACACACCGATGCAATGACTAATCGGTGCGTGTGTTGCTTCATAAGCAACTATGTGAAGTATTGTGACTTATCTCGTCTTGTCTTGTCTTGACTAACCGGTGTACGCCTAGCCTAAAACTTAAAAAAAATATTACATCAGTCTTCAAATAATAATCAATTACATTTCTACCAATACCAGCCTGAACCCTCTTTATATTTTGACTGGAACGCTCTACATAATAGAAACATTCTATATCTGGAAAGTTATTATTGAATTGTTGATATGCGTCCTAATTTAAATGCTTATTCACCAACTTGATGTTTGTTTTTTAGCGGATAACCCCAATCATGCAACCCTTCACTTAGAACAACTATTCAACTATAAACTAGGCCTATAATTGAAATAAAAATTTTACTAATACAAAATCAAATACCCCTTAACCCCTAAGTATCAATCAATCAATCAATATTTATTGCCAAAAAGTAAATTGGTTAAAAATACAACAATAATATTGGTTAACAATACAAAAGTAAAATTGGTACAACATTAGCATAAAATACAAAATAAATAATTACCTTGAGAATAAATTTTAAACCATCAACAGTATTGTTAACAATATGGCACTACCGGCAAAAGATAATCTTGTGCGCCGGTAGTGAGGTCAGAAGTCACAAAAATTTTAAACTAAATGCATTAGGCTTCTGCAGCATTTAAAAAGAATATATAAATTATAATTTATACTTGAACAAATACTTCAACTAATTATAAGTATACTTCAAGTATTCATAACCCTCATTTGAAATTTTATCAAAATCAGGAAGAGAAGACGTTTTGGACTTTGTCTGTGTTTTCATCCTATAAGTTTTATTTTGTACTAGATCAATAAATAAATAAATAAATAAATAAATAAATAAATAGATAGATAGATAGATAGATATGAATAGATAGATAGATAGATAGATGAATAGATAGATAGATAGATAGATAGATGAAATAGATAGATAGATAGATAGATAGATAGATAGATAGATAGATAGATAGATAGATAGATAGATAGATAGATGAATAGATGAATGACAAATAGATAGATAGATAGATAGATGATAGATAGATGAATAGATAGATAGATAATATAGATAGATAGATAGAATAGATAGATGAATAGATAGATAGATAAATAAATAGAATAGATAGATAGATAGATAGATAGATAGATAGATAGATATAGATAAATAGATAGATAAATAAATAGATAGATAGATAGATAGATAGATAGATAGATAGATAGATAGATAGATAGATAGATAGATAGATAGATAGATAGATAGATAGATAGATAGATAGATAGATAGATAGATAGATAGATAGATAGATAGATAAATAATGAATAAATAAATAAATAGATAAACTACGTCAGCAGGATAATCTTCCATTCATCAATTAGCACTGCAATAACCAATATTGAAAAAAACAAACAAGATAACTGTTCAACAAACTCACAGCAAAACAGAACTATTCAACAATAAACTAGGCCTATAATTGAAATAAAAATTTTACTAATACAAAATCAAATACATCTTAACCCCTAAGTATAAAATTATAAGTTATACTAGAACAAATAACTCAACTACATCAGCAGGATAATCTTCCATTCATCAATCAGCACTGCAATAACCAATATTAAAACAAGATAACTGTTCAACAAACTCACAGCAAAACAGAACTGGTGCGGCATGATCCAGGTAACGGTCTGTCCCTTAATTTCGGCCTGGAAGTAGTAGCCCTTGATGGAGATGAACACTTTTCGCAGCCACTGGCCCGCTATCACAGCATGCATGAACTCGAAACTCAGCCGACGACACAGCAGGGGCTGTTCGCGAGGCAGAGGATTCACCAGCGGAAACGAGGCGTACAGAAAGCACATGGTCAGACAATCGTCCAGGTCACGCAGTGCGCTAATGAATGTCGGGTATCTGCCGAACGAAAACAAAAAGAAACACTGTGAAAAACACACCCATTTTTTCTAGCTAGGGATGATGCCCACATAAGCTCTAAGCTTCTGCGTGAGTAAAGCCCGGTCTAGACGCAACGATAAGTTTGTCAAACTTTTCAAATTATTTTAATTACGCTGATTTAACGTGAGCAAATAAGCGTACATCAATCAGCTGCTGTTTTCCAAGTTAAATAGATCCTGTCCACATTACAGGATTATTTTAAATTGTTGAAAACAGCATTGTTGTAAGCTTGTTTACTCGTTAAATCAGCTGTTTTTCAATTTAAAATAATCCTGACCAAAAGTTTGACAAATGTCTGACAATAAATAGATTCTGTTTTATATAGTTATTTTAAATTGTTAGAACAACAATAAGCTTGTACTCACGTTAAATCAGCTTTTAAACAATTACAATATCCTGAAAAGTTTGAACAAAAAGTTCGACAAACTTATCGTTGCGTCTAGACCGGGCTTAATGGGAAGAAAAATTATATTTGATTTGTTTGTAAAGCTGTCCGCAATCAAATTGCTATCCATTCCCAATGTCCACACATGGTCGATTTTTATGTGCTGCACATGACGCATGCGGTGCATCACTTGTTTTTCCACCTAATTTTACTAGGTTGCGTGAAGCACAGCAACAGGAAACGAAAATCGAACAAGTATGGACATAGCTAATAAAAGATCTTTCAGATAATTTATAAAAGTCTTTCAAGTCCATTTGAATCGTATGGCTTTTTTATCGGTGGGAAGACCCTTACGGGTAGGTTTCAACTCGTCCATTAAATCTGTTTCAAGACTTTAATTGAGAGATTTGATGGAATTTGAAGAGAATTAGAAGCCTATTGGATGAGATCGACAACATTGGATTGTTAGACTATCAACAAAATATGAAAATAGGCCTATACCGTACATCAAATTGTGTTTTGAAAAATTCAATCAAAAATAAAAACATTGTCAAACAATTTTGGAATATTAAAATCACTTTTTTCAAGTATCCAACACTTTTTTAGGCCTAATTTCACCATAAGGCTAGGCGTACACCGGTTAGTCAAGACAAGACAAGACGAGATTAGTCACAGTACTTCACATAGTTGCTTATGAAGCAACACACACCGATTAGTCATTGCATCGGTGTGTGCTGCTTCATAAGTAGCAGACTAAAAGTGACTAATGTCGTCTTGTCTTGTCTTGACTAACCGGTGTACGGCTAGTCTCACAAAAGCTTGGTTTGAGAGGCAGTTAGTTTTAAACCAAGAAAAAATCATATTAACACACCCATTTTTTTAGCTAGGGATGATGCCCACATAAGCTCTAAGCTTGTGCGTGGGTAATGGGAAGGATGATGATGAGAGATGAATGGACCTACAGCTTTAGGTGGGTTCCGAACCACCGGGAAGCGATTTTGAAGCTCATAAATTTTTGTATTTAGAGGAGCCGGTCACCGTTACAACGGGAGTGGTAGGCGCTGACTCTTATCTAATCTCACCGATTAGACTCGCCTGTGGACAACCGCTGACTAGAAATAACTGTTGGTCAAACCTGATTTTCGTTTTCGGGCCTAAAAACTATTTAGTATTAGGCTTATTTATTGCCTAAAACTTGTACAAGACATTTTAGGCAGCTCTACTCTATAGAAACAAATAGTCCAATGCACACCTAAAGCAGCTGTTTCAGTGTGCATTGAACTATTGGTTTGTATAGAGTAGACAATCATATGATCCATATGTTGCTAGTTGCCTATTGCTTATTGCTCCGGTGTACGACCGGGGTTAGAGTTGTAATATCCACGAAATCTGAAAATCCATATCTAATGAGCCTAGGCTACTCTAAAAAAATTAAGGCAAATAGGCTAATGCAAAGATAGTTCGATCAATCTGGTTCTCAAAACCATAATCCTTACCTTTCTTTGACAAGGTGATCTAATTTCATCTCCGGGTAAGAGTTGAGGAGCCGCTTCATTTCTTTGAACTCTTTCAAAGACTGGGCGCGACCAATTTTCTTTCCATGGGTCTGAAAAATAATTGAGCAGCAAATTTTTCACTGTCCTACGGTAAGGAAAACGACTGTTGACGTATAGCTTCAATTTGTACTGAATCTTCAAATTAAATGGCAATTAATGAGAGCTTCAATGTAAATGGACATGCGAGTAAGTACATTAATCTTTTAGATGGAGACTATTACAGAATGTGAACATTCTATACTTCAAATATTAATTAGAAGGAAGATGATGAATTCCTTCCATGATAGGATTTTTTTCTTTTTTGTCTTGGAATCTCTGTTACAAATACAATTTATAACTCATGAAGATTTATTGACAAATTCAATGATTATAAAAATATATATTAGACTATTTTTATTTATTTTTTTTCAAGTGATGCCCACATGAGCTCTAGGCTTGTGCGTGGGTAATGAGTGGGGTGATGATGGTAGATAACGACTGTTTTTAGGCAGTCGGGAGCGACGGCTTTTCGTCTCCTCCGAAAGACGGGAGTGGCCGTTTCTGTCAACTTACTGTATTTGATCTTGGAACCCTTGGATTATCAGACAGGCGCTTATCGCCCTCGGCTACGGACCTATACTAACTATATTAACTTAATATTCATTAATTTCATCAAAAATAAAATATTAGGCCTAATGTAAAAAAAAACATTCTGATATCATTACAACTTACTCGTTGCTCGCGTATTTTCCATATGATTGGCTCATGCATCAAAAACTGTATATCCTTTTTATGGTAAAGTGTTTTGATGGAGGTATCTCCACGCTGAGCCTTCTTTCTGTTTCTAGGTTCTCTTGGGTAGATTCCTTTCAAAATGCATAAACGGCGGAAATCTTTCAGTGACAGTTGTAGCTTTTTCATGGCGGTGGTTCGACTCCAGTACTCGGTAGCTTCTCCCGCTTTAAACTGGAAAAAATTATACAAGTCTTAATTAATAGAACAAGCAGACTTTTCAAGAAAACGAAATTTATTGATACTAAATGTAGGATGTGAAGAAGCATGATCCAATTGAATCAAATGTCATGAAAGAGATGATTCAATGGAAAAATCCATTAGAGAGATTTAAGACACTTTTTATCTTGTTTGATAGGCTACTAAATGATTCGCATACTAACTTGAAAATTTAAAAGGAATGGTGAGAATTAGAGGGATGTCCTACAATGATTTCAATTATTAATGAGTAATAGCATTGATTGATCCACTAAGACTTAGCAATAGCCAAAAAAGGAGACCAAAATAGCAAGTGAAGTGGACTACCATACGATGAATCAAAGACTTTAAAGTCATTCAATGCTTATTTTTATGAGAAATTTGTTTCTGTTTATCATCATGGATAGAACGTTTCATAATGACTAATAATAGGAAAAAGCACAACTCCAGATTGGTCATAGAAAGCATTCAATGCAGTCACTAAATAATTGTGCAGTTGAAAGACAATATTATAATATATTCAAATTGAATTAATAATCAGAATACTTACCTTTTTCTTTCTCATTCCCATTTTTGATGCTATATATCACACAAATGCAAAGATAAATTGACAAGTCACAATAACAAATCACCACGAGGTGAAGCTGAAATCACTTCAAAGAAGAGGTTATGTTGATCGAGTCGAAAACTGAAATGGAAACTGTCGAAGTCGAAGTATCAGAAGTCGATAGTACAAAGTCGATAGATCGAGATGGCACCGAATAGCGGTAAACTCAAAAGTCACGGTAGTCTGTAAACACAGAGAGAAATTTAGCTTATGAGATCAACAGAACTGCAGAAAAGTATAATTTTTATAGACATACTCAATTTTTAGAACAATATAATAGACAATACTCAATAGACAATTTAATTTTTTGGATAACTCAATGAATCTTTTGAAGGTAGTAATATAATTATAGCCACAAACTATTAATTCAACCAATCTTGTTAGACTAGAGTTACAATATTGAGAAATTATTAAAAATATAATTATTATAAATGCAATACGTTATTTTATTTCACTGGAGTTTCTCATTAATCAATACTGTACTGTGTCTATTAATAACTCAGTACAAAATAATACCGAATGGAGCAATAGATTACATGAACGATAATTTGTAGCTTACATATAAAACTTGTCAGTGTGCACTTCGAATTACATCATACATAATATCGGCTACTACATAACGTTTGTTGGTTGCATTGGTCATGTAAACTGGTTTTGTGTAAAAATCATAGGCAAATTCTGAAGACTTTCACTCGAGACCAGAGCAGCGTCAGTTTTTGGGAAAATATTGATAAAGTATCGTTATCACTTATCAGCTTTCAATTCTTTATTGCAGCTTTAGAAAAATAATGAGCCAAAAAAAGCCAATTTTAGAAAAATAATGCTAACTTAATTCCCAATTTAAAAATTTATCAAATTTAGAATCTCTTTTTAGAATACCTACTTTGTAAATTGTTGAATATTTATTGATATTCAATTACAAAATTCCACAAAACCACCGATTAAAAAAAATGATGCAAAAGTAGAACTAGTTAAAAAAAGTTACTAGATTTTAAGACTAGGCGTACACCGGTTAGTCAAGACAAGACAAGACGAGAGTAGTCACGTTTAGTCACGGTAATTCACATGGCTGCTTATGAAGCAGCACACGCCGATGCAATGACTAATCGGTGTGTGTTGCTTCATAAGCAACTATGTGAATTACTGTGACTAATCTCGTCTTGTCTTGACTAACCGGTGTACGCCTAGCCTAAGTCAGTAATAAGTCATCGTTCAGGTACAGGTATTTTACTTTCAGTAAAAACTGTAATCAATTTAGCTTTATTCTTATTTATTGAATTGGAATAGAAAAGGATTACATAAAATAATATCAACATGTATTGTATAATCAAAATCACATTAAACACTTTATAAGGTTTTTCATGAGGAAATAACTTCCTTTACTCATATGAAAAAAGAACTATGATGTAAACTTTGAAAATGACAAAACCATAGGCCTAATAATGGATTTCTGATTAAGTCAGTAGGTGGGCAGCCAAGCATATGATATCAAAATGTCGAGGAATAGGTATCAATTCTCAACAAATTACAGACATTATCACAGTCTACTGCTCATATAAGATCACGCACTGACCTCCTTAATAACTAGAAGCTATTGAAAAAAATGTCTGAGGCACACATTAAAGTTTGGAGGACAATGGATTTATTCATCCATAATTAATTACCTACAATGATAAGAAACGATTAACGTTGATAACAATTGAGCTAAAAATATATATCTCCACTAATTTCAAGTATGAGAACTCATCATGTAATTGTGTAATAGTTGTTGAAAAAGCGCTATTTAGAGATGAGAGATTGACAAGGTAAGTATTTCTGGTAAATGTGAGTATTTCTGTTAGAATGTTGGTAATAATTATTAATAGTGACCTTGAAAACGATTTTCACTTTTTAAGATTTGCATGTGTGCGTGCCTGAGGAAATTTGTGCGTGTTGACGGTGACTTGAATATTAGGGAACTGTTAAAATAAATGAGCAAGGTCGTTGTTTGTATCAATTGAAATAATAATTATAGTTTGAGACGTGTTTGGGTCCCCTCTTTAGAGAATAGACAAGTCGTTAGATCAGACAGAGTGGTAGGGTGAGGGGGGGGGGTCGATTAAGTTCTTCATCTTGACACCCGTGAGTTGTAGCTTATCAAGACTGTTCAGTATCACTACAGCTCTCATGCTGGAAGTGAGTATCAGATCTGGTCTTTAGAACGTGGGATCTAGTAGTTGTAAATGCTAGTGAATGTGAACACTCTCAAAGTATCAGCTTTTAGTCTATTGTTTGAAAACTAATAATATAATTGGAACCCCAATTTTTTCAATACGGTACCGTATCAATAAATGTGGTCTAGAAATTAATTACCCCAGTGTACCTTGAATATTTTGGCCGTTAAAATGGTAAGTTATATCATAGGATGAGATCAAATTAAATTGGTTCAAGCAATCATAAATTGCGTAAATTGTATTGTTATCCTACAGAAATAACATTGAAGTTAGAAGCATGTTTGTTTCACTTGGATAAGATATTATTTTTATTGCTTTAGAATGCATAAAATACATTATTGACAATGTCATTGATACTAACAAATAATATTAACAAATAGGTTTATAAATTTCAGTCTTATTAAATATAAATTTTCCAACTTATGGAGAAATATTCCCAAAATGTTTTTCACCTTACTCTCGAAAGTGTTGTTAGGCAGAGTCCTGCTAACAAGAGGCAAATAATTATAAAGTTTTGTGTAGCCATAATTATATATTATGGATGAAGTCTTTTTGAGGAGCTGTGAAGGTATCTGTATGAACTCTTTCTCTTGTCATGGCCATGATTGTTCATATTTACGTGAAGTTATTAATATTACAATGTACAAATGCAATAGAAAAATACACAAACAGGATACAGGATTGGGATGAAAGTACCGTAATAATAGTATTCTTATTCTAAAAATAATGGTTCCCTGCTTTCGCGATGAGGTAAATTACGGAATAGTCAAAATAAATTGAAGAGTTGAAGTGAATGATTTTTCTATCAGAAGCCTATATTATTTCACAAAAAAAGAATAGAAAAATTCCGAATTTGTCCCTGACCTGACGAGTTCGATCATTTTTATACTTCCATTGCACGTGTACTGTACAAAGTAATCTAGAATTAATAGTGCTAGAAAACTCTTGAGTTAATTTATGATTATGATACAACTTAAAATTTGAAGCCTAGAGCAATTTGAAATTACTATTACAGCACAATAGAGATAAGAGATAACTCTACTGATGTTTTGGTGCTGGATTTAGATACAGTACTGTGATTTCATTCATTTAACTTTTAATTTGAATTTTTTCACCTCACTAAGATAACATATAATACGGAAATGAAGTCTTATTCTCATTATAAACCAAGTACTGTACGGTACCTTGTATAATTTATACCGATACAGTAATAATTCAATTGAAGCTTTTAATTTAGTTCATCAATGTAGGCTCATAAATAATATTATTTGAAAAGTCTTGCTCTCTTGGATAAGAAGCTATACGGTCAATACTGCTCTGTATTCGAAATAATTACTGTTCAATTAATTGAATTAATGTTCAAGAATTCAACGAGATAGTCTTCTGATTATTTGATAGCCCAGTACATTAAGATTTTCATTCAGAAATTTGGTTGCAGAATCTCTCAGCATTATTGTCTGAATAGCAATAGGAGACTCAATAATGTTGAAATCAACTATTTTCCATGATCTCAAATGTGTTTTTATTCAATTTAGGTATCTCTGTCTGGAGCTCTTTTATTGACGACGACTGTTGTTACACTGAACTTGTGTGATGCAGCCAACATCCTGTGCATCTTTCCTACGGCATCTTTCAGTCATCAACAGCCGTTGTTAGCTGTTAGTAGAGCTCTTGCTGCTCGGGGACATAATATGACAGTTATCAACACCAATCCTAATAAGGTAATACCGTACTCTGAAAAAATGAAAAGACACTGCCGAATATTCAATACTTCTTCAATATTATATGAGTTTAAAATGATACAATTAGTACCGTATATTAACTGTACTGTATTTTAACTATTAGTCATAAGTAAGTATAGTTTTAAATTCATCAAGCTACCAAACATGATCAATACAAAAAGAATCAGAAAACATTCTAAGGCTAGGCGTACACCGGTTAGTCAAGACAAGACAAGACAAGATTAGTCACAGTAATCCACATAGTTGCTTATGAAGCAGCACACACTGATGCAATGACTAATCGGTGTGTGTTGGTTCATAAGCAACTATGTGAAGTACTGTGACTAAACGTGACTAATCTCGTCTTGTCTTGTCTTGACTAACCGGTGTACGCCTAGCCTAATACGTCATATGGTTTCTATATACCTGTATAATTCGGCGGTGTCTGCAGATAGAAATAATTGGATTAAATTAAGTCTTCGGAGTTTTAACCACATTATTTGATTACTTACTATTATAGATTTTTTCTAATGTTTCAGACACCATTGAAGAACTACAGAGATATCGATATTGGATTTATGTATAAAGAATGGGATGAACTGAAGAAACAGCATGGTGTATCCCTTCAAGAAAGGATCAGTCCATTCCAACTTGTTTCAACCTTTAAGCACTTTGTGCACTTTTTCTGTCAGAAAGTACTGGACAGTACTCAAATACAAGATTTGATCAAGTAAGTACAAAGAAAATAAATCAGAATCGCTCTTTTCAAATATGAATAAAATGATTATTTAGCAATTGTTTATTATTTTTTCAAATGTTGTGGTGTTAGACTTTTACAGCATAAGGCAGCCGAATTCTATTAAAATGTTAAACCTAATTGCATTATATTGCCGCTTCTTAACTGAAGAAATGAACAAATAATTTCATGATAGTAAACCCCACATATACCACAAGCAGGATTCAAAATCGAATTGAAAATTTCATTTCAACTCAATATTATTTTATTAAATTCATATACTGTACGTAAGTATATTATTATCATCACAAATTATACTAAGAAAGATTAAAGGATATTTCCATTTCACCGTTTTCGAAATTTAGTGGATATTTTAGTTGGAGAGTAACAAAAAAATTATAAAATTCCATGAATGAACATTTCTAACATGATTTCAGATTGAGTCTATTGAAAATTGCTCAATTATATTACTGTTAATGATCATTGTTTTTTTAATGTTTTTTGTAAAGGGAAATAAAATTCTTTTATTCATTATTCATTTATTATTTACAGAAAATGTTTTCTTAATGACATACTTCACTTGTACGATTGAATATTGAAAAATCAAATCTAATTTTATGTGGGGTATTTATTAATAAATTGGTTAAAATTATTATCACAGCTTGGACATCAATTCATAGAACTATATAAGTAACTAGAATAATAATTAGACTTGAAGAGTTTCAATTATGAGGCTTATGATGGTAAACTCAAACTTTTTCAGACCATAGGCCTTTTATGAAACTCATATACTTATGTATTACATACTTATGTAATTTGACTTGTAAGTATATCCAATTATGACCTTACTGATTGTAAACGCAAATATTTTTCAGATGATATTATGAAAGTAATTTGACTTGAATAACTTTGATTATGAGCTTTGATAATGAACTCAAATCTTTGCAGGGAAGTTAATGGCACAAAGTTCGACTTAATATTCTACGAGAGTCTCAGTTACTCGAGTCTTCTGGGCTTTAGCGAGTTAGTGGGCAATCCACCAATAGTGGGTATGCTCACACTTCACCCCTTCAATGTCAACGATTTGTATGTTGGCAACCCAGAAATACCATCCTACATTCCTTCAGTGAATCTGCCTTATGAGCACCGAATGTCATTCTATGAACGTTTGACGAACTTCGCCATATATAGCTACTTCCATTACATGAGAATACTCTATATTGAGCCCATACAGGAGGAGTTCTTGCAAAAATATTTCGGGGACGTTAAGCACACCGCCTATGAACTGGAACGAAATATCAGTGTAATGCTGATCAGTGGAGATTTAGCTACATCTTATCCAAAGCCTGTTCATCCGAATACTATTTACATTGGTCCGACACACATTGAGAAACCTAAGCCGCTACCTCAAGTGAGTAAAGTTCATGATTTATTCCTATATTATTATTTATTCCTATTATTAACTATTAAAAATGTGTAACTACCATACTCATATTACTGTATACTGTGTTTATCACTACGTTTAGGTAAGTATAGTAAATATTATGTTTTGTATAAGTATTAGAAGTATAAATTGATATAGACAAACTTGGAAATGTGATGAAACTTATTGAAAAGAAGACTAATTTCAGACTGATATACTTATTTATACATTACTGTGAACAATTATATTCAAGTATTGTAAGTGAGGTAGGTAGCTTCTTTTTAAGATTGTTTTGTAACTTTACTTTATCTAAAAAATGTTCCCTTCAAGTAGATGAATTATTCATCCAACCGTTCAAATACTTATTCATTGATTTATATTATTCAATTTATACTTATGCACTCATCCAAGCTACAGGAAAAATTTATGTTGGATTAACAGCAGAACAATGAGGAGACTGAAAGAATAACTATAAAATATACAATTTCATACTGTTATAGAAAACCTTATACCATTTTTAAATAGTAAAGCTTTTGAAGAGATCATCAATTCATACAGAAGCTATGACATTGAATTTTTAGGAAAATCTTACAAGAACAATGGAAAATCACTATAGTCCTTCAAAACGCCTCAGTTATTGTTTATTTGAATGAAGACTTGAAAATATTTTTCAAGAAATAGTTAAGGTAAAATACATTGTGAACATAAAATGAGAATTCTTTCCAGAATAACTTAATTGTACAAGGAACATTATATTTTGATTACCGTATCATATAAATCTCCTGATATTCTTATGAAAATTGATTCAATAAATAAATACATAATTGTTCATCCAAAAATGTAGGTACTGTTAAGGAGCGGATACTTATTGTTGCATGCACACATGTTGATAGTATGCATGCATCCTATGTGTCCATTATGCATAAATGCATACTATGTGGTCATTATGCATAAATGCATAGTTTCACATAATTTCTTGTGCCAATCACATTGATTTCTATCTTCCACTACCTTCATTGTGTTCAAAATTCATTCAACATCATGATAGTTTTCACCATCCTTATCATCAATCACTAATCACATCAATATATGTATATTATAAAATAATATGATTTATCCATAGACAACGATGTACCATAGAGAAGTACAATAGAGTACAGTTTACATCAGCCATTACAAGTGTCTTGAAAAAGTTTGCTATTCTAAATAATCCAACATGAACCCCCTCATAGTTTAATAGGAAACACCGAAACAGATGAAGTCTTTTATGACATAAAGTCTTAAGTTTCAAATCTTTTATGATCTTTTTATGAACTTTATGTGAACTGAATAAAGTTCACATAGGCTACTGAACAAATAAAGTATTTTTATAAAATTTTTGTGCAGTGTAGTGAAGGTGATATTAGTTACAGTATATGGATAGTTGTATCCATGTCGAATTAAAGGACTTTTTATAAACGTTTTCTAGCCTTCTTTTAAATGCTTTTTATAAACTTGAATGCCATATATAGCAGGATTCTTTTAAATTGTCAGAAAACAGCTGATTGATGTACGCTCGTTTACTGACGTTAAATCAGCTGTTTTATGACAAGTTAAAAGAATCCTGCTATATACTTGTTGCAGGACCTACAAAAGTGGATGGACGAGGCTGAGGACGGAGTGATCTACTTCAGTTTGGGCAGCAATATGAAGGGCACATCGGTGCCAGCTGATAAGAGGGCCGTCTTTATCAAGGCCTTTGCGCAGTTCCCGCGCGTGCGCGTGCTGTGGAAATGGGAGGCTGACACTCAGCTGCCTGGTCAGCCCAGCAACGTGATGGTCAAAAAATGGCTTCCGCAGCAAGCCATTCTGGGTAAGAGAATGAAAATTAGACTATAATTGTAACACTGATGATAGCACCTAAGGTGCTGAAACATGTATGTTTCTTATTATTAAAAATCGTGATAATTGACAATATCCTGTTGTTTTTTCAAAATTAGACCAATAATATTTTTAGTAGATATTTGGAAAGAAAAACGTTTTAAGCAGAATTAACTTATCCTGTTGAAATGACTCACAACACCGAATTTCAAAAGAAAAACGTTTCAAGTGGAAGTTAAATTGATTTTTTGTTAAAATTTCTCTCACAACAATATCAATCTACTGAGTAATCAATATAGAAATGAATTATTTTACAAGTGGGCACCAGAGAAAGAGGTTACAAGTTATGAAAGTATATCAAAATAATAGTAAAGTCGTTAAGTCACGTCAGAGACCCTGAACTGATCAGGAGTGACCTGAAAACTCTGACATCAGACCTGAGCCAGCCAGGTTACATGGAATTATTATTATTAATAGTAAAGTATATCAAGTTGTGAAAGTAGGAAAATTCATCCTATTGGAATAATTGAGTATTGGAGAACCATGTTGATATCTGAACATTTCAAAATGATGACTGTGACATTTGAAATAACTGCGACATTTGATCAATATTGGATCCACGTTTCAAACATTCCAAACAATTTTTATTACTACCAGTACTAATCATAATTGAAAGATTAATGCCCGGGTTTTCAGTCGTTTAATAAACTTATTGAATCAAAAACTTTTTTTGCATTTGAAAACACATGGTTATTGATTCAATAGTGCTACCCTATTGGATCCATAAACTGTCTATTGAGCGACTGAAAACCCGGGCATAAATCAACAAAATAAATTCTTCTTTTCATGTTTCTCTAGCGCATCCAAAGACAAGACTGTTTATTAGCCAAGTGGGCCTGCAGAGTTTCCAAGAGGCGACATCCTATGGCGTGCCAATTCTTGGCATACCCATGTTTGGTGATCAGGACTTCAATGCCGCTAAACTGGTCCAAGCTGGGGCTGGACGAGTACTGGAGTTTTATGACATTGCTTATGACAATTTTTATGAGAATTTGAATGAAATTCTTACAAACAAAAGGTTTGTTGATTGTTTCATTTATTTATTGAGTCATTGAGTAGTAAATGCGATTTACTAAAAAAAGGTACGAATGATTTTTTCTGTCTCATATATATGTATTGAGGCCAACTCACATTTATATTGAAAGCCACATATTGAGGCCACTATTTGAAAAAAACTTCTCTCAAACAGAAGGGTTACTGATTGTTTTATTTATCTATTGAATGCGATTACAAAATATGAGGGCTCCAGTTTTGTAGTTTGATTCAATCGATATAGCCTTGAAGCTTGTGGAATTTAATGATTGATCACTATTGCAGGATTTCTACTACATAAATGAATAAAATAAAATGATATAAAACAGGTTCTCATTTTTAAAACTTGTAAAAATGATACACTTAAATGGCAAATCAAGGTGGGGAAGGGAGAACAGGTCAAAAACCTATCCTTATAATATATTGAAAGGGGTTACTAGATTACATTTTACTAGATACATTAGTTACTAGACAAGGCTATTGCCAGTTAACTATATAGTTCAAGTAAGTGACATTCTTTACAATAATCATGTGGGGCCTACTATTTGTTATAATATTCATTCTATATAGCTACGGAGGGAGCCTATTTTCATGAGGAATTTGGCAGCATTGTAGCAGCCACCATCATAGCTCTCAGTCCCATCTCTGCAAAAGCTCTTCTCTTTGTGTGACAATTACAGAAAAAGTTTAATGAACAATTTTCTTCAATAAACATAGAAAAATTCTAATGAACAAATTTCTTCAATAAACATAGAAAAATTCTAATGAACTTATTTCTTCAATAAACATAGAAAAACTCTAATGGAGAAAGTAATTCAAGTTTATTACATGCATCTATTTATGGCAGTAGTATTGAATTCTTGATAAAATATACCATTTTTGCAGCTACAAAGATAACATGATGACGCTGTCAAAAATCACCAACGACAAACCAATGCCCGCCGTCGAGACCGCAGTCTGGTGGATAGAGTACGTACTACGACACAATGGAGCCCCACACCTCAGGCCAGCTAGCATAGGCCTCACCTGGTACCAGTACTACAGCCTCGATGTGATTGCATTTATCCTTGCCATTATTGTGACAGCTATTTGTGTAACAGCTTATATTCTGAAAACTATTGTATCTAAATTGACATATAGTAGTAAATTGAAGAAACATTAGAATGAGAAGATTTGGGGTTTATTCGTGTTATTAAAAACTAATATTATATATTTTTTCTAGTTATTATAAATGTCTTATGTTATACCCCATACTAGCGGCCACGAAATAAGGCGGCTAAGAGATTTTTCACTGTTGCCAGATATGGAACTGGTGTAAGCGATAGATGGTTGAAAACCACTCGTTTTAGGCTACCGTAGCATCGACAAACATTTGTCTCGACAGGTTAGTGGGTTAGCAGCATAGAGAGCCCTTAGTACATAGTATTGAGGCTAACGTTTGTCGATGCTACGGTGGCCACCCGTTTTAGTCTAGGACTTAGCTAAATCCCGAGCTCATGAACCGGCCCGAAGTGTGCTGCCTAGTCCAAGCTTAGGAATCGATTCCCCTGCATGATTTGAGTAGTGTCAGTTGGTAAGGCTTGACAACAGCGAAGCATCTCTCAGCCGCCTTATTTTGTCACCTAGTTATATTGTCAAGTATATGATGTTGAAGCGTTGAAGGTTTGTTAATTCGCCAATAGCACCTAGTCCGATTCACGTCAAGAAGTCAGTATTGTTTATATGAGGGGCATTGATGCCAAGTTACATTGAGAGAGAAAGAGAAAACTGCACCAAACGTGTTTGTTGGGACTGTGTGCGACAACAATGCACAGTGCGGCAACTATGCACAGTGCGAATAGGATAGAGACATCAGCAACTGCCTCGTGCTGAACAAGGATAGCAAACTCCTATCTAAGCAATGCTGACTTCTTGACGTGAATCGCACTATAGAAAAATAATTGAAAGGCATTAATACAATTTATTGTAGACACACCTCAAACAATCTAGACTCTCATAGATCATGATGAGCATAAATTTCGCCACAAAACAGAAATTAGATCAAAGAAATTATTCTCCCTCTTGGGCTGGAAACATATTGTAGCGGTGAGGGCAAAGTGTAGCTGAGAGTAGCTGTAGAGCTGAGGCCACACTGCTGGGTTGTTACCTGGATGGTAGGTGATTTTTATCTATAGCTCATACAACATCCATAATAATAGAGCATGTAGAAAATGATCACGGCCTTCTTGATAAACCGTGTTAACCCTCCAACATCCACTAACTACCCACTTGCAGTGCGGCCCACGGGTAGATGCTCCTTGCATCACTTATGTCTTGGCGGGTTTACTTGCGTAATTTTTTTAAACCCTCTCAGTTACTACTCTTTCCGCAACTCTGCACTCGCCGCTCCACTACGTTTTAAACCTGTCGGAAATGTTAGTTTTGTATCTAATCAGAAATATATATTTTGGAATCGATATAGCCTAGGCTAGAAAATTAAGTTACCGGTATTCATAAATTTGCACAAGTAAAAATAAGAAGCTATTGTTGTATCAAATGAAATGATATCTATCAATACAGTTATTAAAACAATCTTACTGATAGTAGGCTATTTATTTTTGACATGTGATGCCGCGTCTACACCATCGCCGAACTAGGCGAACGCGAGTCTAGCCCGAGAGTTTTTCTCATATAAAAGCGTAGGCGAACTACGCGAGTGACCCCGTCTACACGCTCGCGTTCGCCTAGTTCGGCGATGGTGTAGACGCGGCATCATACGTGTGAGATGTGTGTTCGTTGCTTTTATTTCTGTTCTGCATAGTGGTGCTGTACAGGTACAGATGTTAGTAATATAATCTACATTTTATAATCTATAGTCTATATAATCTATAATCTATAGTCTATATTTTGATTACACATTTACCCTGAGAAGAATACATTTTTTGAATCATAAAGCTAGAAAATTGCAAAGTAATTTTTCTTTGATTTTCCTTAGTTATGAATAAGAAATCATTAAGATACTCTCTATCATAAATGATCGATATTTGAAAAAATGCTCGTATCGAAAATGGATTCGAAAGTATTGGAATTCTAAAAACTGAGGAGGAAACCAGAACTAGCATTTTAAACAATACCAATGTTGCAATGCTTCTGGAAAACGCCTCCAAATCAATCTCAAGAGACAGTCCGATTGGTCAATGGGTTGAGCAGCCGCCATTTTGCGATTTCGGCCAATCAGGAGCCAGCAGTGAACGTCACTTTACAGCTATGTCTTGGCCAATGAGACGGCTTCTTGAATTTAGAGGCGTAGTGACTATGTCAGTATTGTCACTCTCTTAAAGGTTAATTCTTGATTATAGTTTTGGCTTTCTACAAAATTATAATAATTTATTGTTTTTGAATTCATTTTAAATACCAATGAAAGAATGAGTGGCTGTTTTCAAATCATGCCTCCAAATTCAACAAGCCATCTAATTGGCCAGTGGGTTGAACAGTCACCATTTTGTGATTTTAACCAATCAGGAGCCAGCTGTACAGAAACGTCACATGGCACCTGTCAATCCATTAGACATTTGCGAGCTGCAAGCTTCTGATTGGTCAAAATTGTAAAATGGCGTCTGTTCATCTCATTGGCCAATCAGACGGCTCTTTGAATTTTTGTAGGCGTTCTACGTCATCAGCATTGTCACTCCCACTTTTCTTAGTGCTTTGGTCCTTGGTTTCAGCTTGCTAGGCAATTCTCACAAATATGAATATTATCCTGCTCAATCTGATTAACAATATCTAAATTTAGCCATTTCTCATTTCATCTCATAATTTATTATAATACCCTTTTTATTCAAATACTCAAAAATGAAATGCCCATTCTCCCCTCCCCCCTAAAAATTAGCATAAATGATGATACAAATTTAGACCACCTTGATGAGCTGATGAGCGATGCAATGAATGATTTCAGAAACAATATTCTTGTGGATATGCCAATACAAGGTTTTGTATTTTATATTTCAAGGTATGTAGGCTATACCATCCAAGTATGGTATACACATTCTGGTTGGATCTGAAATCATCCCCTGGAAGGAATTAGTTGAGTAGAGCAACATTGAGTACCAACATTCTTTCTCTTCTCCCCTTCAGACTTCAGGGGTCATCATTTCAGATTCAACCAGTATTTCAAGGTATGTATACCATTCAAGTATACATTTTTTTTCTGGGTGGGATATCCAGGGATACCCCTGGATGTATTGAACTCATCCAATATTTTTATTGATTAAAACTTTAAACTTTCTTTAGAGTAATTAGTTTGTAGAGGACATGATAATGGTCAAGCGGCATAACTTCATTTTCTTTCGTGAAGCCCCATTCTAATCGATCCTCTCGTTTGAGTTTGGACAGATTAGTGGTGGACAAATAAGCTGAGTTATCTGCAATGTGCTTTCTGCAACTCTGCTTTTCTCAATTCTCACCTGTTGATTCGTGTGCCATCTTAAACCATTTTTCCACTCACAACTTTCCACTCACCACTCATAACGTGGTACTCTGACGAAGAGATGGATACTTAAATATTTCTAAAAGGGTTTCCCTCAAAATAAGCTATACTTGAACATTTATTTAGCATTACAGCCATGTGTAATAATAGTAGTCTAATGAAGACTTACCCCGTACAAGACTTACCGGTCGTACACCGGAGCAATAAGCAACATATGGAGCAATAGGCAACTAGCAACATATGGATCATATGATTGTCTACTCTATACAAACCAATAGTTCAATGCACACCGAAACAGCTGCTTTAGGTGTGCATTGGACTATTTGTTTCTATAGAGTAGACGATCATATGATCCAAATGTTGCTTATTGCTCCGGTGTACGAGCTGCCTTACGTCTATTCTCCACTTCTTTTACTTCTATTCTCTCTGCAATCACCCGATTGGTGCTGCTGTGGCTGTTCAAATTCCCAACTACAATCCAAGATGGTATTGAAGTGGTTCCGAATACGTCCGACAGGTGGCTCTAGTGTGGCAGCTCTGGTGACTAGCCTATCATTAAATGGGAGGTCTTACTCTGTACTCCATGCTGGTCTGGTCTGCAGCTCGGCGCAACGAACGCGGAGCGAAGAGAAGAGGAATGATGATGATAACCGAAGAAAAGGATGGCGAATAATGGGCGATGCGAAGGAGGAAGCGAGAAGGAAAAGCAGGCGAACGAACGAAAAGCCAAATTATCGAGGGGAATATAATTTGAGCTCTAAGCTGGTAGTAGGGTTAGGTTAGATTAGAGTCTATACTTAACTTCTTACTACAGTCTCTAACCCGCTTTCAGCTACGGGGAAAACTTGGACATGTCGATGTGATGTCAGTCGACGCTTTAGTTTGGCTGCAACTAGTGTAAGCGGTTAGTTAACGCGGGCGGTAATGTGGCAAATCCATGATAACATCTTGTCTGTGATAACGCGCCAATCCAGCAAACCATCCACTTGTAGTGCTACGGTTACTTAGTTTCAACCCACAACCCACAGTTTTTAGCATTAGTACAACTAGGAAAATTATTGTTCAATAGAAAAATTAATAATTTAATGCAACATTGTGGTTAGTTATTGTCTAATGGAGGATTCAAAACGAGGCAGTCCTCATGACAGGAGATCATCGCCTCAAGATAATCATGACATGGATGTACGTGCAGCCAACAGTAGCTACAACCACAAAACTGTAAGTCGCCCAATGTGTATGTGTGTGTGTGCGCTGATAATTAAGTACTTAGGCTAATTGGGTGGGAAGGGGCACTATTGGTTGTGGACGGGTAGGGCTGCCAACCCAAGAATGCTAAAGATACCACATGAGCTTACAAACAGGTATAACGATAACCTGGGTACTATCGGTACCTACGTCTCGGTATATAAAATTTATATACCGAGACGTAGGTAGAAACCATGTAACATTATTTAATAATGTTACATGGTTTCTCCTAGCTTGTTATGATTATGAATTGTATAGTCAATTTTTTTATCAATTTGATGGATGAATATTGAATAAGGTGCTTACAAATGGGGAAACATACATAATTATGGAGTCTCTCACCAAACATTCGCCATCCGCCAAATTAAAAAAATCTACTTTATAAAAATTGTATCTACTTATAAAAAAAATCGTGAAATAACTTAGCAGTTGGCAGCTTCAGCTAGGTGTATAGTATAATCACCAGAATAGATAAGAGTGAACGAGCTACTCCCGTTGTAACGTTGGCTGCTCAAGGTGTGCTCCACTAAATATAATTATTTATAAGCATCAAAATCGCTTTCCGGTGGTACGGAACTCACCTAAGATAGTGGGTCCAATCAATCCTCATCATCCTTCCCATTTATTAAGCACAAATTGAAAGCTTATGCGGGCATCATATTTAGCGAGAAATTTACTTCTATTTTTCCAACAATTGAACAATGAAGCTCATGAATAAGGACTATGGATTAAGGAATAAGGATTTGATTTCCTAGGCATTGAAATACTGTTAAAATAAGGATTGTGTGGTCAAGAGTTTTTGAATGTTATATTACGTAACAACTTTGGGAAAATAGTGATTACATATGAGGTAGGGAGAACATTATCACTCACTTGGACTTAGATATCTTTTGGCGTGCACCAGCTTGGAGGTTGTCTATATTATATTGAGAAAAATAAAAATTGATCAATATTTCAGGGTTCATTTGTTACAATACTCTCCACTGAACGTTAGAGTTAAGCTCCGTCTCTGAATTTGAAATCTCTTGATAATATTGTATTTTAGTATTGACTTTATATTTTTCTTACCTCTGGGTAGAGTTCCAGACCTATTAAAATGCTGTACCTCTGATAAAGTTATGGTTCATAATGTAGTTCAGCTAGTTAAAATGTTAATGAACTTCTTCTATCATACACAGTATTCATACAAAAAACCATCATTAATAAACGTTAATTTGGACTCTAAATTTCAGCAAGTGAGCTAAACTATTTTTCAGTTATAATATATGTTTTGTCTGGGGCTTTTCATGCAGTATAATATATATTTTTGCAAGGAATTGATATATCTTGTGTTTAAATGAAAATTCTTATATTATAGAGTGGGGATGTGGGCTCTGCATCAGAGGGGTAATAAATTAATCGTTATTCAACATGGGATTTCAAAAAATTAATTTTAATTCTGAATCAAATAATACGTTCTAGACTTTTAAAGCTCTTCAAGTAGGAGTACTCTAATCAAAACATGAACGATCTAGCTCCTTGGAGCCATGCTAAGTTCATAAAACAAACAAAACTATTTCCAAATCATTTTTCCAATGCATCAAAAGTATATCAGATTCAGCTAAAAATAAATAACCCTGATCTAATCTTAACCAACGATTGAAATAAGTCTACTTCACCATCAACAATAATAATTTGTTTGGACAAGTATTTTGTTTATCCAGTTGCATTGGTAATGAACGGGCGAGAAGCAAAAAGATTACACTGACAGTACAGCTTGATTCAAGCTTTTAACGAGAAGATTAGAAGAATATCTAGGGATGGACAGGCACGGTGGAGCCCAGCAATTTGCATTAGCAATTCATGGAGACCTCCGGCCCTTTTATTGATGATGACCCATAAAGCTAAGGGTTGGCATTTTATCACCCCTTTTCAATAATAAAACACAGTCTATCAAAAATGAGTTACGACCACTATTGAAAGCTACGTACACCTCCACTTTGGAATATTTTCATTAGTATTTTGCTTAATAATGGTTGTCGAGCAATTATATTTACAGCTTTTACTGTAACCAGCTATTAACGGGATGTCCAATAATAATCGGAGGTATGACGAAAGATTTGGGAGAATGTTGGTATACTGATAACAAAGCATAGGAGAGTTTTATGATTTCGGAAATTGGCTGATTGAATAATAGGTGATTGCTACATGGAAGTTTCTGTCGCAATATTTTTATGTTATGTGATTTGTCGAAAAATAAGTGACACTGACAATAATGGAGGGAATTTCAATTTGTTGCGGTACGAACAGAGAGTATAGAAGAAGAATTTCTACTTTCTGGATATGAATGATATTGTCGATAGAGTTGCAATATTTTCATGTTATGTGATTCGCCGATGAATAAAAAAAAAATTACATACTAAGTGACACAATTGGAGGTAATTTTAACTTGTTGCGATATGAACAGCGAGTACAGAAGAACTTTTTACTTATCTTCTTTCTGGATAATTATTATGAATCATATTTTTTGTCAATAGTTTTAGTTATTTTGAAAAATATGATACTCCAGTCGGTAAACATTTGGTTGATGAGTTATTGTCTATTCTGGAGAATAAAATACGTTTTATAAAATATTTTTGATGGTCTATTATCGACCATATCAAGTTCTCGATAATAATGAATGTAATATTTTGTGAAGTACAGTACAGTAGTAAAATGTGTGTGTTACACAATATTATGAGTTAAAATAAGGAAAACTGGAACCTTCAAACTCCGGTATGTTTTTAAACCGCTTCCAGGAGTTTTATTGATTGATTCTAGAGAGAAACAAATTTGGGATAAGTCTGTGGTTTTCTCCAAAATCATATTATTATCATGATTCCTATATTAATAAATGAATGAATTCATTTAGAAACGATTCATTACATTCTGGAAGCATGATTAATCCGTCAAGTTCTCAGTACATTTTTGTGGCAATGCCTCGTTATAAAATAGCGTGGAGAACCAGTGTTAAAATAATATCAATTAGTTCCGCTGGCTAGGAGTGCTTCCTTGCCGATTCTAAAAGCAATTTCATTTTCACCATCGCATCCACTGGATTCAATCAGTCAGCAAGCCAATTTTATAGGCCAATCAAAAAAATGTGCGTGATTTGAAATTTTCAGGTTCATTGAAAATATCAATTCGATTATTTTGTTTAGCTCATTACAGCCGAAAATATGCATAACATATTTTTATAGCATGTATATAACTTGGTTCCGATACTCTTGGGAAGTTACCATTAAGCGTTAAGTGTTTTAAAACTCAAGCGCTATAGATAAAATAATGAATTATTATAGTCTACCACTTGGAGGTGATGGCGAGGAAAATCTTAATTAATTTGTTATAGCCTTACGCAGCTGATGAAGATAATTGAGTTGTAGTTTTTATCTGCGCCATAATTATGGTAATATCGCATTTTTATAATATTCGTGTGGAATTCTATACCGCTATTAAAAGTGGACGGTGTTACTCCATTGAAGTGGTCAATTAAGAAAAATTGGGATCGCTTACTTTTGCACGCCGTACAAGTAATTGTGAAAATAATTTATAAAATTGTATGCGGTTTTAGACTACCTGCACTGAATTTTTGAAATAATTATGAATACATTGCTTTATGTCGTCACAAGCCCACATTAATTGAATATTATTAATTTATGGGAAACTGAATCTTAAAACACTAACGATGAAAACTGGCAGATATATTGCTGATTTATTCATCATACCATTACTAAGAAAATATCGAAAACCATATTAACAAAAATTCTTATCCTATTCAAGTCAGAATATTAATATCCTATTCCGAATCAGTTAAATACTATCAGTTACATCATATAATTACTAAGAAAATATCAGGGACCATACCAGTAAGAAATTCTTATCCTATTTAGGTTACAGCTTTGTAAATCATGTAATCATCACTTGTAATACAAACTTCAGGTTCTACTATCTCGTGATAGGCCAGCAATGAATGACTCAGCTAGTTCTGAATTCGACCGGTAGATGGCTGCAGTTACTGGGTGATTTACAGCTTCAATCTTTACAGACACGCCTCCAAGCTCCGCCTCTCTCCCTGATTGGTCGGCAATGCACAACGCAGCTACTTCTGAATTCTGTCGTAAGATGGCAGCAGTTACAACTTCATTATTCCGCCGTCTAGATGTCAGAGGTGTTCTACACTCATTCTTATCCAATGGGAAAGAACAGATTCTTTCTATTGAACATGGACATTCGATATTCATAATAAATAAAATAGTGTATTATATTGTGAAATATTTATTTCAATAGTATACTCAAATTTTTAAATCAATTTTGATAAAAGCGATTAGTTTGACAACCATCAATATTTATGACACATGTCCCCCTGGCTAGGCCCATGACGCTCAAGTTCAAGTTACTAGTTCTTATCAAAATCGCAATCATTAACAAATGGTAGTTAATAATGAGAAATTAATTATTACATAAGTTATTGAAGGAATTTTGCTAGAAACAATATTTAAGGCCAGTTGCACGAAAAGCTACTTGAATTATATTATAGCCTACTATACATATATTATATTCAACCGTTGTAAAATCTAAATCTGTATTGAGCTCCTTAAAATGATGTTATCTTACGGAAGTTGAGTTTGATTGGCTTTCATGCAATGAGAGCTTACAGTCTTAGTAAACTTTAAATCGAAAGATAAAAAATATTGTATAAACACAAAAGACGAAAAAGCAATTGAAAGCAACAATATAGGTTGGATAGCAATTCTACTTCAGATACCTTTATTTTTATTACTTCATAGAATAATAACAGCAATTCAAAATCATAGTTCAGTTGCTGGAACTCCAATACTACAATCCTGCTTTTAGGTAGTTGATAATAATTATTGTTGAGATCTATGATGCATTGTAATCTATAGGGATTGAATAGAAGTTATTAAAACTTTACAATGCTCCGTACAGCAGATTTAATTCCATTTATAAAATATATACATAGTTAATTAATGTCTATTCAATATATTTCTACTCGTGTTCATTGACATTAACCAGTGAACGGTGCAGTGTTTCTGAGTCGTTTATTAAATTGTTTATTATTGCATTTGCCAGTAGAGAAATTGCTATTTATTTGCTACGATGCTCACTCTGTAACTGGTTAGAACCAATCTCGTATTTCTAGTTGTGATCATGTTACAACTACAAAATCAATTGTGTTCCAATTCGAGATTTCGATCGATATAAGTAGTTGTCGACTATCGATTATACTGCAACGAGTGACCTCTGAATTGGAGGCGTGCAACTTATGAGAAATTGAACGTGATTTGTGAATGTGCCGCACACTGCAGCGGCACGATTGGAAAGTTAGTTGTAGCCTTGATTTCAATTATTCAGTTGAAGAAAATTTTATACTTTCACAGTTGCTCATGTTTAGGAATAAGCTACTTGTTTAGTTATTTATGTGTTGCTTGAATTCACTCCGCTCTAACTTTTACTGTATTAAGAATTCTTTATTCTAAATTATTCGTTTGTTCACAATTCTCCCCTATTTCTGACGTGATTCACATAACAGATAAAAATAATCTTGAGAAACTTTGATTGAGGGAATCATTTCTGGGTATTACGATACGTTGCTGGGGTGAGAGATAAAATTAGCCTATCTATAATAGGGATCTTAAGAGAATTATTATATTGAATAGTTTGTTGGAAAATTGAATGTAATTGAAATGAGTCTTGAGAAAAATTATTACTTTATCAGTAGAAAAGTTTTGAATTATCAAAAGAAATTTATTGAAAAGTTCGTAATAAAGCTCTAATTTTTGGCAAGAGTTGAAAGATACGCATCTAGACCTATTATTTTGATCATCTTTATTTCAGATTCAGATTAAAATTATATTCAATTAGCTTAACTCTTTCCATCATGAAAATTCTTTGTATTTTCTCACAATAGCTGATTATAAAAAATTGCAATATTTCAGAATTTATTGACAATTGGATCATTGATTGACAATTTACGACAAGTCTCACAAGTATATTTATTATTTATTACATACATTTAAATCTCGTTCACTAACGGAACTTTCAAGTGTTTTGATTTCTCTGAAGAATGACTCAAATTTACAATACATCTAAATTCATTAAATACATTTAAATTCACACATTAAAGAAAGCTCAATCCTCCATTTGAACCATAACAACTCGACAGCTGAACAAAATAAGATGGAGGAAAGGATGTAAGGTCAAGATAATGTAGGCCCAGTAAGTCGATATGGAAGGGGGCGACTGTCGAATAAAGATAAGGGGCGTATGAATGCTAAGGAGAAAGACAAAAAAAAGATGAAAGACAACAAATAAAAATGTTGTAGGAAGGAGGAAGAACAAATGAGAAACGAGATAGATGGTGAGATACGGAAGATGAAAAAGAAGAATAAAAGAGATCGAGTGATAGGGAAATGAGGGTCGGTTTAGTGACGGAAAAGAAGAAACAATGAAAAGAATTTGAAGGGTTTATCGTTTCTGCCGCATAGTTCATGAATATGCAGAAAGATAGCGCTGTATTTTTTTATAGGGCTCGTAAATTTTTCCACTGTAAAAACTAGGCTACCCCCTAAGGTTATTCGCGTCGAGATCTGGTTGTTTCCATCAATAAAATATCAATGAAGCGAAAAAATACGCTGAATAGGTGATTTTTTATTTTTGAAACACTGTCTGATTTCAGATAGTGCATAAATGACGTCAGCCAGGTGTATTTAAATATTATAATGTTTTGGTTGCCGCTGAGTAGAATCGCTTATGACAGCAAACAAAACGGTTGAGAATAAATTTACAAGTTTGAAAGTTGGATATTGCTCGAGGGTATGATTCGTAGGTGTTGGATGAGACTGTGACAGGAAAAATAATGCGGAGAAGAAGTCTCGTGAAAGATCACGATTAGCTACTAATTAATTATGCAGATATGTGGTTTGACCACACGATAAGGAAGTTTATCAAAACTATGTTCACAAAATTCCAATATGAGCGAGAAATACGTTAAAGAAGTCAATATGATAGGGAAAACTATGATAAATGTTGAGTTGAATAATACATTTAATCGATTCAACTGAATTTCTCCCAATTTATTGAATTCTATCGTGCTATATTATGATGATTTTCGTATCATCAATCCATTGTTAAATGAATTGAATTTGATATACTCCATTGAATGATAATGATCTGATATATATTATATACCAGATTACATTTACATGTAGGCTATAAATACTATCAAATTGATTTTCCAATGCCTATTTTGTAAGTGCAAATATTGTATTCAACTGAATTATATTGTTCTCTTGGACTTTGGAAAAAACTTGATATTTGAACGTGATTGATACTCTTTGCTTTTGAATAAATTTATTCTATTTTTCTATCAATTTGAATTGTAATATTACTTTTTCTAATCGAGATTTTGTGCTCTCGTTTTCACGTCGACGTCGATATTTGAATAGTAAATCTTGATGTCAAGGTTGTATATTTATGAAGTCGTTGTTTGTTACCATAATTGGTATCTATCGCCCCAAAAAGGAGTTGTCCTAATGTCAAGGTTCTTGCATCATCGATTTTTAATCTTTTAAAAAATGTATGGCTCCTGCATACTACCCTGGCTTCTGCATACACAAAACATGAATACGAAAAAATTAATCTATTTAAGATGATTGTTATCATTTGTCTGGATTCTCAATTATGTTACTGCTACTCAGTAGAATTTCAGACTTATATAAAAAATAATATTGAGACTATAAAAATATATCTCGAATTTTGCCAACATAGTATGATTTCAGAGACTATTCAGACTTTTGTATTCATTATTATCTTTGTACAAGTCCAGAGCTTATCAGCATCGCCCTCAGCAAAAAATTACAGTTTTCACTATTACTATAATTTCAAATTATTACTTTACAACTCGGCTAGAATGTCAACTGTAGAATTTTGTCAAATCCACCATTCCGCAGACGATGAGACTTTTCTAAGTAACCTGATTGTCACTATTTGACAACCACCATTTTCTTTCGTGATAGACGATTATGCATTCCCATATTTGAGTACAGTGACAGGATATAATTGACATCAAACGATACCAAAAACATTCTTGTCCAATAAGCAGCTTTGGGGCGTTAACCTCAAAGATAAGCTGCTCAGTTGACTACAATTCTTTGGCGGTCACTTTGTGTCGATGAATCATTGTTCATAAGTTGCTTTATAACATATTTGTCACCAATTGAAAATGGATGATCTATTGGTAAGTGAATTTATTATTAGCTTTCTTCATTTTAATAAAAGAAAATTCATTTTTACCATCACACTTGAAAACTGTTCGAGAACCCACAGACGTCTTTTACAAACCTGTAAATACCCTACCAATCTTGAAGTATAGCTGGTTTGCTAACAACTTCCACATTTTGCTAAGACTTCTGGATTGGCAATGAATAACCTCATTACTACTTTTTACAATATTCAAGGTTTAGAATACAGTAAAAAATCCGAAATAATGAGAAAATGTCAATTTTACCAGGATTCATGTCAATGGAACCTACAACGCATCTTTATAAACATGCTATTGAATTTGAATTTTCTGTAGATTATGTTCAATAATCCTCTATTTACGGACATTGACTCTTATCAAATCAACTCTATTCATTGAATTAATTCCAGTATCAAAAATGTTTCTAGCAATTCAAACATCCTTCTGCTACAACGTCTCATTGTAATACATTATTCAGAACATGCACACTTGCAATAATCTTCAGAGATATGAACATCTTTATTTGACGGAATTATTAATTACAATTGTTTCGTAACTATAGCCACAGAGCAAGATATTTGCCACTATTGAGTGATTAATGAATCTTTATTGCCTCTATCCAAGCTCATTACATGTGCAGTAATCGTAAATTCATACATAAACTTTCGACTTAATTCAAATAACCCGTATATCGCATTATAAACGCTTGATTGCTATGAATATGGGTCCAATATTGTTTTGCACTTTGGCAAGAGTTACGGCAACGTAATCGATGGAATTTTTCATCATACGGGTTTTTTATGTAAATTTATTTATTAATCCTCTTATTTATTACACAGTTACATTCTATGATATCTCTTCGTTTCCAGTCTACATTTATACAGTATGTTACTATTTTTACAATGTGTCAAAGTGTTAACAAGCTAGTATTGTTTCAAATTACATCGGTCATATTAAAGTGTGACGTATGGTTTTTAAACTTTATTGGCATGTATGAAGCCCACATAACTTCACACAGCAAGGAGAGTGTGTTCAAAATTGTCGTATTGATAGAGGCGAAACGAATTTAACCTTTACAACATACAAAACATCTACAGGTGCATATTATGCAACATTCATAGCTCAGGCAGAAACACTATTTACTGATAAATTTTATAATAGAACATAGAAGATACTCTTTTTAATAGGAGAGAGGTTTGAGAGATGTAAATTTTCAATTACCGTCGTACCCTTATGTTCTTCAACGAACTGAATTTTATGAATAGAATTTTTTGGACTTAAAATGTTTTAGAATAAAATTTATCATTATCCATCCATCAATTCAACACAATTCAGACTAATGTGGGAAACATCCTCATCATGAAAGGCTGTGAAACGTTCTTATTTAAAAACACGTTATTCCAATCAACTATTGTTATGGCTTTTTGAATCAACTTGACTGCATCCTTTTCTCCTGAATAGTTTTCAAACCAGCGTATTCACGAATGAATACCTATAGTTTCTTAATCTACCAGTATTAATTCTTCACTTTTTAGCAATATGATATATGTTTTTAATAAATCACTAAGCAAAATGTTACAATATTGTTCTTTCTTTGTACAAGTGCAATAATATAGTAGAATACTGTATGAATGTTAAGCGTCTCACCTATTAAAATATTTTATCTGCAGTTATCAACTTTATTAAGTCGAGGATATGATTGAACTAAAGAATAATTTTTCAACAATTCCAGTTGGTCATATTGGAAAAACGTATCAATAAAATTGATTTATTGAATATTATAGGCTCAGAATGCTGGTCGAATTTGAGCACTTTCTACAACTAAAAAGAATTGATGTCATCCCTTGAAGCTTTGTATCTTATGCGTCAGCTAACTTTATTGGTCATAGAATTTAGGCTGTGTTCAGAAGGAGTTACCATTCCGTGATTGGTAGAAATACTTGTTGCTGATTGGCTGGAGTTGGCAATGCACAAAATGGTGGAACCGATATTACACGGAATGGCGGATCATCTTTCATCTTCCAATGAATCATCCCTTGAAGCTGTGTATCTTATGCGTCAGCTAACTTTATTGGTCATAGAATTTAGGCTGTGTTCAGAAGGAGTTACCATTCCGCGATTGGTAGAAATACTTGTTGCTGATTGGCTATAATTGGCAGTGCACAAAATGGTGGAACCGATATTACACGAAATGGCGGATCATCTTTCATCTTCCAATGAATCATCCCTTGAAGCTGTGTATCTTATGCGTCAGCTAACTTTATTGGTCATAGAATTTAGGCTGTGTTCAGAAGGAGTTACCATTCCGCGATTGGTAGAAATACTTGTTGCTGATTGGCTGGAGTTGGCAGTGCACAAAATGGTGGAACCGATATTACACGGAATGGCGGATCATCTTTCTTTCAATGAATCAAAATACAGTACTTAACTTGGCAGTTCGAATTGCTTGTAGATAAGGAACGTTCATTGATTGTTTTAACACTTGGTTCAAACAACGTTTTCAACGTTTTCAATGTTTAATATGGAAAACGTAGAATGAAAACGTAATATGAAACGTAGAATGAAAACAATTTTTGTACATGATATTTCAAGATATACTCATTCAAAAATAGTTTTACCCTTTTGTCTATAAGTATATTCTAAATATACTTTATTAACCTTTTCTTATTCTACACACTATTTGAAAACTTGCTTTTCAAATAATTTCTCCGACATAAATATCACTCTTATCCAGATGGCCTTGCCCTTACAAGACCCGAAGAGTGAGTGCCGCACACGTTTCTAGGTCATCATCTATACTTATACTAAATACAGTATCACTCAACAGTCAATTTATTCCTGACCAGGTTGTATCCGAAAAGTATTGGATCGTTCTCAACTCTCAACAGATGTTGAAGAGTGCGTGACCTGTGAACACGTAGACTTACTAGCCAAGTACTCAAATGTGCGTGATGCTCCTCCTCCTCCTCCTCCTCCTCCTCCTCCTCTCCTCCTCCTCCTCCTCCTCCTCCTCCTCCTCCTCCTCCTCCTCCTCCTCTTCCTCCTCCTCCTCCTCCTCCTCCTCCTTTTTCTTCTTCTTCTTCTTCTTCTTCTTTTTTCTTCTTCTTCTTCTTCTTCTTCTTCTTCTTCTTCTTCTTCTTCTTCCTCATCCTTCTTCTTCTTCTCCTCCTCCTCCTCCTCCTCCTTCTTCTTCTTCTTCTATCTTCTTCTTCTTATTCTTCTTCTTCTTCTTCTTCTTACAACTTCTGTAATCTAGAATCTAAGCAGTTGTAATTATTGTTATCTACATGAATAAAGTGATCTAATCTAATCTAATCTAATCCTCCTTCTTCTTCTCCTCCTTTCCTTCTTCTTTTACTATCACCAATGGTCTCTCTCTTTTCCTCTTCTTCTCCAAACACTCCACATCAATGTTGTCCAAAGTGTCTAAAGATTTGTGTCAGCGGTTAGTGCCTTGACAGACACTCATCAACAACCCCCCCCCACACCACCACCATTACCCCTCTGGTGGAGTTGCGTGAAACCTCCTCTCGTGAGCGGCGATCAACTTGTTCACTTTTCCAGCACAAAACACCGTAAAGTTACGCCGGTTTCCGGTACGAGTGAGTGGGCCTACTCAGTGAGTGAATCCCGTTTGACAGTTTCACAACATGTAAACTGCTCGTAGTGATTATTCAATTTGTGAAGTAATTAAAATGTTGAACGGCTGCCTAGGGGAAAATGGACTACTGTGGAATACAGCAAGTAGGAGACAACGGTTATTAGAATTATTATTCAGATCTATATTAGAATTATTATAGATCTTAGTAGATTTATTATATTCAATTTGTTTGTGTACTTGTATATCTTAGGCTAGGCGTACACCGGTTAGTCAAGACAAGACGAGATTAGTCACGTTTAGTCACAGTACTTCACATAGTTGCTTATGAAGCAACACACCGATTAGTCATTGCATCAGTGTGTGCTGCTTCATAAGCAACTATGTGAATTACTGTGACTAATCTTGTCTTGTCTTGTCTTGACTAACCGGTGTACGCCTAGCCTTATGAATTCAGAAACAGTGTAATCCCATTGACTTCTTTAGGATACACCAGGCAGTTCAACCATACAGCATACAGTTGTTAGAGGAGTTTGTGATTAGCGTCTAGAAGTATAGGTTTGGAAAAATGTATGTTTGTGGAGAACTTCGTATGGGTAATGTGTTATAGATACTAGCTGACATTGAGATCTTGTTTGAAGTTTTTGAGATGTGGCATGATTACTTGGAATGATTAGAATTCTGCAGAAAGTTTCTAATAGGAAAAAACAATGATGTGTAATTTAATGATAATTAAAACTAACAATTTGTAAAATTACTTGATAATAGCAATGATTATTGATACTGTATGGTACTGGCCTCTATTGGAGTCAATCAGGCAACTGCTAATCATGACTGATTTTTACAGATAACAGTAAAATATCAAATTTAATGTGAAAAACAAAAAGTGGAAAATTCTCATTCGCAGTCCAAAATAATAATTGTTGTGGTTGTGATGCTACTCAAAATAATGAATTATTTAAGTTTTGTTATTTCAAGTGAATTAGTACCCTCTTCCTGAAAAAATCAGATAAATCCTCCTTGCCAACTTTATTTCATCATAGTATACCATGAAGTCGAGAAACCCTTGTTTCATAGCATCCTGTAAGCTCATTTTTAGGTTATGTTTCATCTTTGGCCGGACAATAACACCACCTGTTAAATAGGTCGCTGCCGCTGAGGCTGATTAGCATAGCGAAGGGATAAATCTGTCGTTTCGTAATTGTTATTTACCTCCTTGCTGTAATAACCACACCAGCCGTTATATCTATACATATTCACTATATAGTCAGCACACTCACTTTTCATGAGCATATTACACATGTAAATCGTTTCCAGGGAATTGTTAATGAACTCATAAACTGTTGGAGAATTTACTGCGTAACGTAGACACGATTGATAGCGTCCAAAGTTATGGATTCAGACGACTACACCAATCAATTTCTCCTCAGAGAATTATTATCAATTTGTACCGTGAAAATTGGTGTTCCAGATAAAATCAATCAGGAATTTCCATTCATGGAGTTGGTTCTTCAGCTTGCAGAGTTAGATCATAACAGGTTTTAATGTATCTTTGTTCTATTTCACTTTACAACAATAAGTTTACGATAATCTCACATGAACGTGAAGAATTTCATCTTCATCTTCATCTTCATCTTCATCTTCATCTTCATCTTCATCTTCATCTTCATCTTCATCTTCATCTTCATCTTCATCTTCATCTTCATCTTCATCTTCATCTTCATCTTCATCTTCATCTTCATCTTCATCTTCATCTTCATCTTCATCTTCATGCTCATCTTCATCTCCATCTTCATCTTCATCTTCATCTTCATCTAGTCTGACAGTAACATTATGTAGTAGGTACACTTATGATGGGTTGCATTAAGCGAGATTAATTTTGATCCTGGATCAAAACAATGTTACTCGTATATTATTAGTGTTCTCATAATATTTAGATATCAGAACATCTCCAGATACTGTGTTAAAAGTTAATTTAATCTACGGTTTTGATATTGATTCATTTAGGGCCGGTTCATGAGCTCGGGATTTACTCAAGTCCTAGACTAAAACGGGTGGCTACCGTAGCATCGACAAACGTTTGTCTCGATAGGTTAGTGGGTTAGCAGCATAGAGAGCCCTTAGTATATAGTGTCGAGGCTAACGTTTGTCGATGTTACGGTGGCCACCTGTTTTAGTCTAGGACTTAGCTAAATCCCGAGCTCATGAACCGGCCCTTAGTTGTTTATTGGTCAAATTATATATTGTACATCTAGTGAATCTGAATAAATTATTGTAGATCCCTTGTAGATCTGCAGAGATTTATCGATGTTGTATTTTTCCTTGTAAATTTCTCTCCTGGGCTTCACATTTCCCTTGCTTCCGGCGCGTCTGCTGAAACAGGAAGCAAGCTGTTCACAGAGCTACAAAAGATCATGACTCAATAAATGACACAGATAATAAAAATTTAGACATTAGAGAAGCCCGCAGGTTTGAAAAGAATTGACCACAAGTGGGTTAGAAATGGATGTACGACTATTTGTAGGGCAACAGATGTCTGATTCGAATTGAGAGACAAAACAACGATTGCCTGAGGCCTCATGACGTCCCAAGCCCAACACACTCTCACACGGGACATTGTAGTAGACGTTGTACAGGACAGGGCATTGTAATGTGTTAGTTTGTTAGTTAGAATGGTTACAATTGAAGAATGAATAACGATTAGTTTCTGGCTGCTCTATGAAAGGAATAACAAAAAGTTGATTTCACAAAAATAACTAGTAAATTGCGTGTTGAAGAGTCAATAACGCAGTTTCTGGCTTCTATACTCTGGAAAGAATAGAAAATTATAAAGTGATCCCACAAAATAAACAGTGAGTTCTCGTTACACCATGTCATGTCATGTGCCAACATGTATATATAATTCAATACTATAATATTCGCCGTCTATCTGTGATTTCCAATAATTTATTACAGCCATCCAACCAGCCTAGATAGGCCTACTCGAATGTAAGGTACAAGCATCATTTTCAACCAATATTTATATATTAAAAAAAAAAAGAAATGAGACAAGATCCTTAATAAGTTATCAACACTCCTAATTTCTAATGATCTACTTCGCATTTTTCCACTTGGAGAAAATGTTATTGATATAAAAGCCAAAATTAATATCATCTGACTTTAATTAGAATGGAGAGCTTGTCAATCTGTATGACTTATTTGAATATTTTTCGATTTTAATGTATTGAAGATTGTGGTGTTGAATAATGTTCTACATTATCACATTCTCTATGGAATGTGTAAGAGAATTTTCCTTGGGAAGGGATCCTAAGGGAAGGGAAGGGAAGGAGTCCTAACTGGCGACCAAATAATTATTTTATACCCGAAAAACTAAGGCCAGAATCACCCACAACTCTCCATATAATCCGCTATATTCTTGTAAGTGATAGCTAAATCACTCATACCAACTCATCACTCATGGTAGCTCATGGCTTTTGTCATAGAACATTGTAATGGTCAGAAACAATTGGCATCCCTACTTGGAATATTGTTCACAGTGGACAGATCTCTTTGGTCTCGTGTTTGGAAGACAAAAGACGATCAAGCGTATGGAGAGTTGACCAAGGTACCCCAAAACTGGCCATTTAGGGGTGAGTTTTTTGGTGTGGGGGTTGAGAGAAGGGGCACACCACAAAAGGTTTGCTTGAAACAAAAGTGCGAGTGCGCCGTAAATTGAGCGGGGGAGGGGGGGGGGGGGGGGTGTTGAGGAGGAGGGGGAAGGTTTTGACTCAAGGGGGTTGCGATCGAGACAATAAAAGTGAACATTAATACTTGGCTGTGGACCAACAAAAAACAAAAAGCGGCCCTATAGTAAAGGACGACAGACGACGGACTATGCACGGACGATGAGGAGGAGAAAAAGTGAGAGGAGAAGGTGGAGGAGTAGGAAAAGCTCCGATGATGCTCTTTGAGAGAGAGAGAGAGAGCAGGCCCCGGAGGCCTCTATAAGGTTACGGCTATTGTCTACATCTGCGCCATGTAATTTATTGTTATTTTGTCAACCCAGAGCGAACAATACGTATAAAATCCTTTCTTCCCCCAGTTGGAATCTCTGCTTTAATCCCCCCTCCTCCTACACCCCCCCCCCAAACACCATCACAAGTACTCTACTGACCATTCGATCTTTTGATGATGCACACTTTGTTGTGTGTGGAAAAGTGTGATATATACTGTTATGAACTTTCAGCTTATTATACTGTCTTCTTGTAGTGATTTTTGAATAAAATGAGAAGGCAAAGAGTGACTCATCAGAGCTTTAAAACTTAATATTCATATAAAAATGACCGTTCGATCTACTGGAAGAGATTTTTGTAAGAATTGAGTACCCCACTCATATCTGCTTTGAATAATTTTGCAGTAGTTTAGTTAATTACTTGAAAGATAATCTTATAGATACGAGTATCTATGTTCTGTATTGAAAGATATCACCACAGATAACGTAAATCGTTATTGTGATAGATTTACGTTATCTGTGATATCACGTACACCTACAGAACTCCTCAGTGGGCCCACTCCTGTACTTGTCATCTGCACCCTTGCAACTCTGATGAGAATCTGAATGAAAGTACCAATCCTCAGTAGGCATACTGCACTCCTAAATTCATTCTAGTACAGTTGCATATTAAAAAAGGGTAATCTGGAATTGGTATGCTTTGGGCACCCTATAATACTCGATAATTCCATCTCAGTACTCTCACTTTCATATCTCTGATGAGATTCTTGATTGAACGAGACAATCCACATCTTTAGTATTTCCTACTCCTTAATTCAGTACATCTTTTGATTAATAATTTTGTTTTTCCTCAGTATTTGTACAGTCTTCAATACTCGTAAGCTTTTTTCCCCCGCCTCTGATGAGATTCATGAATGAACGAGACAATTTACATTGTAAGGCATTCGCGCATGCGCAGACGGGCCCCAGCATAGTATTTACAATGATTCACGACTCATAATGGATCGTAAGAACGCCTTTCGGCTTTGCTGCGTTCACGAGCAGCGCTAAATTACTCGCTGCGATCCATCCATCGTTCCACAATTGATCCCGGGCGTCCCCTTAGATAGATAGATAGATAGAGTGGCCACTGCGATCTCATTGATTTATATTGCACAGTTCGCTTCTTGCACCGAGTCTTCCTTTCAGCTGCCACCTTCGACGCTTCGATCGCTTCTGATCGCTACCAGACCAGCTGCTTTGCCTTGATCATTCCTCAAGTAGCAGCTTCACCTTCTACCTGTAGACTTGAATCTGTACCTCAAGACATACTCCAAATACTTCCTCAAGAGTACTCCGAATTATAAAGAGAAGATGAGTAATTGAAACTAGAAGTTATCAAATTTTTTATCAAGTTTTCAGATTTTCCTTTTATATGGTGACTTGAATCTGTACCTCAAAAGATGGAGTATTCCGAATTACAAAGTGAAGATGAGAGATTCACACTGAAAGTTACTAAGTAGTAGCTTTTCCTTCTACTTTCTAGATGAAAACTTCTACTCATCAGCATTCTACTTGTTAGCATATGTTAGCATAACGTTTTACTCGAATTATACTTGTATCTGTACCTTAAAACAGAAAGTACTCAGAATTCCACATTAAAGATGAAAGTTACAAACTCAACGTTATCAAGTACTAGCTTTTTCCTTTACCTGCAGACATGAATGAATCTGTAATTCGAAAGATGAGTTTTTCTGAACTAAATCAAGATGTAAATCAAGAACTAAATCAATTATTCTGTACTGAATCAAGAGTATAGCGGAGTCAAGCGGAGGAGACGAAAAGCCGTCGGTCCCGACTGCCTAAAAACAGTCGTCATCTCTCATCATCACCTCTCTCATTACCCACGCACAAGCCTAGAGCTCATGTGGGCATCACCCTAAAAAAAAGTGTTATGAAGTAGCAGTTTTCCTTTCTACCTGCAGACTTGAATCTGTACCTCAAAAGATAAAGTGTAGTACTCAGAATCACACAGTCAAGATGAGAGTTTCAAACTAAAAGTTATAAAAAACCTATTTCTTTCTTTTATTTTTGAACTTGAGTAGCAATTCATGAAAAAATAGTAGCTTGAGTGAGATGTAAGTAGAAACATGAGATTTAAAGAGTTATTTATTATCTCACGAGTGGATTATCTCACCTTATCACCTTATATATCTGATCTCATAACCATATTATCTCACAAAAACCAAACTAAACCAAATGAAAAATGCACCAAATGCATTAACCAATAACTTGGTCTCTGTAACATGATGCAAGGTTAGAGAAGAGGTAAGAAAGGTACAGTCCAACTTCATTCTAGACATAATTCAATAAACGTGAAGACAGTATCACAGATAAGGGGAGTGGGGGGGAGAGAGGACTTCTGCACCACTAGATCAACCTCCCACTCATTTAATTAAAATTTCCTGTCGTGGCCTTCACTGTACACAGGTCAAGAGTTCTTTTTCTTCCTCTTTTCCTCTCTTTCTTCGTATTTTCTACTTCTTTTTCTTCTTCCTCTCCTTCATAATCCCTTTCTTCTCTACCTAGACAGACTATCGGGCGGTTATGAGTTATTGTTGATCGAACCCGTAGATAAGATCGGTTGTTCTAAGGCATCCCTGTACACTTTTTTTAAATAATAATTTTCTTACTCATCTAACAAACTTTTGGTAAGAGGAAATCTTTCGTTCAATGGTGACGTAATTTCCGTTGAGGTTACCTTTGTATATTAATATATATTCCCATACCGTTTAATATATTGTATAAATTGTTCTTCAGTATACGTCGTGTTGATATATTGGGAATTTCGGGACCTTTTTTCGGAGAATGAATGCAGGATTGTAGGAAAATTGATATAATTGGACAATTTGGAAGCTGTTGCTTCGAGATTTTTGTCTTGATCGTTTCTAGTGAAGCTCAAAGTATTTTCATAGCAAGTTCAGTTTGAATCACTAGTAAACCTAATATAAAAATTAATTCAACATACCGTATTTATTATCTTGATATGAAGTTTGTTCATACTTGACTTATGAATACAAGGGATTCAAGATGAATTCAAGGGAACAAGAAACCGTACGCAAATAGTAAAATTGCAATAGGACAACTGTACGTAAATTGCGTTTATTTATTTATAAATAGGAAAAGAAAAGGAGTTGTGAAGGGAAACAAATATCCTTTATTATTATAAAATGAACTATGATTAGATACAGCTTGCAATATTCTTTCATTGGCAATAGAGATGTCTAAAATTTAAAAATACAAATAGTACGTAAATTGCGTTTATTTATTTATAAATAGGAAAAGAAAAGGAGTTGTGGAGGGAAACAAATCTCCTACAATATTATAAAATGAACTATGATGAGATGTAGTTTACAATATTCTTTCATTGTCAATAGTGATGTCAAAAACTCATCTCCTATTACAAGTTCAACTCCACATGGATTCTCCATTGAAAGGAGCTTGAAAAACATTAGTTAATTCTCTGCTGACACCACTGCTGAAAATAATATGCTTCACAGTACGATATAACTGAAACTACCAAATAAATCAACGCAAGACTGCTAATGCATTGCATTCAACATGCCTATAAAAATTCAATTCTCCCAACATAAGCGATGAGATTTTTCTCTTTTTTTTCACTTGGCTTGGTACAGACCACGATGTGTAAGATGATAGTGATGATGATTAATGATAATGATGATGATGATGACGGTGTGAGATAACGTCTGGCCAATGGTAGGATGAGAAAAACTTGTAAATCGGGTTGAGTACGTGAGCCAAAGTACGCGCAAGCTCAATCACGAGCATCGGTCAGGTATTCTCTGAGACTAATTTTTTGGTTTTATTTTTGTGCCTGGTGTGTATATGGCCTATTACAGAGGTAAGGCAGGCGTACCAAATCGTACCTTTGTGTGTCACTGAACACGTGACCAAGAAAAATGGCGGGAACGGTCAAGTTCAAAATTCTTGAGTTATTTTTATTTTCGCTGAGGTGATGCCCACATGAGCGCTTGGTTTGTGCCTGGGTAATGGGATGGATGATGAAGATTATTGTTCTATTATTGATGATGATTAAGGTTGATACTCTTTAGTGGTTTATCTTTCAAGTTTTTGTTTAATATTTTATAGTTCTGTAATTTTATATTTGAATAGTCCTTCTTAAATAATGTTGAGGGGCAGCTGGGAAACAAGGAGACAAAATATTTATAGATTGTGTGTAATGTCCAAATATTTAAATAATCGTTAAATTCAGAGGAAAAGAGCTAAAGTGGTTGAGTAGTTGACAAAAATAAGTTACAGAAAGACATTAAATTTACAAATTGAATATATTTTTCTGCTTATCTCTTCTATACCCTCAAAACTCTTCAAAAATAGATTAATCCCTAGAAAAACTGAATGAATTATGAGATAGAGCACTTACAAATAAGTTGATTCAGTATTAAAAATTACCATTTTAAACATAGAAGAATATTTGAGTGCTGATTCTATGATCGAGTGCCCAAATAGATTAGTGACTTGAATAAGTTGAAAAAATCATCAACCTTAATAGGTTAATCATCAACCTAATAATAGGTTGAAGGATTTAATTGAAATAGTAATTAAAAATGTTGAGTTGGTGAATTACATTTCCAATTGGTCATTTAGAATATGTTGCCCTACTACTTGATAACTTGGTACCGACTGACACAGAGAATACTTAGTAACATACTTAGTAATGGACTACTTCTCTATGGTACAGCCTTGATAAAATACAACATATCACAAAGTATAAATAAACATTGATAGATACAACATTGATTACAAAGTATAAAAAATAAGTTACAGACTTATTGAGTGAATATTTTGTAATCTTTTGTTTTCGTTTGAAACATTGTATTGTTTTTTCATTTTAAAAATTGAAAATTCAAATACATTGCTTGCGATTGAATTCCTTCCTTCCTGTGTCTTCAGGGCTTTTGATATCATTCTTGATCACCAGAGAGCCGTTCAAAGTTGACTATGTACAAAATAAAATGCATAGACGAAGATTACGTGTTGGAATTTTTCGGGCCGATCACGTAGTTTAATAAAACTTCTCACGACTAATAAATCTCTTTCTCCAAAAATAAATTACTCTTCAACCGAAAATAAGAAAGAACTGTGTAACTTCTTCCTTAGATAATTCTTAAAATAAGAAGGGATAGTGAATGGAGGTGAATAGGGAAAAATGAAAGAATATTGCAACATCTTATTGCATGAATATTAATTTTTAAGAAAACATTGAAGATTTAAAGGTTACTGTAGTCTATACTATTTTTACAATAGTTTTATTTTTACAACTGTATTCTCGTCTTGCAACTAACTCTATCCATTGTCAATTATTTCCTTGTGAATAAATTAATAATCAATTTGTTATTCCTTTTACAGGTAAGCCACACGACTTTCAGCAATTATGGATGGATTGTAGTGAGTTGAATATAATTTATAATACTCAATAGAAGGTTTGAAGTTAGTTGAAACTAGGAGAGAGAAAAGAAATGATACATTAGAAATAGAAAATGGTAGAGAACGCAGTCTTTTTTTTCTTGGTCCTTTTTGGTTTAGATACACTTCTTTGCTGAATATGATCTCTTTATGAGCCTCAAAAAGTGTGTGTGATTATACGAGTATAACTCGTACGTTTAATACGAAGCCGTTGAAACATGTCCAACAAATTTAAAATGAAAAATAGACCAAACGAAGACTAAATATTTTGTTTCGAAATTTTAATAAATAAATTCAACAAAAACAAAGGAAAAAACCATGACAAACGATAGACCAACCGAGGTGGATCCCGAACTGGGAATTATACAATTATTATAATTTGTCTCCTAGCAACACAATCACAGCAATATTGGTGATTGATTTGAATTGTTTGTTTGTGAGTGTCGCCGTGGGGTGGCAGCACCAGTCACCGTAAAGTGTTCCGGTCATTTCTTACTAATGGACTAACATCCCCACAGCACAACAGGGAGATCCCTTTAACGACTTTCCACTTGCCCTTCCACTCGCCCCCCCCAAACACTCATCCCCCACTCGCCTGCCGCCTTCAATAAAATTCTCCCCTTTTTCTTTTGCATCGCTCGTGTCGCATGAATAGATATAGATATCGGTACAGAATGAGCTATAGATGGACTAATATAGATATTGAGACAAGATGCTTTGAGCCCTACTTGATTTATGGATATTGGTAAACTCTATGGGTTATAAATAAGGAAATACATCGATATATTTTTGTATTGTAGATTCATTATTTTTTCTACTGTTCAAATAACACTGATTTCAAACTTTAAAAGATGAAAACATAATCAATTCACATTATTTGTGATAAAATCTCATCCTGTTGTTGCCATTTTATCGTGTTGTTGGACATTATTTATTTAATGAAAATAAAATTAAAATTGAAGTCTTTACTTCCAGTCTTCACTTTAATGCTTGAATATTACAATGTAAGAAGAATCAACAGACATTCGTTCATAATATTGCTTCCATCCCAAATTTAGATAAACTGTCTAGAGGTTTAGTTGATGATCCATCTTATTAAAAATCTATTTCAAAAAACTATTAACTAACAACAATTTTGTATATCATCATCGGACTGCAGTCGAATAATGTATATGTGATTATGTTTTCTAAGTAGATGTTTATTTTCCAGAGCTCATTGGATTATAATCCCACTCTGATGTACAATATTGTAATCGTACGAGTATGCATGTACCGTATATGCATATGCGTATTACATGAAAAGATACCTAAAGGGATAACTGAGACTATTTTTTTTTGTTTGGGTTCATAGGTACAGTATTAATATAGAATGAAATGGAATGAAAGTATTTTATTACGTGGAAATAGCGCTAGAGAGTCTTTTCCACAATCAACCTCCAATGAGCCAAGGATAAGGAAATACATATTCATAGTTTATAGAGACTAATGAGGTCACCTAACCACCTTTTCCAATTGGAATGAAATGCAAAAGATATTCATATGGAATAATCGTCTTGTATGAGAGAATACTATGCATAGATATTATATTCCCTAGATGACTTCGTTGAGTCTTTTCCTTCATATAGGTAAAGATAATATAAAATGGTAATACGGACATAGATACAGATTTATATTTTTCAGCTGGGGCCCTTGGGCCCTTTCCAGCTTATAGATATTGGTGAAGAATGATCTATAGAGGGACACAAATACAGATATAGATAGTACTCTTGAGCCCTTTTCGGCTTGTAGATATTGATGTAAACCGGGCTATAGATGGACATAAATATAGATATACAGTTTTTGGATGAGTGAGAGGCTTTGTGCCCTTTTCGGCATCAAGTGGGAGGAGTACAAGCTGTCAAAACAGTTTGTTTAAACCACCTTGACTAATCCGGGACTTGTGTAACCCTCACGTCAAAGCCCTGTTCACACTCAACACTAGTGTGGCTTATCTAGGATTTGAATGGGGAGCATTGAAAGTCTATGAAGCAGACACAGAGAGTTTGGAAGCAAAGAAAACAGGCGAAGGAAATAGAATAGGTAGAAAAAGAAAAGTTTGTTGAAGAAAGAAAATTGTTAGCAGAAGGAAATAGATAGAAGAAAGAACATGAGTGGAAGAAAAAGAATAGATCGAAGCAAGAAAAAAGAGAAAATAGGGAAAATAAAGGGAATGAGCTGGAAAGAAAAACGTAAATGGAATTGCGTACAAGAAAAAAAGCAGTAAAAATGATGGAAAAAGGAGAAAGAGAGATTGATAATGGAAGAAGAATAGTACTAAGCTCAAGACATATCAAAGATACGACATGCAATAAATGAGAGGAGCAAGAAGTTGAAAATATAAGCATAGAAAATTCGAAAGCACAGAAGATAGGTGGAAGAAAGAAAATAGGTTCAATAAAAAAAGTATTCAATAAGAACATAAGTAGTACAATAATAAATACAAGTAGAACTTCATTGCCATCAAATCATTTGAACAGAGTACAAAAGTAATTATTACATTACAGCCAACCAGATTGAGATGTCATATTACACTCACACTAACAATATCAATTCTAAGCCCGCCTTCTCTCTTTTGATTGATCAACAATGTAGTTCTGTACTCTGCTGGTAGATGGCAGCTGTTACTGGGTGATGTAGAACAAGCTCCGCCTTCTCTTTCCTGATTAGCCAACGATGCGAACTGTAGTCCACTTCCAAATTCTGTCGGTAGAGCGCAGCAGTTACTGGGTGGTATACAACAAGCTCCGCCTTCTCTTTCCTGATTGCGATGCGAAACGTAGCCTATTTTCAGATTCTGTCGGTAGAGCGCAGCAGTTACTGGGTGATGTAAAACAAGCTCCGCCTACTCTCTCCTGATTGGCCAACGATGCGGAACTTAGCCTGTTTCCAGATTCTGTCGGTAGAGCGCAGCAGTTACTGGGTGATGTTCATCTAGTTCTATTTTTTCCAATAAAATGTTGATGGCAGTAGTAGCTAGGTAATTCTTATTAATTTTAATGTTCAATGGATGCGAACAGATTCTTTTGATTTTATTGAACTAGTGACAGTCTTGAATAGTCTTGGTTATGAATTCAGATGCAAAAATTTGAATTTTGATGAAAACATATTGTTAAAATAACTATGTCCTTCTTTAAAGACTATTATTCACTGTATTATTCACTATTGATGTGTATTATTCGAACAAGCAGAATATTATCTTGTTTTCTGCTTTGACAAATAAACAAACTATTCAACATAAATGAATACTGTCAAAAGGTTGATTGAACAAACAAAATACCAAATTATAAAATTTTAATACCAAAAACAAATAACAAACAAAAATCAAATTATTACACTTTTTGCCTCGACACATAAACAAACTATTCATGATTACTGTTTAAGGGTTGATTTAAAACCGCTTGATGAGAGATATGTGAAACATTGTAATGAATATAGTTTATCATAGAGGAAAAAATTTAGGGATCCTTTAAATTGTGGTTTCATAGTTGCACAGGGCACATGTCTAAAAGTTTTCGAATTTAGATAATCCCTCAGTTAGAAGTTTGTTCAAGTTTAGAAACTCTGCTCTAGAGCGCTTCATTCATCAAACTGACTACAGTACAGTACGGTTCTTTAAACGGTTCTTCACCAGTGATAATTCAATGATAATCCTCTCCTTTTCTGTGCCTGTGTCTATTTTGGAATACACTTTGTCGTAAGCACTGCATGTGAACCGGCCTTTATTTATTTCCTCTCCCCATTGGCCCGTTTCACGGCTAGCCGCAATTGATTGGTCACACTCAGCTCCTACTGTCATTGCTCAGCGGGTGCTTGTTGGTTATAATCAGTCAAGTGTCAAGAGGCTGGTTGTTCTGACCAAATGTCATCTCAGCTAATAGAAGCGCCCCTTTCCTCATTCATCCATTATGATCCAGGCCTATGATCTAAACCTATTCCTCACACCTAACGCTAAGGCTAGGCGTACACCGGTTAGTCAAGACAAGACAAGACGAGATTAGTCACGTTTAGTCACAGTACTTCACATAGTTGCTTATGAAGCAGCACACACCAATGCAATGACTAATCAGTGTGTGTTGCTTCATAAGCAGCTATGTGAATTATTGTGACTAAACGTGACTAATCTCGTCTTGTCTTGACTAACCGGTGTACGCCTAGTCTAAGTATCGCTCAGAACGTAGGAGCATTCATAGAGAGTCGTATTGGGATAAAAATCTAAATTGAATAAGAAATATAATTGGTTTGTAGATGCTATGATAGTTAATTTGATGCTACGAAGCTAAACTTAATCTATTATGCACTTTTCATCGAATCTACTTCATCTGGATAGGGCTCTTATATTTGTATTTGACCGAGACAGTTGTAGCCACAGATGTTAATCTAGGTAACGCAATGGTCCCCCTTCTGGCCAATCATCAAATTTATCCGTTTCTCCCACCTATTTTTCTATCTGTAATCTGTGGTTCAACTGACAACTGTCAACGTTTCTCAGCTTTCAAACTGGACAGATAAGACTTTAGAGTGCTCTGTGATTTCAACAAAACGTGTAAGTCCCTTGTATGGCCGACCATCAAAATTGTCCGTTTGTTCTCGGCTATTCCTCCATCTGTAATCTGTGGTTTAACTGGCAGCCCTTTACATGTCGGTACTCAGCTACCAAACTAGACAGCAGCCATCAAGTCTTGCTTCTTCAAGGTGCCTGACAGGACCAAGTCTCGCCAACCACCGAAATTGGTCTATTTCGGGTAATTATCTCGCAAGATTTCGAGTGCAATTATTCCTTTGCAGACAACACTTCGAATCCAAAGCGAAGGATTTGAAATAAGAGAAGAGGAAGATTTCTAGTAGGTTAGAGAACTCTGCTATTCTTCTTGACTTCTTTTCTCGAATATTCTCTCCTCCATCATTCAGTTTTTGTCTCTTCGTAACTCTTTTTTATTGATAAGAAACAATATTATCGGCTTTTATCAACAAAGAAAAACGTTAGATGGATATGAAAGAAAATTTGCTCTTCTTACTTTGTTTCTTTGTCACTCCTATATCTATTCTAATCTCTTCTCCACTCTCCTCACTCCTACTCTCTTCTTTATTGTACTCATTTTCTAACTTCGAGGATTTTCAGACTCTTTTAACTGTAAACTATAGCCTACAGTAGATCTCCGCTATACTGTCAAATCAGAACAATGCATGAATCAGACACCTGTTCGTCAAAATTCCATTCATTACATTGTGCCTGTTCTATATGATTTTCCATACTCTTATTATTATTCAAATTATTCAGAATATATGAGGAGAACCTTGGGGAAGGATGTTGAGACCGTTGTATGAAGATAATGTTTATTGTGAAAAACAAAATTCTAATTGAAAGAAACAAAATTCTGATTATTAAATTGAGTGTGAAAATTGATTATTCAAAGAGTTAAATTTTGACTTGAGAGAATCAGAATAAAAAAACTCAGGATAATGGAAATGAGTATAATAGAAAACAAAATATTTCAATTTTTATATCCTGATTATAAAGAACAAAATCGTGATGATGAAAGAAAAGAATTTGATTGTAGAGAACAAACTCATGATGATTGAAAACAAGAATATGATTTCATAAAACTAAATTCTGATGATAAAAACCGAAAGTCTGATTGTAGAGAACAAAATTATAATGATAGAAAACAAAACTCTGATCACAGATAAGAAAAGTATGGAGAAAAAATTCCGATTGTAACGAACAAAAATTTCTAATTTTTTGGAAAGAAAATTTGAAACATAATTCTTACTGAAGAGATCAACATTCCTTAGAACAATATAGGCTACCGAGATCACAAGAGAGAAAACTCAAGTATTCGAGAAGAGAAGAGTATAAATACGCGTACGACTCAACCAATAACACTGCAATAGGAGATCGTAGTGAGAAAGGCAATGGAACAAAAAAAGAAGACATGAGGTTTTTCTTCTGTTAGGACGCATGAAATAAACGTCTCCCCCCACCCCCTCACCACTCCTGCAACTGAAAAGGGTCCTGAATGCTGACTCTAGTATTTCCGTGCATGTCTCTGGCTTTTTTTACATTTCCCTTTTTCCTTTATTCGAATAAAACGAAGCCAATTCCAGCAACAAACAACCCCATCTATCTCGTTCTTCTTTTTTGTGATCTTTCTTTTTAGGTTTTCATTGCTTTCCCCTTCTTCTGCTTCGCTAAATTCTGTCCGCATTCAAAAGGAGACGTCGTCGACAAATAATATTACCATATTATACAACACAGACAGAGCGTTTGTTCGAGAGGGGTTTATTTTAGTCGATCTTACACTGGAAAACATCTTGTTCCACAATTGCACTTTTCGCGTGTATTAAAGTTTGAAGATTTTTGATTCTGAAGTCAGTATGGAGTGAAAATATTGGAGTATGCTGTGGAGCATTGCTATTGAAGTAAGGAGTGATGCTGAGTCAGTATGGAGTAAAATAAAATATTATAATTCATCATTTCTGTCTGTTTTGTATTCAACCATGATCGAAATGAAATACACATTTCAATGAAACTATGAAACACTTTTATCAAAGACGATAGGAAACTATTAATATTCTCAACGTCTTATAAGTATTAAACTACGAAACTATGAAAGACTTTTATCAAAGACGATAGGAAACTATTATCTTTGTTGTCTTTGCTTTTATCAAAACATTTTCTTCCATTGCAGTTTTTACTGTTAACGATTGGTGAAAACCTTGATGGGAGTTTAAAAGGAAGAAATAAGCAGACATATGAATTTGTTAGCGTGTTCAAAGGGAGTATGATAAGGCTAGGCGTACACCAGTTAGTCAAAACAAGACAAGACGAGAATAGTCACGTTTAGTCACAGTACTTCACATAGTTGCTTATGAAGCAACACACACCGATTAGTCATTGCATCAGTGTGTGCAGCTTCATAAGCAAATATGTGAATTACTGTGACTAAACGTGACTAATCTTGTCTTGTCTTGTCTTGACTAACCGGTGTACGCCTAGCCTAACAATCAAGATGAGGTATCTCCAAAAACGAGTTTCCTATCAAGTGCTGTAGCATATAAGATGACAGAAGAGAGACAGATTCATTGTAGTGGATCGAAACAATTAAAACTTTAATAATGATCTGTTTGAAAAACTAACATCACCAAAACATTGAAACACATCTTATTTTTATACAGCTAACTAGACTAGATATTAAAAAAATAATAATTTGAACCACCTATTTTCAATCAATCGGCTCTTAGCAGTATCATGATAAAGAAGACCTATCAAAGGTTCCAAATTGTCTCCCACTAAAATGCAAAATAAGATTTCTTACGGTGAATTTCGATAATTATATAGTGTTGATAGTTTCTCACTCGCAAGGTGTTCAAATTGAACCAAAACTATATAGTAATTAAAATAATAACAGGAAGCCTAACCGGTTGTTTGAAGATAGTTAACGGTCACTTATTACTTGTGCCAACTAATAAAACTAATAAGTTACTGTTTTTGACTAACATTAGAAACAACCTTCAAAATAATAATTCTCGTTATTAAAATATAGACCAAAATCTATTAGTATACTAAAGTTATCTAAAATATCCATCAATGTTATGTTGAGAAAAAAATTTAATATAAATTTCTTAAATTAGAAATTGAAGTCATTTCTATCCACTCTCTATTTCTAACTTTTCATAAACTTTTAACTTTTCTAACTATTCTATTCTAACTTCTTCTTATCTCTTTTATTAGTGGTTAAACTGTATGTATGCATATTTATCATTATCAACCTTATTCAATTCTTTGAATCTCAAATTATCATGAGCAGGTCAGCCTCTTACTCATACTTTGAACTCATCATTGATATTTCTGGGAAACTGTAAAACCTGGTGAAAGAAACGATTATCCTAATACCAGCTCCATTAAATGGAATACAGCTTGTGTTATGTCCGTTTTCTGTTTTCTCTCCGACTTCATAATCACCTCCCCTTTTCAACTCTTTCTTCACATCTCTTTTCGTTTGAAATTCATCCTCTTCCTTCTCATCCTGAGATCCTTCTCGAGTCTTGTACCCTTTCCTTATTCTCTCTTCGTTTCTCAATGGTCGCTTCTATCTCTCACTCTCTCTCTCTCAACTGTTTCACGACCTTGTACGCGTTTTTGCGCGATTTAACCGCCAGTTTCTCGGAATGATATTAGAAGACGACGGCCTGACTTCTTCTCGAACAGTTTCAAGTCAGTCGACCATTGGTCTGCCGGGGATTATGAGACTGTCTGCGCTGCGAAAAGGATAACTAGATGGATGCGGCTCTGTGAGTGAGAAAGACAAACGAACCGATTATAAGCTCGTTTCGTTGTTTTGTGGTACATTTCGACAGTACTGGAATCCTCCAGGGATGTCTCCTTGGTGCATCTGCTGTTGTTTTCCACCTTTTCTGTCTCACTTGATTTTTTCTACCTCCTCTGTCTCACTTTTCTTGATGCTGGAGAGTTTTGTGTAACAAGAATGGCGGCGCCTGGTGGTCCTAATGACGTTGAAATTTGAGCCACTATCAAAATAATCAGTCGAAAGCCTTCGCAAAGTCCAAGACAGGCGACCGATTCCAAATGACCCTCCTTCAAGCAATTACATCAGCATTAATAACACCACCACACTGTACTATCGTTATACCCAACCCCTACAAGAGGACCAACTACCCCTATTAAAGTTTATTATTTCACAGCAGTTCTTGTATAATACTACCAGGTCTTCCTGTTACAATCTACAAAGGTATTCCATTTTATCAGGTACACTGGGAAGATTGTTATCGGACTTGTGAAATGGGGCTCTGGCGACGGAACACAGACTATGAATAAACCATCGATACAATTTTGGGAAGTCGATTTTTGATCAGATCGAATAAAAATGCTGATTCGTTGAAAAAAAAAACGTATAATGGATGTGATAATTTGGTCGTAAGAGTGAACGTTTTTGGGGTAACTTTTTCAGGAAGCTCTAGTCTCCCCATTAGATCTCCTAAGTGAGTGAATGTCTGAGAATTTCCCTTAGTCTCAAATTAGAAAAATGTTGTGATAGATGAGAGGCACCAGGTACAATTCAATTTTCATGAATAATAAAGGAGAGTGTACCTCCCAAGCATTTTTTCTCCCAAGAATCAATTCACGAAAAAGCTCTACGCTCTATTCGAAAAGGGTTTAGAACAGGGGCGTCATTTGGTGTGGGCAGGAAATATTCTGTACTAGCTAATGTACAAATTAGTTTTTTATCCGCCCCCCCCCCAAGGTTTTGGTGAAATGACGCTACTGGTTTAAAAGAGGTTCATTCCGATCTCCATTCACATCAAATTCAATTTTTAATATCAAACTGGTATACGCTATGCATTTAAATATGATTATTTCTTGTTTCTTTACGGACTGCGATTTATACACTATCCAATATTACTGCATGACTGTCCAAATGAAATCATTTATGTATTTACTTGGCACATGGAATGAGCTGAATTGTATCTCAAGTATTCAATTAAGGGCTACTGCCGATTTCACGTATGTATGAAGCTTGGATTATTTATAACCTGTACCTTTTTTCTCTATTCATCTTAATTACAGTTGAATCCTTGTTTGTGTAACGAAGACAATTATCCTGAGAAAAATTCTCTGTAGAGAGGTATTTTTTATTGAGAGGTTGTTGTGTCAAGAATGTCACCTCATTTCACAGATCTTACATCTTATAAGATCCGTATAAGGTTAGTGTCCCACTAACTTTGATCCTTGTGATTATACACGTAGCGTGCTTTCCTTTATTCTAGTGATTCATGACTATAATCGATCTATCATTGATTGCACTCTTTCAGCACTAGTCGAAAGATCTTCTCCTCCTTTTTTAAAAGTTGTTCTTTTCCTCCATTCACTTACTGGATTCTCCATGATTATTTTCCCGAAATAAGGTGACTAATAATGTAAATTATCTGGATTACTAATTTTTCTCTGAATTTATCGTTCACTTCCAATGCCAATGACCTCCAGTTTGCTTTCGAAAAGGAAACGGAAATTACACAATAATTCTAGAGAAGCATTGAAATGCCATTTTACATGCAAATCAAAAAAATTATTTCAACATTAGGTTGTTAATTGAATACAGAGCCCCAGTAGTAGACACAGGATCATTAGACGGTTTGAAAAATTGAATCTAATTGTTTCTTGGATGTTTGAAGAGTTCAGATTATTAATGTAAATGAACGTCTGACGTTATTCAAACAGGAAAATGGTTGCTGGGTGGATTTGATGTCTGAAATTATTAATTGTGTACATGCAATTCGCCAGTTAAGGATCGGATTTATGCCGGGGAATGTTTGATTAATCAGCGGAATTATATCTCATTAAAGTACCACGTGAAATTAGATCGCTCCTACCAGTCATTTATCATACTCAAATATGATACACGCTTTCTATAGTTATTATACTTTGTGCACTGTGACTTTCGAAGGATTATTATCACGATGAAAAATTATTAAATATTTACAAAGATGGAGAGTTGCTTGGAACGCCCTCATCTAGTTTTTGATTGCTAATGGCTCATCAGACTAGTGTTGATTGTCTCATGTCTACAAAATTTTAAAATTCATTATTTTTAAAAAATGAGATAGGAAATTAATTCGAAAAGTAACCAAAAAAGGTTCGAGTGAATAACCTTCAATCATCATGTTCGAGAAGTTTCAAATTTTTGACAGTAACTTCAATTGAATTAGATAATACAAGACTTTAATGACCGTAAGATGTAAATTGTGAGATGTAAGACTTTTCTGAAGAACATAACTTGAGCTTGAAGTCGTTCTCAACTGTGAAACACTTTTGCGCAAATTAAATAAAATGAATTTGTTCAAACAAAAACAATTTTGAACTTATTGAATTACATTACAGACTTGAATAATTATTATTTTTCTCTTTATAAAGTCAGTTTTGACAAATAGTTCCCATCTTACTAGTTTAATAATTTTTGGAACACTTCTGCTATCCTGTATTTTTCAAATTTTGAATCACCGTGACTCATAAGAAATTTTATTCATGTCATCTCTCCAAAATGCTATTATTGCACCTCCTATCCATCACATCAACCTATTGAACAACAAACTCTTTGGTTCCCTTGTTGAAACAGTTTTAAAACACATCTGATTATACTAGTCACAACAATTGGTTTGAATACGAAATTACAGATGTAATTTTTTCAAGTTTATTGCGTACAGCTAGTGTGAAGCGAATGAGCTATTTTACCTGTTGACAGGTTCGGGGGACCGAAAACAATATCAAACACTTCGAAGTTTACGACGCTGGCGTCAACGTATGCTTTTCTTATTTCTTTCTTCCCCAATTTTCAGTAATTTATTCAAGCCGCAATCATAATAAATGGAGTCGACTATTCCGAGCACACACAGTCAAGCAGCAAACTTAGTCTACGATTTGATTGTTTAATGGCCAATTTACGGCCCACAAAATAACCCCTTAATCTGTGTGTCATCCCACGCTGTAAATGTGACAAAATGGCTGTGTCCACTACTTTCCCATATGACGATCAACAGCACAATACTAGGTTGCGAGAGTACTATTGTATGTGTTAAAGTAGAGTGGAGTAGAAAGATTAAAGATGTATGCTTTCCGGTTGTTTGTAGGGTTGAATAATGTTTGCGATGTTTTTTCGTTGTTGATTTTCTGAAATTCGATGTAATAATGGTGCAATATGTTGTCTTGTTTTGCTCAGTAGATTTGTGTATGTGGAGTGAGACAACATATTCATTAAATATACTCACACTCCTTTACAATTCATTTCATTTATACACTAACACTAATGAAAACATGTAAATATTATAGTATGAGAAAAAATTATGGTATTTATATAATAAATTTATTCTTACACTCATTCATAATACTGGTTGTTTCATTGAATAAGTTTTAATTTAAATTACCTATTTCAAATTACAAAATTCAACTAAGTCTCTGAGTGCTCAGTCAGTCTCTCTCTGCTCTCCTCTTGTCCTTTCTTATTCTACCCCTCTTTACCCTCCCCCTCCACCCCACAGATGGTAACTTATAATATCCCCTCATCCATCCTTCAAATGAAATTCAATTGCTTATTATTCGTTTCAATCCTTTATAACTTTGCTTCTTTCAAATTCAACATACAACATTAATTTTAGTAGGCCTACTACACCAAACTTTTCTATTTCTTTCACACTATACCCCTTCCTCTCCTTCACTACCTTCTAATTCTCCTTCACTATCTTCCTTCACCTCTTTCCGTATCTTCCCTACCTTCACCTCTTCTCTTATCTCCTATCTCCTATCTCCCATCTCTTATCTCCTATCTCCTATCTCCTATCTCCTATCTCCTATCTCCTATCTCCTATCTCCTATCTCCTATCTCCTATCTCCTATCTCCTATCTCCTATCTCCTATCTCCTATCTCCTATCTCCTATCTCCTATCTCCTATCTCCTATCTCCTATCTCCTATCTCCTATCTCCTATCTCCTATCTCCTATCTCCTATCTCCTATCTCCTATCTCCTATCTCCTATCTCCTATCTCCCGTCTCCTATCTCCTATCTCCTATCTCCTATCTCCTATCTCCCCAACCTCCTCCCCTTATCTTTCTCCCCTCCCAGTCTCCTAAAACTCTTTGAATCTCAACAACTAACCGATAAAACCCGTCCGTGATTCCCTTATCCATTCATAAGAAACCTTGTGAAGCCAACACACCAGTCCCCCCCCCGCTAAATTCACCTTTCGGAAAGGTCAATATCATTATAATTCATCGGTGTGTGTCGTGTGTAGCTGCGGCCCCAAAACAGCGATAAATTTCTCGACAACTCGCACCAGTATCCGGTGAAAGAGAAAAATAAAAATTGTAAAAGAAAAATATCCGGTATTTTCGTATCACACACGAATTGTAATGGCTGTCGTACTATACGTTATTCCTCGACCCAATGGCCACCAGATATACATATACCATCTATAAATTTTTATATCTATATATCATGTCTATTTCACCGGACAAACATCTAGATATAAATCTCACACCTCTATAGATATACTTGAGAACATGAACGAAGATGATGATAAAATTCATGATACACAGGTGATCTGAACTGAACGGGAGTGCGATAGACAATCTCCGAACCTAACCTAACCTCTCAAACAATGGCCAATAAAATTTAATTATCGTTGAATGAGGTAACAAAATTTCAATAAAGACTTTAAACCACTCTCCCTTTTGTCCGCTGCGGTTTTATGTGGCGTTGTTATTATTACTTAATAACCAACCTTCTCGCAAATCAGAGTCTCATCGATATTGATCTGCAGTGGATTGAAACAAGGTTTTCAATGAGGCTCCAACATTCTGGTTACTTGTAAGTAGCTTCGTTAATAGCCTACTTAGAAATGCTTTATTTGATGTACGACAATGTCTGTTTCTGCAGGTTATAATTAATGAACATTGAAGTGAGTTATCTTTACTGACTAATGAGCCTCGATAGCCGTAGAAGGCATAAATGAAAGAGAATACAATACTACATACTGGTTTTTTGTAGTAGATACTGGATTATCTCTGATGTTTTTAGAGAATTTTTCTCAATATATACAAGATCTCTTCCAATTTTTTTCAGAGTGATATTCTCTCATAGCGCTACCACCCAGAATCATGCTAAAGAATCTTAGTGGCATCAATAAGAGTAATTAAGTATTGAGTGAACTTGCTGAAATTGAGTAAATTTGCTAAACTTGAGTTTAGAAGTTGCTAATTGAGTTTATAAACGAAAATTTTTCTATGAATTAATAAAGATAGGCGATCTCTCTCAAGTTTTCTTAGAATAATAGTTAAAAAGATTAGCGATATCTCTCAATTTTCCTTAGAATAATAAATTTTATTATTATAAATAATATTAAGAGTAATATTCTCACATAACGATCATTCAGAATGATTCTGAAGAGTGCTAATGACATCAAGATGGATGTACAGTGAATTTAGTTTAAAAATAAATTATAATTTTCTTCGGAGATATCAAATAATAATCATCCAGGTTTGAAGTTTTGAATTTGAAAGCTGAATCAAATGTTGAGTGTAGTAAAAAATTAATGTTGGTAATAATAAAAAAAGTAGGAAAGAAAACCAAGTTGTGGGAGGAGGGTAGAGAATGTAGAAAGAGTTCAGAGAGATACGAAGAAGAAGAAAAGAAGGAGAGAAGGAAGAAGAAGAAGAAGAAGAAGAAGAAGAAGAAGAAGAAGAAGAAGAAGAAGAAGAAGAAGAAGAAGAAGAAGAAGAAGAAGAAGAAGAAGAAGAAGAAAAGAAGAAGGAGAGAAGAAGACAAAAGCTTTTGATGATGATGATGATGTGGTAAAAGAAAACTGAGGTGATTACAATGATAGAATCAAGCAGGTTATGAGTGGTGTGTGTAACGACTTGTGGGTGAATTGAGGGGGTTGTTGGGGGAGGCTAGTCTGGCGAATGAACAGTTATAAAAAAGGCGATAGAATTGAGCGAGTGATAAAAAATCTGGTCAAAGCCAACACCGACAGACAGCCAGACAAGAAAGGGTCTTTGCCGACTCTCTCTACCTTTGGTGGTGCGCTGGGCTGGCGCCGTCGGCTTGATTGGACTTTCCCTCAAAATGAAATTAGCTACAGAAAAAGATGGGCCTTTGACGGCCCAAGCAAGATTGGCGCTTGGCGCTTTTATTATTTGGCAGAGCGGAATTGGTAGACACGCTGTTTCCTTTTATTCGGCATTATTTCTGTCTTCTTCTCTCCTTCTTCTTTACTTCTTCTTCTTCTTCTTCTTCTTCTTCTTCTTCTTCTTCTCCTTCTTCTTCTTCTTCTTCTTCTTCTTCTTCTTCTTCTTCTTCTTCTTCTTCTTCTTCTTCTTCTTCTTCTTCTTCTTCTTCTTCTTCTTCTTCTTCTTCTCCTCCTTTTTCTTCTCATCCTCCTCCTTTTCTTCTTCTTCTTCTTCTTCTTCTTCTTCTTCTTCTTCTTCTTCTTCTTCTTCCTTCTTCTTCTTCTTCTTCTTCTTCTTCTTCTTCTTCTTCTTCTTCTTCTTCTTCTTCTTCTCCTTCTTCTTCTTCTTCTTCTTCTTCTTCTTCTTCTTCTTCTTCTTCTTCTTCTTCTTCTTCTTCTTCTTCTTCTTCTTCTTCTTCTTCTTCTTCTTCTTCTTCTTCTTCTTCTTCTTCTTCTTCTTCTTCTTCTTCTTCTTCTTCTTCTTCTTCTTCTCTCTTCTTCTTCTTCTTCTTCTTCTTCTTCTTCTTCTTCTTCTTCCTTTTTCATCATTATTATGGAAGGAAAGAGAGAAACAGAGAGGAAGTTGAGGGAAGAAAATAGAAATTTGAGGAAAAGGGAGGAAATCCAGAAACATTTGTCGTGAAAAAATACCGAATATTATTTCATAGGAAATTTACAGACCTACAGGAAAATACTGATAAAATTTACAAACAACTTACGGAAAATTACCCACCTATGGAAAAATACCAAGTGAGTAGACAAAAATATTCAATGGAAAATTACACAGTTATGGAAAAATACCGAGAGTGTTAACAAAAAATATTTAATGGAAAATTACACAGCTATGGAAAAATTCCAAGAGAGTAAACAAGAAATATTGAATGGAAAATTACCCACCTATGGAAAAATACCAAGTGAGTAGACAAAAATATTCAATGGAAACTTACACAGTTATGGAAAGATACCGAGAGTGTTAACAGCAAATATTTAATGGAAAATTACCCACCTATGGAAAATACCAATAAATATTCAATGGAAAATTACACAGTTATGGAAAAATACCGAGAGTGTTAACAAAAAATATTTAATGGAAAATTACACAGCTATGGAAAAATTCCAAAAGAGTAAACAAGAAATATTGAATGGAAAATTACACAGCTATGGAAAGATACCAAGAGAGTAAACAAAAAATATTGAATGGAAAATTCTTCTTCTTCTTCTTCTTCTTCTTCTTCTTCTTCTTCTTCTTCTTCTTCTTCTTCTTCTTCTTCTTCTTCTTCTTCTTTTTTCTTCTAATTCGCCATTTTTTTGGACTTACCAATATATTTCCGAATTGTTTCCACGTGTGATTTCCATTGTTTGTTGCTCAAGTGTGCAGAAAACACAACACTAAAGTTCACTCCATGTCAGTGCGATAGTCTTATCAATGATTGGCCCAAAAATATATATATATTCGGTTAATGCTATGTGGCAAAATGGAATCTAGAATCAAGAAGAATGTTAAACAACAAGAAAGGAGAAAGAAGGAAATCGAGAAAGAATGTAGGGTTGATAACTCATGGAAAATAAGAATAAAAGATTGGACAGAGAATAAAATCTCATCAATCCCGAACATTTCCCTTTTCAAATATTAATTATCTCACCTAACTCAAATATTTCCAAGGCTAGGCGTACACCGGTTAGTCAAGACAAGACAAGGCGAGATTAGTCACGTTTGGTCACAGTAATTCACATAGTTGCTTATGAAGCAGCTCACACCGATGCAATGACTAATCGTTGTGTGTTGCTTCATAAGCAACTTTGTGAAGTTCTGTGACTAAACGTGACTAATCTCGTCTTGTCTTGTATTGACTAACCGGTGTACGCCTAGCTTAAAGCAATATCCAGTCCTCCACTTGAGATCCAAATTTGGCATTTGATTAATCCCTACCCATTCTAAATTCTGCCAACATTTAATTTTAAATCATGCACTCACTCTTCAGTGCGCTAATTCCGGATGGAAGCCACGTATTCTGAAGAAGAAAGCAGGGGTAAGAAAAAGAAGAAAATTGTAGAAACTGGTCGCCCTAAGAGCAGCCTCCTTCCTCTCAGACCTCCGCGGCTATTAAGACAGACTTTCTGTAATTATAAATGAATTATCTGAAGAGAAACGTCTTCTATATTAGAGAACCTGGCGCTCGACAGGCCGTGAGTGAGGGGGAGGGGTGAGGATTCAAGGGATGGGGAGGGGTAAGCAGATAATTGAAGGCGCTAGTTAATGCATTATAAATCGTTCAAAAGCGAAAACTCTCAATAGATTAGTTTCTGCTCGTGGGAGGGCGTAGGGAGGGCGCTTGCCCTTTTTTGGGGCCCTTCGTGGCTGTTTCGAAAGGGCCGCTCGCTGCATTCAACTGGTTTTTCGGTTCATCAAAGCACTGGAAATCAACTGGTTTTACGGTTCATCAAAGCGCAATTCTGTCTTGTCAAGTTTCGGAAGGCCTGGAAAAGTTGGGAGAAGTTGAACGTTTTCAAACAAGCTTCTAAAAATCACGAAATTTTACGATATTCCCAAATATTGCGTCGATTGCAATGGCTAGTGCTAGTTTCAGCTTCAATTTCAGGAATTTCAAGTGTGAGATCGCTCATTCTTCTCTTTTGATGTTATGAGTGATATTAAACTATTATGGTATCATGAATGACGTCATAATATCTTGAAAACTTGAAACTTGAAATGTTTTATTGCCAGAAAGAAAAGAAAACAATACAAAAGTAAATCGGTACATCACTAGAATAAAATACAAAATAAATAATTACCTTGAGATTTGATAATGAATTTTAAACCATCAACAATATCATTAACAATATGGCACTAGCGGCTGAAGATAATATTACGATATATACGATATATTCCATAATATCGTATGAAATATTCAAAAATTCTTAAAAACAAATAGACTTTCAACCGAGTAGTAACCCACTTGGACTATATCTTATCAATATATGCACATTGCATCTATATATACGGTACTATCATTTCAATCCCATTCACATTACAGTATTCCACCATATTGTAATGTTACTCCCTCTACCAAACAGTATATCAATGTAATGTATATATCGTATCAATAATTCATCCCAGTCGCTTGTTAAATGTTTTCTGGATCCATCTAATTTCACCAATGCCCAAGATGGTTGCTTCAAGTCATCTAATGCTGCTCTTTTATGCTTATCTCATCGATGGGCATAATTTAATTTTCGAACGCTGGCTCATAACCTGAATATATAGGTGTCTATAAAAGTCTATATAAAAATCTAGAGGAGAGGCATAGTACACCGGTAACTGATATATACATAAGCCCCAATAAATAATACAGATATATACTGTATACCACCATAAGCAACCATAGTATATTGTAGAGCAACTATAGTTATAAAATCCTGAACTTCCTTCGGGGAAGCTCTCCATCATTGAGCACAGGTAACAATTATAAGAGGAAACCGAACAGCTAGAATAAAACGACTCGGTATTAATTAAAAACTTAATAAAAAATTACTCCATGGCTTAATTCATGGACGGAGAGGTCCATTCAAGCTATAAGGCATATCGTCCTGTTTATTAATTTCTTCTCTTCATCCTTGTTTACCGGTTGCTCTCTGTTGGGATTTAATTTTCATATCGTACCTCTGGACTGTATTGAGCATTCTGAACATTCATGGAGAATTTTTGAAGTGAAGATATGCTAGTCAAGTTTTTCTATCCAATCCAGTAGTTTTGCAGGATTAACTGGAAGAAAGTCAAACTCAAATTTATAACAATGGGTAAAAGCTATGATATGCTAGTGAAGGCTTTCCAATTTATTTAATACTAGCTGTCCTGGCGAACTTCGTACACCGGTACACCGGTTAGTCAAGACAAGACAAGACGAGATTATTCACGTTTAGTCATAGTAATTCACATAGTTGCTTATGAAGCAGCACACACCGATGCAATGACTAATCGGTGTGTGTTGCTTCATAAGCAACTATGTGAAGTACTGTGACTCAACGTGACTTATCTCGTCTTGACTAACCGGTGTACGCCTAGCCTAAGAGTATAACCTACAGTCGTGGCCAATGAGTAGAGTAAACATTACTGTCCGAACTTCTCCACATGAGAAATAATGTAACAAAAGCCTTCTATTGTCTTTGCTATACTGATAACCAGAATAGGCATGGCGCTTAGAATGCTGTCCATAGTGCGGCTTGGAAATAACGCCTGAAGGTTCCTGATTGGAGAGGCGGGGGTCGTGGAGGAGGGGGTTAACGGGGCACAAGCAAAGATACATCACAGACTTGGAGTAGACGAAGTGTGTAAATAAATTAGTTGTCTCTGGGTGAATAATATATTTTGTTGCGTTGTTTTCAGCCCAGTGTGTACCCCTCTGTTGCCCCCGCCCCCCTAACCAGCACACTGTGAACCCCCTAACCTTGATTCTATCACCCTTAAATTCCCCCTCCTCAGTCCCCAATTTCCCCTGTCTTTGTTTGTATTCATTGCCGCGTGTGCTTAGATGGTGGGGGGGGGGGGTCGCTGTACAAAGTGTATACGATACCAACCTAAGGGTAGATAGAGCTTAGAATGGACTTACTCTTCTCTTTATTCTCTCATTTTTCTCTCTTCCACCCACCTTCTTTATCTTCTTCTGCTTGTGATATACGGCATTTGGCCCGCCCCTAAGGCAGTGCACTACTTAGGCCCTACCAGATTCTCTTTTCAACGTTGAAATATCGTCTCGAGCACCACAAGTCTGCGGATAAGAATGAGGGTGAAGATAGGAGAAGAATAGTATGTGTGTGCGTACTTGAAATACTGTTTGCCTTTATTGTACTAAGAGCTTCTGTCCCCTTTAATATACTTTTTTCGACTTTATTCTACCGAGTGACGCATAGCAGGAGGGTTGAATTGGAAGATGTTTTTTCAGTAAATATTATCAATGTAGTTTTTTTGGAATATAGGATAGTTTGAAATCTTGGAACTGTTGATAGCGTATGTGTTGATTTCCATCCGTGGCGAAGCGTGGTATACTTATTTGGTCATCGCCTCGTATATTTTCTATAGGACCATGGAAATCCTTTCCATGGATATTTCCTTCGCCACCATGGAAATTTTCCATGGTTGATGGAACTGATGGAAAAAGATGTTTTTTCAGAAAATATTATCAATGTAGTTTTTTGAAATATAGGATGGTCTCAAATTTTGAACTGTTGGTAGTGTATGAGTTGATTTCCATGGTTTAGTAGTTCCTTGGTTCCATGTTAGCTCCTTGGTTTATTATAGCTGTTATGTGAATAGATTTAGGGGTCAAAATAGACCTCTAGATAAACATAAGAACTTTAACTAGTTATACTTTTGAATATGAAGACCGTAATAAGTTAATATTATTGAAACAATATTTAAAATATTCTGTAATATTTATGAGTAAATTATCAATATCCTCCCACAAAATTCTACTAGTTGGGACTGTTCATTCGAATTTCAAGTCACATTCTCAGAATTATATTTTCGAGAAATCAGAATAAGCATTTTCAAAGCAATCTATAAATAATAAATTAATAATTAATTTACATCCGAAAAAAGTAGCAGTTCGAAGAAGCAATTCTTCCAATTAATGGAATTAATGTATGAAAATTGCTTTTATTCAGTTGGTAATAAAGTACATGTCTCTGAAGCTCTATAAGACCTCTATGAAAGAATTCATTAGAATGTATACGAGAAAACAGACTTATCATTAGCCATTAACCAATTATCATTGTTAGAGAATACTCAAGACAACAAAGAAAAACCACACTCCAGTTCGAAGATAAAAAAAAACAACTCGAGATCAGAGTGTGTAGCTTTTTCTCTTCAGCAGTCATTATTTCGATTGAATTACCTGAAACTCTTCACCTCAAAAGCTCCAGTTGCAGGTGAAGTCTGAGCATCTTCTAATTATTTGACTGCAGATGAATAATAGGTTTATGCCTTGGTCAGTTGGAGAAAGGATTCACCAACCATCAAAGAACTTACTTTCCCAGCAAAGAAAAAGGCTCCCCACAATTTCATGTGGTTTTTCTTTTTGAACCTAAATGACTTGCACAAGATGTGATGTTCGTCTGCAACTTCGATGTAATTAATGTGTTTTTTGTTTGTATAATGAGAGGGAAGTTCAAGGATAATTAGTTACAAGACTGGAACCTATAAAGAATTTAGACTTGTGTCATTTCCAATTTCTGGCTAATTTGTGATTCGCGAACTCTCAATCATATGATTCACAACAAATAAAAATCAGTCTTTATTTTGAAAATGCTCACGGGGCAATTCGTTAATAATTTTGTGTTGTAGTTCAGCATGTTCTCACTTATAGCCACCTCGTGGTTAATTTGTAGAGTGTATATTATCACTGGCAAAACTTCTTTGCCACGTCAGAAACGTATTTCTGATTGTTTAAAATACAAGTCATTTTTATTTTTGATACGAGTCATATTTTTTGTATTCTATTGGAAATAATTTTTTTCTATTTTATTCTATCATTTCTATTTTATTCTGCTCTTCCAATTCTATTCTACCTACTCTATTCTTTCTACTTTCTACTTTCTATTCTAGTCTCTCCATTGTATTCTTCCTATCTTATACTCTCTATTCTGTACTGTTCTTATATTACAGCTGATTCAATAATTGCAACGTAATATAAAAAAATTCAACTTTCTATTCAAAACTTCAGAGATATTCCATTCTCATGGTTTCTATTTGCATTAGAAGTTGAATCCTAACAATCTCTTCTTTCATAACAATGGTATTGAATTTTATCTTTCTTATGTGAAAGCCTCTTAAATTGTTGGACAAGATAAGAAACATTATCTTAGCTTTTTTTTGAAACCCTTTAATATTATTGTCCAAGATTTCAAGATTTGAAGGTATTGGAAGCAATTCGACAACACTTTTATAGAATTTTAATTTTTTTCAAATGTTGTAAATATTAAAAGCAATCTCTGAAGAGTTTTGAAATTTGAAGCAACTTGAAGGAGTTGGAAGGAATTCAACAATACTTTCAAACAATCTAAATTCTTCTAAAATTTTGTCAAGATTTGAAGCAATCTCTGAAGAAGCTCTTTCATTTATTCTTTATTCAATTGGATGAACAGTTTGATCTTGTACCTTTGCCTTTAAACGCACATCAACAAATCACATTCAGCATTCACAGAAATTCAATGAAACGTTTGGCTGTTGTACTGGAGATAGTGGGCGTGGCATAGCCAGCAGCTTACCTGACCGGAGTCGCCATTAAACAAGATACGCTAGTTACAAATGAAGGCAACGCTATAATTTAATCGATCTCTTACTGCTACTAAACTAACAACGACGCCCTGGCTGTATTTGTTTTGCACCATCAATAAAATAGACTCGGGTTCAATATCTAGCATCTCGTGGTTGCACTTTTTTATTCCATTCAACATTTCGCTGCAGTAAATTTATGGTTAGTAATATTCAGTTCATGCCAACTTCAATTACCAATGTCTTTATCGTCAAGATCTCTTCTGCTCAATTTCAGGCTGCGCCTATTCAATTGAATAGTGTTCGTTTGTCTTGGGGCAGTAACTTTTCAACATGATTCACCTGAGGTGATGGATTTATTTATTTATTGGGACTGATTTACAGTATTGGAGATGATTTGTTACTGTTTTTTCAATGTTATTCACCTGTCAATTTGTTGTTTTCATCGAATTCACCTGTGGTAGTTTTCATCGTGTCCTTATAATGTCGTGAGCTAGTGTCATTGCAATATAAGTAGTCTTAGGAAAAGCCAAATGAAGCAGTGCTGCAGTGAACAGCCCAAAAATGCATTATTATAGAGTACAACTAATCTGCTGATATGAGTGATTTTGTAATTTCGTATCAAGATGATTGATAAATGCTCTTCTTCTATCACTTAGCCTACTATTTTATCGTTCAACAATCGTTACAATTTATCGTTGATAAGAAACAGTCAAGTTGAATTTAAAATTGGTTATTGATCATTAAACAAATATAATTCATAATTTCTTGTCTATTGTTAATTTTGAAGAATGTATTATATACTGTATTAAATGTATATATTACTGTACTGAAGTAATGTAGTTTAGTTTTTTTCTTGCAATTGATTGTTGTTTCATAATGCACATTTTTCTGTTGCTGTTGTACTTATTTTATTTGTTCTACTCATCTGTAGTTGGATAGTTAGATATCTAACTTTCTATTCATCTGTAGTTACTTAGGTGATTAGAATCCTGGACATTTTCGTCTATGCTCAACTATAGAAAGTAAAGTCAACAAAATCGACCAATGTCCGTATTGTTTAGATGAGCTTATTCTACAGGCTTGAGACATTTGACTCAAGGAACGGAGTTGAAGAAAATCTATGGCTAAACTTGGTGTCTGTCGTGTAGGGCAACTTTATTGACCTGTCTCGGAGGGGGTGAACTCATTATTATTTCAGTTGCTCAGCTCCTTCCTCCTCAATGCGACACTGGTTTTCTCCCTCTCCACCTTCTCCTTCCCCTCCTTTTCCTCGTTTTCCTCCATCTCCTCCATCTCCTCCTTCTCCTCCTTTTCTCCTTCTGGGCTTCCTTCTCCTCCTCCTCCTCCTCCTCCTCCTTCTCCTCCTCCTCCTCCTACTCCTCCTTCTCCTCCTTCTCCTCCTTCTCCTCCCTCTCCTTCTTCCCCTACCTATCCTCCTTATCATCCTTCTCCTTCTTCTCCTACCTCCCCTACTTCTCCCCCTTCTCCTCCTTCCCCTCCGTCTCATCCTTCTCCTCCTTCTCCTCTTCTCCTCCTCCTTCTCCTCCTTCTCCTCCTCCTCCTCCTCCTCCTCCTCCTCCTCCTCCTCCTACTCCTCCTTCTCCTCCTTCTCCTCCTCCTTCTCCTTCTCTTCCTTCTCCTCCCTCTCCTCATACCCCTCCCCCTCCTTCTTCTCCTCCTTCTCCTACTTATCTTCCTCCTCCTCCTCCCATCATCATCCTCCTCTATCCTCTTCCTCAAGCGACATCTCCCCACTTTCTCAAACTCGTCTACTTTCTCTCTCTCACTCTTTTTCCTCTGCAATTTCCTCATTCCCTCACTTTCTCCCAATCATCCACCGTCTCCTACCCACTGCGAGGGGTGATTCAGTCTCCAAGGCAACACGTAGAAGGAGACTGCGCGAACTTGGTAACTTGACTTTCCGCTACTTGAAATTCCCCCTTTTCGCTTGGGAATAATTTGCTTTTCAAAGGATTTCGTCTGCGCTTGCTGAGATCAAATAGTACACAATTTGGCAACACTGTAATAAATATTCCAATACACAACAGAAGTACTTCGATAGCTCGAAATTCTAATTTAAATACTTATGTACTAAGCTTAATCTATTATTTTTGGGGGATTTTTGTCTTGCACAACTACAGAAAATAAAGTGCGTCAGCATTATATTAAAGTGTATTAGCAATGTCATGTCATGTTATAAATAGTTTATAAAATAGTGTGAAGTAATAAAGTTCTCTATAAAAGTACACGTTAATAATTGTGGTAAATCTATGATATTTTTGTATTCTATTATTCATTTCAACTATCCTTATTTTTCAGACGGTGAGTTTCAACTATTCTATTGGACATCTGTCAAATCATCAAATATGCTTATTGAATCATTACGATCAGTGGAACTGATACTGAACACAAGATGACAGATGTGTCCAGAACAAAGTAAGTTGTAAAGGTTTTTAATATATTTAAACTTGAAATATTAAATTTTATAATACTTCAAATACAAATTAGTTTTGATCTTCATTCATATTTTATTCGATCAAGCGGTACAATATCGAGAAGAAAAGAAAAACGACAGGATTTAACCATAAACGTCTCATACGAAAAAGTATAAAATCAGGTTATATCGAAACAAGAAAATGGTGGCAAAACAAGTTGTGATAGTGAATATTCGTTCGTGGACTGATGTCAGAAACATGTCTCATATTAATTTTGTAAAAAGAAACATTCACTGTATTCAGCAATATCGCAATATTCTACTCATCCATCCAATCCTGAACCCTTCTTTTTTATACTGTATACTGTTTATCCCGGAATGATGAGAGATCATTACTCTTATGCTAATACAGTAGTAAAATCAATAGTATGTTAATACAGTCTATGTTTATGAAAATACATCCTTCGTACGAAAATACGATCGTTTATGAGAATACGTGTGGGTTGAGTGGAAGAGGGGCCTTGTATGCCTCAACTTCACCCACAACACTTTTTTAATGTAAAAAGTGAGAACTTTATCTATCCTTCAATGATATTTAGGCTCTACTCACACTTGGAAACTCAAATCGCGGAAACTCAGCTACTCGGATAACAAACATGTGTTTTCAAATGATGACGTTCAGACAGTACGGTTGCAGGATCATCTGAGCGTCGTCATTAGAAAGCACATGTTTGTTATCCGAGTCACTGAGTTTCCGCGCGATTTCAGTAGCCAAGTGTGAGTAGAGCCTAAGAGCAAATATTGTGGTCCATTATGTTGGCGAATCATATTGTTATGATTTGTGTCTATATTGATCAATGAATAAGTAAGTAATGTGATAAATGCAACCCCTACAACTAACCACAACGCATCCGATATCAACATCCTGAATGAAAAACAAATCTCATCTGTGGAGAGCACCACTGCTTTTCAGCATCTTTCATAAATAACGAATAAATCTCACCTAGCGCCACTTGAATACTACAACAAACCCAGCTCCCCGCTGAGAATCGAATGAATATTTATAAAGCGGCAGATATTGATGTCGGTTAGAAGGGAGTTGATTCGGATGGGACAGTAGCTGGATTCATCATCAATTTGGTGCTAGTACTTTTTCGAGAGTGGACCTAGTGGGAGAGGGAGGGGGGTTTAGGGGCACCCCCGCTGTTAGGAGTGTGGCTCAAGTCGTTCAGTCGACTAATTTGTAAGCGGAGAGTTCACACGTGGGGCTGATCCCCCTGTCCACCCCTAAACAGCGGGGGGTTGCTGTCCAATGATAATAAACCCTTTCAGATCGAGTTGTCGACTTTTGATCTTAGCTACCGTTTTAGTAGGCTATATCCACCTTGCTCTGTAGTTGCAGGATCGCTTGTGTTAAAGTCAACAGTTCTATTTCTTAAAAAACGTATTCATTTATTCAATTATAGAATACAAAATCCTAGAACTTTATGAGCATCAAAGACAATATACTTTAATAAATCGTTATGTCTTTGGTAGCATTCTAGAGTGATGAAACCGTTTCATTCAATGAATCCAAACTCTTTTTTTCTGAAAATTCACATATTATGCAGAACGGTATTTTCCTATTAACCAAGCAGTTATTCATTCAACAGTATTCAAACAGTTTCTTCGGTAATAACGTTCTTCATAAACCGATTTTCGACATAGAGACAATACATGAAAGGTGGAGATATATTTCCAGAACTGAATAAATTCCACGAATGCATTTCAAATACATTTACTGGGTAATTCATTGTTGATGGAAATGTTTTATATTTTTAGAATTATTATATTCCTATAGATTTTTTTATTTATTAAGCCTTCAATTCTTCAATAAATAATGCGAATACGCAAGAAATACATTGCTAAATAGAAGTTAATTTTACAAAGTTTAACTACGGTTAACAAGTCTGAAAATTTCAATGTCATTCATCGAGTTTCAAGGTCTTCTTTATGCAACGATAGATGAGATTTGCATATTTCTTTAGAATCAGATTACAAATTACAGTGAATACTTGAATACACTAATGATATTAATATATTATGGAATAAGTTTGGAAAACACTATAACAATATGTTGATATACAATGATGATACACTATTGATAAGCTACTCCACATTGATGGTACAGTAAACAATTCTTTCTCACATTCTTAGCCTACTTTTCTATATTTCTGTAGAGATTACTACTTGTATTCTTTGATTTCTGCACAAATGTCTCAAGCTAAAAATACTGTCCAAAATTATTGAATGAATGAATTAACAAACTAAAAACTTGTTAAAAATTTTACAATTACCCTATTAAAATTTTCTCAAATTAATTCTCAAGATTCAAAGAGTTTCTTATTCTTTAGAAGTGTTTGAGTGGAGAAATAAAACAACAGCAACGAGTACGCTAGAAACAGAATAAAACCGATAACGACCAACGTGAACAAGTAATTGTTGCAAGTATGCAAATGAGCGCCGGCGAGCTAAGTTGATAAAATGTGTTAATATATTTCGCCATCGGGCCCTGTAATAATAACAGAGAGCCAGGCTATTTGTTTAGGGCTATGCGCGCGGCCCGTAAAAAGGTAATAAAACATTTTTAGAAAAAAGACAGTACGACGAAGATTCATTAGTACCGTGGAAGTGCGTGCGCTCTTATCCTAACCTGTACAGGAGAGGCGTAATGGATTATAAATGGAGCTTGCAAAGTGACTAAAGAGTCTGGCTGAGGCCGCACCTCTTCACTGATGGATACATGTTTCATCTCAGTCAACACCATCTTAAACATTATCATTATCATCATAGGAAACTGAATTCAGATTGTTTTCTATTTTATACTTATGCCAGGTTACTCAGTTGTTCAATAAACTATTGAATCAATAATTTTTTTATGCATTTGAAAACACATGCTTAATGATTCAATACTACTATTGCATCTATAAACTGATTATTTACGACTGAGAAACCTGGTATAAGTTTAAGGCTAGGCGTACACCGGTTAGTCAAGACAAGACAAGACGGGGTTAGTCACGTTTAGTCACAGTACTTCACATAGTTACTTATGAAGCAACACACACCGATTGCATCAGTGTGTGCTGCTTCATAAGCAACTATGTGAATTATTGTGATTAAACGTGACTAATCTCGTCTTGTCTTGACTAACCGGTGTACGCCTAGCCTTATACTTATACCAGGTTTCTCAGTCGTAAAATAATCAGTTTATGGATCCAATAGTAGTATTGAATCAATAAGCATGTGTTTTCAAATGCATAAAAAATTATTGATTCAATAGTTTATTGAACAACCGGGCATTAGTTTTGTGTTTTTCCTTCTTTCACGAAGAAGGAATATTTAAAATGACAGAGGTAACCTACCTATTCAAGAAATAGGTATTTATATTTGTATTTTATATTTTTTTGGTTACAACGTTTTTGTCCCATGAAAGTTATAGGATCTCAAGTTCTATTCAATTTTCTCGAGCATTTTTCCATAATTTTTTGGTTTCTAATCACACTTTTACGAATAGTAAATGATTTAAGCTGTAATTTTCCAAGTTTGACAGATATTTTCAATCATAACTTGTATAAATGATTGTATATTTTGTCTTATATTTTAAGTTACAATTTTCCTATCCCATGCACGTTGTGAGTCTTCTAGTTGTATTTAATTTTGACGACTATTCTTTATTTCTATACTAATTTTGATTTCTCATCTTGCGTTGACTAAGAGTCAGTGGTCAATACGTAATTTTTCAAGTATGAGAACTATTTTGAACTATTATGAACTATTATATAAGAACTATATATGAACTATTTCGTGTTCTTGGGTATATTTATAGAAAGCATCTCACTTATTAACAAAAGTTGTATCAAGTCTCTTTCAATTTCATCAACTATTTTCTCATAATTTTCTGGTTTTCCTTCAAGCTTTTACACATTTTTGCACTTTTACAAATCAAAGCCGCGGATTCTCAAGTGTGACATAGTGTAGTATTAAGATATGATTTATGAAATTTGATTTCTTTCTAGCTATCGTAGTTGTGAAGGTTGTGATACCAAATTACATTGAAGAATATCAAGAAACAGCATTACCTCGATAATGTATTTTTTCTTGTTCTAGGTATTGTCTGTATAACATTACACTTTCAAAATCTCAACTAATACTTGGCCTAGTAGCTCTACCATTGAGGCGTAGACTAAGCAGATAGGTTACTTCTTGTTTTATCTGTGATTATACTCATACTTATGTACGCTTTGATTAGATTAAAGTTTATTGATGAGTAATGTTGGCACTTTTTATATGAATATGTCCGTGTCAAGCACAATAATTCATTCTCAAATTTATTGCCTTCAGCATGTATATTTATAACACTTTGAACTTTGTCATTTACAAATTGTTCAAACGTCAACCTAATTGATAGTCGACCATAGATTATGCCACTTGGCAGCTTGGCATATACTTTAAAATTATAATAATTAATCTCCCGATCAGGGATTTATAATTATAGAGGTACAGGCCAGGAAACTGGGACTAATTTGCATTGAATATCGGTTGGACGAGTGCGAGAGCTCTGATCAAGAACGGATATACTCCGTAAAAGGTAGAAAAACATTTCTAAATGCCTTCCGAACTTAAGAAGAGGGTGATAAGACAGATGAAGTGATAAGTGGAAGAAAATAAAGATTGAGAAGTAGATTAGGATTAAGGAGTAGATGGAAATTGGGAAGTAGATAAGAGAAGAAATAGAATAGGATGGATGTAGATGAAGATTGAGAGAAATGAGGAATAAATGAAAGACAAAGCCTAGAAAGGAGAATAATAAAAAAAAGAAAACAATGAAGGTAGTAGAGGAGTAGGTGGAATGAGAGAAAAGGGGGAAGAGAAGGGGGAAAAGAAGAAAAAGAAGAAGAAGAAGAAGAAGAAGAAGAAGAAGAAGAAGAAGAAGAAGAAGAAGAAGAAAGAAGAAGAAGAAGAAGGAAAAGAAGAAGAAGAAGAAGAAGAAATATTGAAGGAAGGGGAAAATAGAAGAAAAAAGAAGGAGAACAAGAAGAAGGAAAGAGAAGAAGTAGAAAAGAAGAAAAAGTAGAATAAGTGTAAGAAAAGGACAACAGTATGAAAAGAAGACGAAAATGAAAGAAACAAAGAAATGAACTACTAAAAGAAATAGAAGAAGTGATGGTCTGAGTGGGCTGACCAATGAGATGTGAGTATGTATAGCCGAGCATGATTGTGGCTCTGATTTATTTGGCTTGAAATTATGATTAATTGTGCGCTACGATTGAAATATTGAGCTTTATAATCACAAATGGCCGCTGCGCCACCAAGAGCCAGGGTCCACTCTTTATTTATGAGCTGGATCAACCATTCGGTGGTGCTCAACATAATATACAACTCATCAGATACGATCTCATCCACTGTATTCTGATTCAAGAAAGGTGGAAGAGCCTACACGATGGAAACAATGTACAATGTGGTCCATTGTATTCTATATATCAGACATTTTTTTTTGGATTTCAAATTTTGGTTAAAGAATAGGATTAGTTTTGATAACAATGAGTGATATGCTAGATATGAGAGAAAAACAACAGATTCAAAATAAAAAATAACAAAATACGAGATAACCTTGAAAAACCATTTGAGTTCATATTTTGGTACTGTATTAGAATAGGATTTAGAATAGGATCAGTTTTGATAACAGAGAATTATGTGCTAGATAAGGGAGAAGAAAAAAGTATATATAATTTATAAGTATATTTTAATTCCAAGAAACATTTGGGCATTTTGTTATAAGAAAGGCGAAAAATATTAATTTTCAAAATCTGAAAATTGGATTCCAAAATTACTCATATAGAGGCAACCTTCAACTATTTATTGGATTGCATAACATAAAAGAACTTGGAAGGAGAAATACTCCTTTATACTCCTAAATACTAAAAACCTTTATATGGTATCCTTATCTTTCCATTGTGTATTCAAATATCATAATAAAACATGAATATCTAAACTTCTTAAGTACCTTAATATCAAAATCTGAATATTGGATTTAGAAATGACATGTAGAAAGGCAACCACAAATTATTCATTTATTTGATTGAATAATCCAAAGTGTGAACAAAAAATTAATGAGAGAAAAGTGCGATGAAAGACGAAAGAATGATTTTCAGTAGATCCAAAGTACTGCAGAACTGAATTCTTCGATCCGTTCATTGAAACTTCCAATTGAATTGACGTTCTATTACTGTCAATACTGGCCTTTGACGGTTCCGTTAGCTGGACTCCGTTTCTCGACCTTGACACTCAATGTCGAAGGTCAATGTCAAAGATACACGATCAACCTGACCATCTAATTTGACATTATGTTGTATTTATGCATTTACTAGCCAACTATACACATGAACACGAAAGCGTAATTATTAAATTATTATCACTGCACTGTTGATATAATATCAAAAACAGTCGTCATCTCTCATCATCACCTCTCTCATTACCCACGCACAAGCCTAGAGCTCATGTGGGCATCACCCTAAAAAAAAATAGCATTTTTGCAAACTTCGCTTTGAGTTCGTTCAGCATTGGCCTTGATTGAAGGTCAAACTATAACATGACCAACATTTCTCTTGTCAATATTTTTTAATTGGTTTGATACTTAGTTATTTCAACTGGTCATCCAAAATACACCTTCATTTTCCCTAATATTAAAGTCCAACTTGAGATAATCAGCTATTGTGAGATTGAAATTGCAGGTCAGTGTCACTCGATCTGAAACAAAATCAAATTGAATTAAATATTTTCTCAAATTACTTCATTTCCGTGAATATTGGATAATATTTATTCACAATTTATATCAATAAATTCTATATTCTGTATTGATTCACCCAGATACAAGTGCTTTCAAAAAGTAAACAACATTCAAGAGAATAAAAGTCGATTTTTTTTAAAGCTACGTGACACTCAACGAATGTTGTGTAACGAATGTCACAGATGATGAAAATGAAGACTTTCTTCCAATTTTCATGTGGTTATTGTTCCGTACTTTGGTCACACACTGTATATACCAATGTTTGGTCATATACCATTCATTAAATCTTCATAATAGGATCCAAATTCCTCGCTGAGTATGAGTATGCAACCGAGCGTTTTTCAGTAGCTGAATTCTTTCATTTGCTTACAATTTTCTGGAAAGCACGGATTCTGACGTCTTAATTACACGACGCCGTTTACTATTCAAGTACCGTGACGATTACAATTATCATTACTGTCCATTGTTCTTTTGAAAACTGGCGATTTTTTCGCTCTCACACTTTACCAAGTGGCGGAGCCAACAGTAGTTGATGCTTTCAAATGATCGAGATCGCTTTTAACGTTGATTTCGGAGCTGAAATCACGCTCCTTGACTCAATTAATACAGGGAAACTGTCAAATGGAACGTGATGCCTTCATCTTCTAATGTTTCGAATTGCACTTGAGCATGTGGATCTGATATTCTGTGATTATGGATGTATTGGGAATTTGAATATTCCAATTTGAACTAAAGTCTGTTCAGGGAAAGGAGAGACGATATAAATAAACCTGTGCGTGCTAGGAGCAGCTAGACCGATTCACAGTACTGAAATATTATTATTATTACCTGCAGTACGTGATTCCAGTCTGACCTTAAATGAACGTATTGTGAACTGGAATTGGACAGAAAATTTATCGAAAACAGCTGTGAGTCATCGCTTCTATACACACACAAATGCAAACAGCTTCTCTCGACTCCGTGAACAGAGTATAGAATGATGATTCTAGTTCCAGAACTAGAATGACATTGACAATGATGTTTTCCATAATAAGAAAAATCATCTCACAGATTGTAATACTGTACTGTATTAAATTTATGAAGTCATGAGAGTACAGTAATATTTACTTGAAAAGTTCAGATCTCCTAAAAAAGTTCTAGTAAATTGTTTTGTACTCGTTTTCCTCATTACCATCCATGCTCCAATGTTTCCTAGCATTTTCTCTGTCTTGCTATCAGTTGGACGAGCGTTTTGGGAACTTGAACATTTAGTAAAGACCTGAAAAGATTCAAGTCTCGTTCGGACACTTTTTATTCCGAGACCAATTTGAATAGTTTTTTCTTCTGAAGAACGAGTGCGTGTGTTTGGTTTTCTTTTTTGACCACACGCAATTTTCTTGTCACTTTTTTGACTGTTGGTATCTCTCAGTTTCCAAGAGCGAAACAATTCAACCACTGTCAGTGTTACTCGTTTTTACGGGCTTCTTTTTTAGGGCTCGGTTAACACTCTTTTAAGACTTTTGTGTTGAGGTTAGATGACCACCAGGGCTTTGAATCATGAATTCTAGAGAAGGAATCACCCTGAGATGGAAATGATGCCATTTATATCATAATAATGTTGAGTTTAAGTTTCATTTTAAGTTTTAGGAAGAAAAAAGTCGCTGCTTACACCCCAAAACTTCTTCAATTTCTGAAGTTAGTCGCATAAATAGTCCAAATATTGAGTATTTTGTCATTTTCACTATTGAAGACAAGGTTATTTGGTTGAACTCTAGTGTAGGCTACTAACGAGTATAATTACCAACCTCAGTCTTGATCAGATTATTGAAAACATTACTGAGGTTTCTCTTAAAGTGCATTTAGACTATGTAACTTTGTTATAAAACACTTGTCATGTAACAAGTTTCACAAAAATGTTACAAATGTTATATAACAAAAGTTACAGAAAACTTGTTAAGTAAGTCATTAAGTAACTCATTTTCAAAGTAGGTGGGTAATGAGAACAAGTTGAGTCGAATCATCAGTAATTTTGCATCCAAACTTTCCCATACTCCTTGGACTTTATTCCGTAACCCCATCTCCAACTCGACCACTTAGTGCCTTCTGACATTTGTGGAATTCATGACTCATGACTGTTGTGCAGCGAAGGCAGTGCATGTTGAAGGATACTGTATAATCGGCTATAAATTAGGCAGCGTTTTGTAGACTTGAAATTGTTTGAAAGCAATAATGTTCTCTGCACATATAACTGGCACATTTACTGCGGGGCCCGTCTCCTGCAGAAGGGCTTCAAGACACACAATATATTTAATACACATACTGAACGTAACATAGGCCTACACACATCCAACTTTCGCGTAGCCCTCTGAGACATGCGGCCTCCACAAATCTTCTTCTTTCTCGTATCCTACACATATCACACACTAGAGTTAGCTGTCACCCTTCTCCCCAGTTTGCCCTAGGGTACGCTAACCGACGTTCGTTTCAAGATGTAGTGGCATCATCGGTGCTTTTTTTGATAATTACAGGTTACAAGACTAGCAGAACACATTTAAAACGTCTGTGGATCTAGTGAAAAGGGTCTGTCTGCCCAAACTTTTGTTTCCTACTTTGTTTTATACTACTTTCGGCTGGCTCTTCCTGTTTTTCTTCATTCGTTCAGTCTTCCTCTTTCTTGCTCAGTATAATTCTGCCGCCTCCGCTTTCTTTCATCATCATCATCATCATCATCATCATCATCATCATCATCATCATCATCATCATCATCATCATCATCATCATCATCATCATCATCATCATCATCATCATCATCATCATCATCATCATCATCATCATCATCATCATCATCATCATCATCATCATCATCATCATCATCATCATCATCATTCTTCTTCTTCTTCTTCTTCTTCTTCTTCTTCTTCTTCTTCTTCTTCTTCTTCTTCTTCTTCTTCTTCTCTCTTTCATGTTTTCTCTCTTTCCAGTATATTTTTGCTTTACATCTACTCATGCCATAATCTATAAGCTAATGTAAATTTGACGAATAATTAGTTGTATATTTATTATTATTATTCTAGAATTTAAGCCGTCATATCTGTTATCTACATGTATAAAGTAATAAATCTAAATCTAATCTAATCATATTTATTTTACACAAACAGCATCATATTGCCTATCTCCGCTTCATCCACATTTTTACACACATCATAATCATCATGTTCATCATTCATCTCAACCATCTCCCTCCCTCTGTTCTCTTACATCTTCCGCCCACCTTTCCGCTAATTTGTTGAGCTGTAAATAATTTTTGCCTTTTCAGAAAACTTTCAGAATATAGCAATTAAAAACAAGAAAGTATCAGCCTAGTGTCGGCAGTTTTTTGTTGTTTTCTCTTATTTCATCGTTGGGAAATAATTTTGTATGGCAATGTTTCGGCTGTGTTTTCGTTCCAAATTTTTTTATGACACTAGAGTGAGGGCTGGAAGGAAGTGTGAGCGCCTCAGGGTGTGAGGGCTGAGTTGAACATGAGTTGTGACTTGGAAGTCATCCCAGTGCTATGGCGTGACCTATAATTAAAATTGCTGAAATTTTTTTGTAATTTTGCTGTGAATGGTTTTTCGTTTCAAACATCTGAGGTTTCCATGATGTTTTGTGGGAGAATTTGAGAAGAGATTTTGAAAGTTATAGATACAAGAAGTTTTCAATCTTTCAAGATCTTGCCTGTGGTATTCTCTTATTTTACTTGAAGTTTTCATTATCTTTGAAGGGTGAATGTGAGAAAAGACCTTGTAAGTTATGAAACTCAGTTACTTCTTGTAAGGAGTTTCTATGAAACTCCTTGAAACGAAAAGTGGAGAAGTAAACAAGGAGCAAAGCTAGTTACTTCTTAATAAAGTCTCTAAAACTCCAATTGAAACTACAATATTCATGTTCTATTATTTATTTTTCTATGTACTTCACCAAATGATGAAATACAGTATAAGCAAGTGATCGGAACTGTACTAAGATCCGAAATGATTTCTATCATTACTTGTTAACCCCAATGATATTTCTTTTGAACAATTTGTTCTTTCTCTAACGCTCCATCACTGTAATTGCAGATTTAATTTGTTAGACATGAAAAGACACATAAACCGTTACCGTTACACAACTAGGCCTATCAGTGTTGAAGAGAATACTATCAGACGAATAAACACAGTGTGAGCTCAAATGACAACTCGATTAATTCACTGGAAATCTTATCTGACTCAATTTGAGCGATCGAATTGAGGAATCTCAATCAGACATGAATTGAGGGACTTCAGATAGGTTGAATGTAGGACTATGAACTAATTCACTTGATCTCACATGCAAACATGAAATTAAAGAAACTGTTATATCGGAAACACTCATATCACTTTAACTCACTGATGAAGATTCAAATGACAACTTGTTTATTTTAAAGTGTACATAATTGCTTTAATGGAGATTGATGAGATAAATATGATTACTAATTTTGTGCACTTGAACCGTTTTGCAAATAGAAAATATAGTGACGAGTTCATAAGCGGTTTGTCAATCATTATGCAGAAGTGCTTCTTCAAGTGTTTAAGTGTCAAGTAAACAGTCAATCTCTATCAATTCGTGCTGTCTGGTTGATTACAAGTGTAATAACATAGGATGTAATCCTAAATACATTTCAACATGGTATTAAAATCTTCAAAGTATAAAACGTACTCTATGTTATGTGTTCAAATGATAAGTAAACAGTCAATCTCAATCAATCCGTGCAGTCATGTTTTCAAGTGTACTAATAACGTAGTTGTCAACCTAAATCCATGTAGTTGTTTGTGGCAAAACAGTTCATTATCCGGTTTGAGTTGGTGAAAATCGGCAGCAGCAGCGAGCTCTGTCTGCGGAAATGAGAGGTTGTCTGGCTAGACACCTACTCACAGCTCCTAACTTATATACTGTAGTGGATTGTAAGGAGGCTTTTTAATGTACATTATTATTTTGGTGTAGTTTCGTGCACGGCAGCTCAGCCGGCCAGCAAATAGTAGGGTACATGACGGGTTGAAGTGCATTAAGTGTGAGGGAGGGAGGAGGTATAAATAAGTAACTGGAGGTAAGTAGTGTGTGGCATGGATGTTGAGGGGGCAAGGTGAAGGGGATGAGGAAAAGACGAAGAATGATAGCAGAAGAAAACAGAAGAAGGAGAAATGGAAGAAAAAGAAGAAGATGAAAGGAAAAATAAGGAGAAGAAGATAATAAGTTGAAGAAGCAGAAGCAGTAGAAAGCGAAGAATGAGGAGAAAAGAAGAATAGGTACAGAGAGGAGGAAGAGGAGGAGGGGGGGAGGAGGTGGAGGAGAAGAGGGGGAGAAGGAGGAGTGGGAGAAGGAGGAGAGGGGGAGAAGGAGGAATGGAGGGAGAAGGAGGAGGAGAAGAAGAAGGTGGATAGGAGGGGGAGGAGGAGGGAGGAGGAGGAGGAGAAGAAGTGGTTGAAGAGGATACAGAAGTAGTGACGGAGGAGGAATACAAGGAGAAGACGAAAGGGAAAGAGGAATTAGGAGAAGGACAAGAAGAAGATGTAGGAGGTAAATGAAGATCTAGAAGTAGATAGAAGAGGAGGAAATGTTGATGACGAGGATTTGGGGAAGGATGAGAGAGAAGGAAAAATAGAGAAAGGAGATAAAAATGATCAATAAAACAGAGGTTAGGTGGAAAAAGAGGAGAAGAAGGTAATTTAGAGAAGAGAAGGAGAAGTTAGGTAAAAGGAGAGAGAAGATAAATAGACGTCGAAGAAGAGAAGAATAGGGAATAGGGAATAAGTAGGACAAGTAGAGAAACAAGAGAAGAATAACAAAAAAGATGATAACGTAGAAAGAGTAGAAGATATTCTTGGGCAGAGAAGAAGAGACAAAAATTAGCAGGGAATGTGAGAAAGTGAAGTAAAGAGAAGTGATTGTTAGCAGAAGAAGATTTAGAAGGAAAAGTGGATAGTGAGAAGGAAAAGAGAGTGACAAGGAAAGAGAAAGAAGGGAGTTAGACTAAGCGATCGGTGAATGAAAAATAGTAGAGTGAAGTGAAAGAGGTGGGGAAGGAGATGTAAGAAGAGAGTTAGGAGAGAAAAAAGAAAGAGAGATAAAGATGAAGAAATAGAAATAGAAGAAGAAGAAGAAGAAGAAGAAGAAGAAGAAGAAGAAGGAAAGAAGAAGAAGAAGAAGAAGAAGAAGAAGAAGAAGAAGAAGAAGAAGAAGAAGAAGAAGAAGAAGAAGAAGAAGAAGAAGAAGAAGAAGAAGAAGAAGAAGAAGAAGAAGAAGAAAGAAAGAGAAGGAGGAAGGAAGAAGAAGAAGAAGAAGAAAGAAGCGAAGATGCAAGAAGTAAGACAAGGCCTCCTTCCGTCCATCCGCAGGCTGTAGGATGTTGTAAGCTACCAAAAATTACCCTCTTTATAAGACCTCCATTGCGCGCTCAAATAACAGCTGATTGTGGCTTGAACTGTCAGCTGATGAAGATATTATTGTTGGGGTTTCTTATGACAAAGAAGGAAAATAATGTATTCAAAGTTCTTTTTTAATTGGGGTAGGAGGGTACGAGGTAACTTGTGTGGCCAGAGTATTCCTTTGTCTTACAATTATTAGGGAAGTGCTGATACACCTAGGTTTTGTGGGTGAAGGGTAGAGTTATTTCCTTTTCATATTCTCATTAGCTCCTACTTGAATCCAGTGTAATACATATTATAATAGTTTGCATTGTATTTATAGGACTGAACTCTGGTATTAAAGAGAGGCATATCGAGTTCTTCATGAGAATTAAAAATTTTGAAATAATGTGTTTAGAAATGTAGGAGAATATTGCGAATATGTCACATATTCTATTCCAGCTCATTGAGGTGGATTAAAATTAAAATTATGATGTTCTTCATATCATAAAACATATGAAGTTATTCATGAGAAACGAATCATTTCATCTATAGTCAGGTATTTTTATTCCTTGAGTATTGAAAAAAATAAGAGATAGCCTTTCAATGAACACTAAAACTGTATCATCATTTGAATCTTTAACTTTTGAATTTCATCATATCATTTCCATTACTATTATTATGTGTCTTTTACTTTTTGTTTTCTAATAACTTTCCTTACATTATCTTTATCTTATCATAATATTGAAATCAATACGACTATGTAATTCAATTCTAGAATTTTCATACCGTTCTATTATTTTAATTATAAAATTATAAAATTAGATCACCCCGTTGTCGAATACCGTATCAACTTGACTCTTGACCATTCTTGCATTTCTTTATTCTGATCTACGATTCACATTGTTGTGATCCAATAACGTGCACTTGAACCATACAAATAAAAACAAATAGTGTATAGTTGATAGTATAGTGGGTAAAACTACTATATTGCAGGGTTGAGGGAAGATTCACGGAGGGTGGAAGTCAGACACACTGCCGTTAAAGTAACAGCGCTCTCAGCGATTTGTAATGACTTCCTGCCATTATACATCAACACACCAGTCACTTCCCCCTCCCCCTACCACTGTACTCTCAGGATTCACTCAATGCAAGATGTCACTAATAAATAAGGCAAACGCGTGACACGTTTATTGATCTCATGAGTTTCAATGAGAACATCGAAGTTCGTTATGAAATTAGATTTTTTGAAATAGGAGTAGATTGGCTGCAGTCAGAGATAATCTATTCATTGGTTATAGGTTGTTATTTGGTTAGTCTATGCTATAGTACATAGAAGCTTGGATGGTAATGTGACTGGTCTATGGTACAAACAATATTGAATAAGCGCTGGCCTTGGGTCTAACTGAATGTTGAATGAAAAATATTATTCGTTATGAAAACATTATTTCCATTCGTTCAACTAAAACGAAAGTAAGTGAGTGATGCGATAATGCTGAGAGTGAAACTGTTAAAAGATTTGAATTTTAGTAATTGCTAAAGACGATTGCTAAGAGAGTTGGGTTGCACCAAGCAAGATCATTTTGATCCAGGATCAGTTCAATGGTAATCAAATGCAATCAGCAGATTCAAAATACTGTAGTTGATCACGATTGGTGCATCCATAACACCGAAGCAATAAGCAACAAGCAACTAGCAACACATGGATAATATGATCGTCTACTCTGTACAATCAAATAGTCCAATGCACACCTAGAGCAGCTTTTTCAAAGCTGTTTGGAAAGTTGATAAATACCACATCAGATATATTTTTTTAGAAAGAAAATCACTAATTCATTCAAATATTACTTATTACAGTAAAAATTCAGCTAACTGGTGATGATGAATCAGGCATATTTAAAACAATAATTCGCTCTCCATCTGCCATGATTTCAAAGACATAGATCCTGCATGTTGTGATTTTTTGAAAAATCTTTGTTATTCTTTAAACAATCTACTGTTATTAAATCTTTTTTTATTATCATGGATAGACAGCTTCATCAATTGAAATTGCATTTAAATTCAATAGCGCAAAATATATCTCCATTTCAATAAAAGACTGAACTTATATCATCTCTGAATTTATTTTGTTTATGCAGAAAATTTCTATTTTATAGAGAAATCAATCACATCCTTTTGTATTCCTTCTTTCTTTCACACAAATCTGTTTTCAGAAACTTGAGCTCTTCCATTCTCTCTCTCTCTCCCTCTTTATTTCTCTCTAAGAAAGAGAAATACGCCACCATACGGCGTGCAGAACTCGTAAATATCTGTACGCATTTCGCCGTATGTCACAGGCAACTATGTAATTAAAGGCTATAACTCGAGCATCGGAAATAACTAAGCGAACTTGAAAAAGAACTAAGCGCCATCTTATGTGATCCTTTTTTCAGCTTACCTACGCTTTTCTCTAAAAGGCAACCTCCATTTGTTAGCATTAACATTGTTATTAGAATGTGCCATTGACATCTGCAACGAGAGAAATGCTAGGTTTATCGGCTTATCTTCACTTTTGATCTACTCTGTTTATCTACTTATGGGCGTAGTTGAAGCTTTATGACTGTTAGCGAACTGGATATTTCAATTGGTTTCAATTGAGCAATAGATGGGCAGGCGGTTATTAACTGTTCAAATAAACGTTGTACAATCTGATCGAGTTTGAAAAAACCCGTGAAGATCGAATGAGTCATTTGTGGATAACTTTAGTAAACATTTCAGGATGTGATCGAATTGTGAAAGTTTGGATGAAGTAATCTCAATGAATGGGAGAATAGATGAATGAGTCATTTGTGAATGAATCTATGAATCAATGAATGAAAGGGTTGTAGGTTACGGTATATTATGAAACAACGTAATAGAGGGCAACATATAAGAGGATATCATGAATATTCACAGTTATAGTTTCATTATTTGTGAGTGTAGATGATTGATAATATTATGAGAAGTAACCCGATTTGTTCATATTGAATAAACATATTTGAACATAAACAATTTTACACATTCATCCATGGATCATGGGTGTATATCATGAGGGATGGGATCATTCCCTTAGTCTGTGATTGCTGTCAACGCAAAAAAAGCTCATTGGCTCATTGACTGATGGAGTTACTAAATAAGGTAGAAAATAGATCAATATAATATTTTTATTATTGTAAAGTACTGTATTGTAAATATTTTTTTATTTATAACATATAATCGCTATAGTAATCAAATGGAAACATTCCTAGCAAGGTTCCACCTAGGTCCACCTATTTCAACTAGATACGTATTTGCATATGTACTAAAGACGTACTACAGAGGCATATCTACTAAAGATCTGCTATCTAGTCTTTCTAGCCTTAAAGTCCTGCCTGGCTACACCTCTCACAAAATTCTTCGTCATCAAAATGTAAACTAATGATGGAATAGATTGAAAATCTGAAATTTATGACCATCTCATTAGCATTCGACCGCCAAATTATCCCAGCTCGGTCACTCGCCTAAACAAATTACACTAGTTCAATAAATAACATCAGAGAGCGCAAACAATGTACTTTTAATAATCTAGTGGAAATGATCACAGATAATTTGTCCAGGCTTTGGGATGGAATCTAATATTCAAAGTAGATAATAATTCCCGCGCGATTAGCGCCTAATGATTTTTTCGGTTCCTCCAAAAAGAGGTGGAGACCAGGCCAAGTTCTCATTTTTTCACGACAAGTTGTGTCTACTTTATTTTCAATTTTCGTCTGGTTATTAACGAGAGGCGATCGGGATTTGAAAGCGAAGAGGACGCGGGGTAGGGAGAAGAAGAGATTAAAATGTAGAAGATTAGGAAGGAATAGGTGAGTGGAAGATGGAGAAGAAGGAGAACAAAAGGAGAAGAAGATGAAGAAGAAGAAGAAGAAGAAGAAGAAGAAGAAGAAGAAGAAGAAGAAGAAGAAGAAGAAGAAGAAGAAGAAGAAGAAGAAGAAGAAGAAAGAAGAAGAAGAAGAAGAAGAAGAAGAAGAGAAGAAGAAGAAGAAGAAAGAAGAAGAAGAAGAAATCGAAGAAGTAGAAGAAGAAGGTGGAGAATAAAAGGTGAAGGGAAAGGAGAAGATGAAAATGTATAAGAGAAAGAAGAAAAAGGAAAAGGAGAAGGAAAGGTGAAGAGAACGGAGAAGATGAAGATGTAGAAGAGGGAGAAGAAAAAAGAAAAGGAGAAGAAAAAGAATAGAAAAGGGGAAGAGAAAGGAGATGAAAAAGGAGAAGATGGAGAAAAAGTAGAAGAAAAATTTCAGGTAGGTTGAGGAGGAGGTGGAGAAGGAGGAGATTGAAATTAAAAGAATCAACAAGAGCTTGGCTGATTTTGATCGGTCCAAATTTCTCGGCCAGCCAGCTTCTCTTAAAATATCATTAACAATCTTAAGTAAGGTTAAATATCGAGCAGACGAAGGCTATGTCATCAAGTGGGTAGGAAATATTATAGTAAAAGGTAGCTGATTGATGTTTTCTGAGTTGTTTTTCTGAATCAACTCTTAATGATGACTGTGGTGCTTTAAATGGATTAATGATTGGGTGAGCTCGGTTAGTGGTGGGGAAGGGGGGGAAGAGGGTCATTACCAGACGTTAAAACCTACGAACTTGGAGAATATACAGTAAATGTAGGATATAAATATAGTAGAGGGAGGAGGTCTGATGAATGGAGTGACAAGGAAGTCTGAGAGTTGAGATGCTCAGTCAAACAAGAGGAGTGGTAATGAAACAAAGCCTATCATCGTTACCGAACATCATTAATGAAGAAGGTTTGATCCGACTCTTGAAAGAAACTAACTGATGAGAGTTCGTTAAGGGAGAGACGCAACAATATTTATGAGGCTGTTTGCGATTTGTCAAAATGAGTCGAAATTAATCAGAGGGACGGAGAGTCAGGCAGAACTGAAACGAACTGGAAATCAGATGAAGATGGATTAATAAATAGTTACACCGAGCGAGACGATGATTAGATATTATTTATCGTAACCAAGTTAGATGACCAGAAATTACATACATATTCACTACAAACACTAATATCTGTAGTTTCAAATTGATATATTTGAGAAAGATTAACGATTTTGAGGTTAGGTTGGGTGTGAACGTTGAAGAAAAGTGATGACAGCGCTGTCTGGTGGATGAATGCCGTATCAACGATAACTAGGCGGGAAGTTGATAGGCGAGTAACAGAAAAACAATTAAGGATATGATTGAGGACGAAGGTGGTCCTTTTTTGGATTGAATTGATTAACTGGAAGTGGTATTAGAACAGGAAACAATCATGTTTGAGAAGGGACATCTTGATAAACGTTACAAAACATTATAACAATTATAGGAATGATTTAATAGATAAATTGATTAATTTAATAAGATTTGTGAATGCTTCAAATGTGGTCATGGAGTGATAGCCTACATTTTACAGTTTCTCATCCTTTTTTCATTCATTTGATGTAAGTCAATCAGTTCTCAGACATTTGAATAGATAAGCTGATCTGTTCTGAAAATTTAAGTGTGTTGATAATGCTTTTGAATTGTATCAATTAAAATGACTTTTATATCAGAGTTGTACTCGTATTCATCAAATAAATAATTATCAAATCCTCACACATTTGAAAATTTTTTAGGAGACTACTGCAAGATTATCAACTAAAGGGGTTTAAAATGTTCTAATCTATTGAACGTATTCCTACAATATGTTCACCCCAAATTGCGTATTTTCACGGTAGTCGAATTAATTGGCAATCGACCGGCAGACTGCTACAACAATAAGAAAGTATTTCTTTATCTCTTTAAAGAGCCATTATTGCTGAGTTATTCGTGATTGTCATTGTTTCATAATGTTGAGCTTCAAGAATATTAAGGAATAATAATAGATAACAAAGTTGACTCTATTTCTGCATAAAAATGAAACAAGCATGTAAGTAACTAAAGTAGGAAATGCATTTTATTTATATTTATCTGTAGCATGAGTTTTGTTTTTGAACAAGAACAAACAAATAATACAAATTTTCAAACATACACTTTTCATAGTATCAACCTCATCATATTCATAATTATGTTCATTTCATTACTTTTAAACAACAACAATTTAATATTATCATCTACGAATGATACGAAACAGGCATTTTAGCAAACTGAACAATATAAGGATCAATGCAATCACCCCAATTACTTTCACCCTCTTTCATCATTACTTCCTTTTCTTATTTTTTTCTCCAGCCGTCAACACTTCTTCAACCCCACCCAAAAATCTATTTCGACGTGAACCTGCTCATCCATCAAACATGACGTCATAAATCACGTGATCTGCTAAAGACAACAGACAAGTCCTCCTTAAGTCCGCCTTGAGAGAGCTCTGCTCCGCACCTGAGCTTACTCTCAGCTGTCACTAAAAGTGATTGATTTAAGTGACGGATTGGCCCTAAAGTAACTGCTACCGGAACTGTTAGGGGGGAGGGGGGCTACTGTCACGAGTGACAAATTTTCTATCTTTGAATGCATCGAACTATTTTCAATCTTCGTCATTGCTGCTGACAATGGCTTGCGATGATTTTTTCTAAATCACATTACACAGAAAATGTGAATAGAAAGTGGACCATTATTGTTCGAAGGGTGAAATTTCAGATATCATGAAGAATTTTTTAAATTTAGATGAGCTTTAGATTCTATTGAATAATTTAAGATTTCACATGGAAATTTCATGAGTTTCCATTCCAAATCATGTTGTTTTGGTTGTTACACCATTATCAATCCACCAATATACTACCCCTGGTTTATCAGAGAGTGTAACCCATACATCGTTATTTTAGGTTTTTAATGAATTCAAGACTAACCAAATACACTCAGTACTGCGAACGTAGCTACTCTGAACTAATTGAGATGGTGCTGAGTTTATTTTACATTTCCACCCTTTGTACATATTTTTTCTAAATTACAATCTTTTAATATATTTAGTACAAAACCTGTACATTTAGGACCACTAACCTTTATTTTGGCGCAAACCGCATCTGAATTCGCACAATAAAATGGCAACAGTGACTGTAATTAGTTTTGCAAACCTTTTCTAATATTATATTAAGAGAAATATGTTACTTTTTATTTTTCAAAAGATTACCAAAATCTTAACACCAACCCTAGCTCAAGTACACATTTTGGTAACATGAAAATCTTTGTCAAGAGTAATAAATTTTCAATTTTATTCTCATGGTTAACTAACATCCAAAATAAGTGTGCTTGTAAGAGACTTAACTACAGCGTTGTACACCGCTGCACACACGTTCAAACAAAAAATGACAATGGTTTCGATGTTGAACAGGGCAGGATGGTAGATATTACTTCACCTTCCTCCAAACAGGGTTGAAAAGTAGAGAGGAAGTTGAACAGCGAGAGATAAAAGAAAGGCAGGATGATGCTCACCACGGGTTTCAACAAAGTACCCCAGGAGAGGTTTGCAGCAGGGAGGGACTCCGCCCCCTTATGGGTCTTGTTTCGGTCTCGCGAGGAGAGAAAAGAGAAAAGGGGGCGTGTCTGAAAAAGACGAAACAGAGCAGGGTTGGTATTTTGTTATGGTGGTGGCGAGGGTGTCGAGAGAGAGAGAGAAAGAGAAAAGTGATCGAGGATGTGAGATGAATTCACAAGAGGGTGCGCGCTCCACTGCGGAGAAATTGTGAAACTCTAGCGCCACCGTCGCGTCCTATCCATACAACAACGACCTATCCAATATACCAGCACACTACACATATACACTCGCAGCGTGGGAACAGCATTAGAGGACCGGCGAGTCCAAATACCTGGCTGCGTTCAAATTAGATTTATGCTCCTCCCCAACTTAATTGAGGGACCAACAATTAAACAGCATGGACCGCTGCTTCTTCTTTATCTTCTTCTTATTTTTCTTCCTCTTCCACCTTTTATTTTCCTACTTCATTTTTTTCACCTCCTTTTTTTAATAATCATCCTCCAGGCGTTGTTTCTGCTATAAGGCTCTCTTGCTGGCTAGTAAACATACCCACACACAAACTCACTTGTACCTTCAAACAAATTACAACACTCACCGAAAACACCCAGAAACCCTCTCTAGGGTTTTTCAATTTGAATTATTAAAGAGCATAGTAATATCGCCACAATCGAATACAATAATGATCTTGTGTTTGTGTGATAATAATAATTGTTTGCATAATTTAATTGTTTTTCATAGTGATAGCGCCACAATCGAAAACAATAATGATCTTGTGTGGTGATATTTATAATTGATTGCATTAATCAAATTCAACTAATTAGCTGGATATTTTTAATTATTTCGAAGAGTGGAGTTGAAAAGATGATCAGCTTTAATTGAAAATATCGGGTTATTGAAAATTATTTTGCTTACGTGTGGATAGGCTCAATGTTGAAATCTAGCTTTAGGGCTAATGAGAATGTTGGAATGGTGAGAATATTCAGAAAATGCCAAGATGAAAATTCTGTTAGCTGTAAGCATAAACTATTTCATACGATGGAATTTGGGGTTCTTCTGCAAATGTCTCACCAATGCAAATAGTAAAAGGGCTCTATAAACATTTTTATAGAGCCTTAACTAGAACCAATTGAAGAATATGTGGTCAGTACAATAACAAATGACGTCATTTGATGGTTTTTAAATGCGATTGGATTTTCAAGCAATTGGTCGTCAGTTCTTCGTTCCTAAAAGACTAGTTCGACTGTAAAGACTAGTAAGACTAAGACTAAAATACTAGTACTGCCGGACTTTATTATAACTTTGGACCTGACACTAAACTAAACTAAACTCCTTAAAGCTTCTCCAGGCAGTAAGAAATAATATTGAAGGGAACCAGACAACCAGTGAATATAATTCGAGTCTCGATTTCTTGAATCTCGAAATTATTTTGATGAAAACCAGTGAACATACTAAGTCGAGACTCGATATTCTGTCAATATATTTTCGTCGCGTGCAAGAAACGTTGCGTTGAGAACAGAACCAGGCTTAGCAGCGTAGCAGCTATTGGGTAGGTCCAAATGATGGCCACTTAGTGACAGAAAGAAGCCAGAAAATCACCATCACTACTACTCAACGAGCGTGAATACTTCCTAGGCCATTGTTCTGCATTGTTTGCTTTCTCGCTAGTTGCGCAGGCATTTCCTCTTTCCAGCGCAAAATGTTCCGATGATTTTGCGTGTAGGAAATATTAGACTTGCCAATTGAACGCCAAAGGAAGCTCTTGGTTGCGTTCATCACTGGAAAATTACTGTTGTTTGGCTCACATGCTTCGGTTTCGTAGCTTACTAGGTGGGCGCTTGGGTTGTTCACGAAAATTGAATGTTGGATTGATTTTTTTGCGTTCTGAATTAGAAGTCCTAAATTCTATAAGCTTAATAGTAAATATTTATAGGTCTAAACAATTCGAGAATATTAATCTATCACTAACAGCGATTTCAAACAGTTCTTCAAGTGTTTACACTTCTCTCACATCGGAATGCTTCTATTTGATAAAGAAGTCCACTTAATTAAGGAATTCATTGCTCGAAAATTGGAAAATTCTTTCACCGCTAATGCCTGAGTCAAACCTTCATAATTATCATGTAGAGATTTAGATTCATAGAAAGGCTATATTTTACTCATATTTGGAAGCTATTGCTTGACATGGTAGTTCAATCAATTCAGGAATTCATTGTAGGTCTACTCAATTAAGGAATTTATTGCAGGTCTACTACTCTATTCAAGGATTCATCTATCTATAAACAAAGGTTTCAAACCGTTATATCGAGTAGTTTCACAAAATGGAAGGAATCTCCATTCTTTACACACTGGAAAACTTCAGTTTACAAATTTTAGTATGTGAACTGTATTGTTTTAATTCAAGTGAACTCAAACAGTAGTTTTGAAATTGAATGGAAGACTTTGAATGACGAGCAATGCCCATGAACCTCGTTAGTAAGTCAATTAATGTAAAGGAGAGGAGATATTTCAAGCGCAATATGGATTTTATCAATAATCTTATAAATTGGTGAGTAGAAACTCTAAAACATGGTATTGGATTTCACGTACAAAATATTGAATGGTTCATGAAAGCCGGGATCGAGGTATTATGGAAAACAGTTCCAGTCAGGTTCAGAAGAAATTGAGATGCTGGTTATTAGCATAGAGAAGCGTACTACAGTAGTCTATTCTCTGTGTTATTAGCCAGTAGATTTAGATTAGATTTAGATTTATCACTTTATTCATGTAGATCACAATGTCAGCTTAAATTCTAGACTTTATAGCACAGAGAACAGATTAGAGATAATGCTTCTCTATGCCAGTAGCTTGCAAAAGGACCTCAGAAGAAAAAAAGAAGGGATGACAATAAAATTTTGTGTATCGTTAAGAAATTGAAAATACTATTCTGATTGGTTAAAGATAATACTTCAATGTTGATTGGTGATAGATTGATTCAAATGAGAATTCTTACTCCAGACTAATATATTCATGTCCACAGCAAATTGGGATGGAAAATAAAATTATTCCTACCTCATTTCGCAGGTATATTATATAAAATGCATCAGTTACGACGTGACAGCGTTTAATAGGGTTTCAGGTCAATGGGAATAATCGGTGTTATTATTGGCCTCTCGAAGGAACCTGGCTTTAATCTCCACCCGATTCTGTTCTTATAGTCTATTAACGGTTTACAGTATTTTTATCAGCACACAATATTAAGATAATAGCCTCCATACGTTCAATCTCATGCTCAGAAACCCGTTTATAATCTGAACCCATCTTGTGGAAATTATTATAAAATAATGAAATTTCATTATTTACTCCTGGTCGATCGATGCTCAGCGTTTGAAAATAATTGTGAAATGAAATACTCCACTTAATTTCAGCACAATTTATTTCCCAATTTCAGTTCACTAAATAGCTCAATTTGAGCTCCGTATAAAGGCCTCGAGTTAATTATAAAAACATGTTTATTGGATCGATGAGTTATTAAAGGAATAAGTTTCAATGTAACGGTCTTTTGACACGATTTTTAAAACGCTCACGTCCGTCCAATAGAATGGGAAAGTGATATACATTCGAAATAGAAACAGAACAAATAATGTGAATCAAAGTCGTTCAGTATCATGAAGATGGAAGCATCTATTGGAGCATTATAAATATATATGATCATCGGATAATTTTTTACAGAAGGAAAGAAGTTGAACAATTTGTTGATTTCCTCAACCTATGAATTTAAATTTTGAATGGAATCTTAATAAATAAATGAATATTTGCCAAGAAGAATTACGTCATTTGACGTAACCAGTGCAATGAAATCCCTATCAGGTTCCGTCAAATGACATAATTTATCGGCAGTTGAATTTGAATAGATGTTGTACAACAGTCCGATAGTTATCCCCACATTTACACCACCTTATTTACAAAAAATGAAAGTATTTTCCTAAGGCTTCCAAATTCTAAGGTTTACTTCAAGTTATTCCTTTTAAATGACACTCTCAATCTTATATTATTAGATAACTCTGTATCTTATAATTTTATAAATATTTTTTAGTCACTATTGCAAGATTAGCCCTAACCTAGTTTTCTACCTGCAGTTGAAACGCATACTCAGACCAGCAAAAATGCATTAAACCAGCAAGAATATTGTTGCCGCTCAAAGCAAGGGTCATAAATAATGGAAGAGAGCAGACAAGATGGGTTTGCACGCTGCTTTGGCTTGAGCCGAGAGCATGGAGAACGAAGAATGTAATAAAAATTTGAATTTAAAGCCTCGTTTATTCGATAATGTGTTTGTTTTATATACTTAAATATCGGTTAGGAGGCAGAGAACATCATATTATAATACCACGTAGCCGCCTGGGCCCTTGGGCAACATGTTATCTGCCTGTCAGTCATTCAATACTCTTCTCTCTCTTTCTCTTACTCCTCTTAATCCTCTCCCCTCTCACCTCCTCTTCTCCTCTCATGATTCAAATCCTTTCCATACAACATTTCGCTCTATTTGGAGCTCTTACACCCACACTGTTTCATTCCTCCCTTTCTCTCACTCTATTATAAATCCTAGTTCAACTTTTTTTTCTCTCTCTCTCTTGCTCGAGGCTACACACACATTTCTTTCAATCAATAACTCACATCAGTTATTATAAAAGAGTAAAACTATCAAAGTATCATCTCAAGTGGCTCAAATACAATGAGAGTGTTTGAGTGTGTATGAATTGTTGTATCATCTACGAATATGTTGTTTTGAATTGTTGAATTACATAATATCTATGAAACAATACTTGTTTAAAAAAATTATAATAATTCAGGTTTAGAAAGGAGATTCAGGTTTTCTTCTTTTTTGTTAGATGTTGAAGTAGAATGAAATGAAAAATTATGATTGAGACAAAAGGAGAAGAAAAGTCTTTGAAGATAACATTCTAATAAGTTTCAGTGAGATTATTAAATATTTATTTTTTAATAATGCTTAATATGAAAGGACTAGACAGACTAGATAAACATCTGTAACCGATGATGTGTTGGGCAGTGCCGTATCCTCTCCGAGAGCCTTTGTCATCAACTCTGGAAGTCTTTGACCCCGCAAGAAATTTGATCCACATTGATTAGCCACAAAATCATTTGTGACGTCACACCATCCAATAATCGTCAGTCAACCCTTCACAAAGCACCCTACGAAAATTTGCCCAACTTACAAAGGACGAGGGGTGGTTTGGCGAAAGGGTAGGGAGGGGGTTAGATGAGCCATAAGTCATTTGCGATCACCCCTTTCCTTCAATTACAGACCACCAGAGGCCCCTGCAACTGGAGAATAGGCAACTAAGTGTTGAAATCGACCTGTGACACCGTTCGTTGTGTCAGACAGCTGGGTTATTTATTGTCTGTCTGTATTTGTAGCACTGCTTCCCGATTGTGCACTCATTTTGCAACGGTCAATGACAACAGTGTCTGCAATATATGTCAGTATGACGTCAGTTTTTGGATCGTTATTGATTTTTGCATAGAAATTTGTTTGTAGAAATCTTATTGATGTTGTGGAACTCCATAATGAAATAAAACACTAAAGGATATTGTCTATTCCACTGTTTTATTATTTTCAGCACTGGACCGCGGTTTCGTGGCTACACCAGTCACATTTTCAACAGAACTAAATAGAAAAGTTTTGTTTACATCCGGTCAAATTTCTTTAGAAATTTGTTGATAATAATTCAACTATTCATTGTCTGTCTTGAATAAATACAATAGGCCTACTATAATTCATATTAGTATTGCTTTTCTCGTATAATAGAAGTTTGTATACTTCTTTTTATATAATTAACTAGACTATAATTATAGTAATCCAACCAGCTTCTGAATCAGAAACCATAATCTCAATACCAAAAACAGGAATCTTCTCATCACTAAACCTGTGGCAGCACTGCTGGGTTGTTATGTGGATGGTAGATGATTTAACTATAGCTCATACAACATCCTTAACATGTAAAAAATTTTCACGGCCTTCTTGATAAACCGTCCATCTACCCACCTGCAGTGCAGCCCACGGTTGAAAGTTGTTGCTAGAAATGCACTATACCATATACATTCCAATCATCTAGCACCAATTTTACATGCTAGATGTAGAACCAATAGTTATAGAAAGTTATACAATCCACTTTTTGAAAATGTAATGAAGTACTGTATTTGAAATTTGTCATTCTTACAAAGTGAGAGATAAACGATTTTACAAGAAGTTCATACAGCTAGTTCTTCTCGAAATGAGAAGAAAACATTCAGAAACTAGAGAGTATGAATAAACGAAAAAGAATAATAATATCAAAGCAGAAGATGACTAAATTTTCTTGCTATTGTTAAAGAATCGTCAAGAATTCCAAGTCATGTGGTCGAGGGAAAAATAATGTTGAATGTGATCATTAAAGATTTCACGGAGCGGACATTTGAAGTCCACGCTCCGATATTAAATACAATTATCTCCACGTGATGGAACAGCTATTACACGGGAAAAATCCAATAATTGAGCCAAACAATTAAATTACAATAATAGCTGTTTTTATTCTACAACAGTATTCGTATCGTGCATTGTCTCTGTATAATAATTGTCTTTTAATCGCAATGACAAATTGGTTTTAATTTTGAGTCCATTTTGTTTCAATAGTGAATGAGGAAGTTGAATTTTATTCCATCTTGCTTGGGTGAGACTATTTTTATTTTCCATGTGAATTCCAATTGATAATCATCATCATTCTGGATCATGAAAATATTCAAGTTGCATCGTTCATATTTTCATCAAAATGTTGTCTTGGAAATTGCTATAAACTATATTATAGTTGAAATCAATATTGACTTATTTGAATATCATCATTAAAAAACAAATTAATCAATTAATATCTCATCAAGAGTATCTTTCTCAAGATTGAAAAATGAAAATAATAATCATCAATGTGTTTTGCATCGAAAAATGTGCAGGCCTATCTGATGTAATATGGAAATTTTGGCAATAAATTAATTTGAATTAAAACACTTTTTTGTCTCAATTAGATGTAATCCAATTCTATTCTCTATATTTTACAAATTCAATATTGAACTGTTTTTATTTTGTCATTTCCTCATTAACTTCCAGTTTCCATCTTTGTTTACTTTTGACTCCGATTGGCCAGTTTCTCGTACTGTGAAAAGTGGGAGGTCTGACTAGGCAGCCAATGACAGAGCAGTACTTCAACGTTGTGCAGTCCAGCCGATAGGAAGCTCCTCCCACTGTGAAAAGTGGGAGGGCTCAGTAGAGCGCCAATCACAGCACAGTACTCCCAAGCAGCATAGTTCGTTCAGCTTTGGCTCATCAGAGGCAGCCATTTTGTATTTCAGCAAGTGAGATAACTACTTCTTGCTTACTCTTGTATAAAAAATCTCAATACATTCCATGATTTAGTTTCACGAGTTATTCCAGAAATAATGAGGTCCGAGGTATTATCAAATTTATCATTATTTTTATGCATAATGATTTTAATCCTAAATGGCCTGGGATGCATGAGTATTTCAAACTTCAGTTTTTGCGTGAAAGATAGACTATGTAACAAGTTCTCAACAAATACTCAAATACTCTCAACAAATCATTCACAGTATATATAAATAAATAAAACATAATTAGTTATTAATATAAAAATTCACGTTCAAAAAATGACCATTTAGTTAGGCTAACTATTTATCGCAAATTTTCAAATAAAATCGAATTCCATAAAGAGCAATGAATACAACATAATCTTTTGAATATCATTCTAGTGTCATTTTGATTGGTTATCTTCCTGTACAATAAGAATGATATAACACACCAACTATGAGTGTAATTTAGCTTATTATTTTCTCTAGTATACTTTCTGATTTACAAGTTCTTGGGAACAAGTAAGTTCAAGTTCAAGCCCTCACGAGATCTAGAGCACAGTAAGAGATCGGATGAGATACAAAGCACATCAATTTCTGTACTGTAGAGACAAAACCAGATGCTGAATCTGTAATATCTTCAGTCCTATCGAAACAAGCGGTAAGCTACAACCACAAAATTCGAGTAGAGACATGAAGGTACCTAGAGGTTTCTTTCAACTGGTTTTTTCTTTCTTTATTTGGTCAACATGTAACTTCCATGTTCGATTAAACTTCAATAAAAAATCACTAAGAAAAGACGTAGTTGGTTGGCGAGAGTGAGAGTTTACTGCTGGACCAAAGAAAATAGAATCGAGAAAAATAGAAGAATGAGGTGCGAGGAGGACGGATTGAGGGGAAGAAGAGTGTGTAAGAGAAAGAGAACATGAAGAGTAACCGATCGAGGGTTAGAGATATTGTCGGTTCACTTGCTGCACGAAACTAATCCTCTTCTTTTTATTTTTCTTTTTTTATACTCAGTTTTGGCCTTCTCCCGATTTCCTATCTTGTACCACCTTCTGTCGTACGATGACCTTGAATTTTAAACGATTTATGAAATTGATCGGACATTGTTTTTATTTTGTACCTGCCGTCACCCCTGTAGTACTCCTTATTCCTATTTTTCTTCTTCATCTTCTTCTTTTTCTTTCCCCTTTTCTTCTTCTTTCTTGTTCATCTGCCTTCCACCGTAGCTGTACCATACGTGACCGAATTTTTGATTAGGACTCAACACCGTGTACACACCATCAAAACCTCCTCCTCCTCCTCCTCCTCCTCCTCCTCCTCCTCCTCCTCCTCCTCCTCCCCCTCCTCCTGCGCACACCTCAACCACAGCTCGGAAGATGCTGGCTGAATCCCAACTGATAGGTAAATTGTGAAGAGAAGGTCACATGACCCCACATGTTAGAGAATTGCTTTGAGATTGAGTATTTTTCACAGACTATTTCTGGAGATCCTACAATTCAAATTAATGGTGTAATCTAAGAATGATTTCAAGTGTTTTATTCTCGAATTTCAGTACATTGCATTGAGTAGTATAATATTAATATTTTTCCAAATTTTATTAAAATCTAACACATTTTACTTAGTTTTGAATAAGAAAAATTATTTTATTCACACAATCCATTGTATATTGATATTGATCAATAATGACTGCATGACATCACATCACAACACAGTAAGTTACTATTGTTCAAATTATTCCAAAAATAATATTTTTCTTTTATACAATGAATTTTTCATAAAAAAAGAATAACTTATCTCTTTTTTCGTCTGATAAAAATTATACATGGGACCCTAATACCACACAGGGCCACATAAGGGCGAAACCTCAGGCCCTTTTTGAAAAAAAAACTGTAGATCCTCAGGTCTTGGTTTAAAGTATGTTGAACAAAACTTGGTTTAAAGTTAATTCAAATTTCTAACTTACAGTTTAAACCAAGTTCGAATGATGGATACACTGTTAAAAACAAGTTCAACTTGCTAAACTTATTTTATACGGGCCTTAACCTATCAATTTCCTATTCTATTCAAATAGCTTCAAACCCGATATAGCAGTGTCATTTTTACTTGTCAGAAAACATATGTTTCGGCCACCAGTATCACAATACTTAACCTACAAATGCTGAATCTCGCAGATTATTGAAAAGGTCTTTTAAAAAGTTATTCTTTGAAAGGTCTTCTTTAAAAAGGTCTTTTAAAGACTTTAAAGGTCTTTAAGACTTTTAAGCCTTTTGATTATTGTGTCAAAATCACTGTTTACTTATTACCGAAACAGCTGTTTTCTGACAATTTAAAATGATCCTGCTATACAATGCCTTCATCTATCAATTCTGTATTAGATTCAAAATTTAATAGCTTGAAGTAAACTCGGTGAACCAAGCAAAGTTGCAGTAGTCTGCAAGTGCAACAAGTAGCTGCAACAATCCGCCGCGATTTATTGCTGCGATCAGTAGTTGTAGACTATAGGTGGGTGATGGGAGGATGCAATCACGGTCAGGAGTCGCGAGATCTGGAAGTCAGGACTGCCGCGAAGGATGGACAAGAAATGAGAATTTACAATCGTTAATGGCAGGGTTCGGCGCGCTTAATTGGTGAGTTGACTCTCTATCTACAGCGTGTACCGTATCAGAAGCCTAGTCCTTGAATTATTCAATTACAAGGGCATGTTTATATATTGTTGGATATCGCGGTGCGGTTCTATCCGATTATATAATACTGTACCTCCCTTAGCTACGCCTCCTTCTTAGCTTCTGAGCAGATCGCATCTGATTGATGCAATCGCATTGCGGTGCGGAATACCGGTTACTCGATTGCTCACTGATTTTTCTGGATTGTTTTGAGTGTAATTAGAAGGAAAAGAGGTGCTTTTCCACATTCATTCTATCCCATACATAGGATATATTGATGTTTCCAGATTCATTCAAAAATCAATAAAAATAAATTACTGTGAATATGATGAATTAATTTGAGTAATGAGATGGTTAACGTTCTAGGAAATGAATCAAGAAATCAATATAGAAAGTATCAATATTAGGATATATTGATGTTTCCAGATTCATCAAAAAAATAATAAAAATAAATTACTGTGAATATGATGAATTGATTTGAGTAACGAAATGGTTAACGTTCTAGGGAAAGAATCAAGAAGTGGTCATAATTGTTTAAAAAAAAGAAATCCAAGTTGTATAATTTTTTTGTATTGTTTGCTGGTACTATTACTATAGTTTGACGTTGTTATACATACGATATTCTAATTTTTAATATCAGATTTTTTAACTGCAATAATAAGTGTTGGTGGGAGCTTATTATTATTAGTACGAATTTTTTGTATGTATCTACTAGGGATAGCATTATTCACCGATGTGAATAATGCTCCACCAATCAACCATGAATTCAGTTACTATAAATTTTTTCATGAATATGAATTAATATTCAACGTGGAATCTAAATTATGTTAGAAGAATAAATTTTATATATTCATAGTTATCTAATTACTCTAATTTTATATGGTGATTATGACAGTGGATAAACTACTGTAGAATACAAGAATCTTGATTGTATTGAAAAAATATATGTTCATTTGAAATGAACATGCTTCAAACTCCGATCGATCATAGGTTATTATTCATTAAAAATTTATTCATAAGTAGACTATAGCCGTTTTAAAGGTCATATCTATCAACCACATCACGCAAAGTTTCACGCTACTTAAATATTGTGGAAAATAGAAGAGAACGACAAAGATAATAATATGCGTCTACGCTTCTTAAATTCAGAAAAATAGAAAAGAAAGAAAGAGAAACAGTATACGAGACAAAGATGAAGAAAGAGAGATATTAGCACAGTTAATCGTTCCATAATTGTGTCTTCAATTTTGACTTGGGAGAAAACAGTTCACATGAAATGACATTGTAACTGACTTGATTATAAGCTGCATTCAAAATGACATGTAATTATCTCCAGTTGGAGACTTGGTACCAAAGTCTCCACATGCGTATTTAGTTTCGATGCGAATTTTAAAAAGTAGGTAACGCAAAATATCAAATGAAACAGTAATGGTCAACTTAATTATTCCGCAATTAGAGCCATGATTAAACTTCATATGCTGCCAAGCGTATTCATTTAGAAATCATACAACTTGTTCCCATATACATATTTGTTGTTGAAGGTAAAATATACTAATTTCTGCAAATGATTGCCCAATTACAGTTAATTGTAATGGAACTGTGCAGTATTCCTACAGAAAGAAACAAATTACGCGCAATTTAATGTCTACAAGATTATAAATAATTATGAATTAATAATCTTGGTTTGGTTATGGAACTGTATTTTTTATAATTTCAACTTCAACTTATAATCCATGACCTACAACGAGTCTTGTTGATGATAAAAAGAAGAAAAATAATTTTGTAGAATAATCCAAGAATTAAAAGGAAATAAAAGATTAATCTTTTCCACTCTATTGCAAGTCATTTCTTAGGAGGATAAAGTTTTGGAGGATGCAGAATGACGATTTTTTCTACAAAATAAATTGGTGAATAGTATAAATTTTAAGCTTATTGTTATCGCAATTCATACCTCATATCACTATTTCCAATGTTCTTTGAATCTACAGAATTGGCAAAGATTGAAATGCCCAGAAGCCACAAAAATTATACAAATTTCATTTTAAACAAGTTTTAAATGAAAGTACCCTTGAAAAAATTTTTATTTGCCAGAGTTTTTTTATTCAGAGTATCACAACCTTGAAAATATTGCAAAAAAAAGATGATCCTGAAAACAAAATTAAGGCAATCCAATTGAGAACAATATTGTAATATTTATTGTAGGTATATTCATTTAATTTGGCGGAAGGCGAATAACTGTCATTAAACATTTCTATGGTAACGGGTGATGTTCTGTTGATTTATTTTTTAATGTGTTTTTACATGTTATATACAGTATTTATGTGAACAAAGTTCAACTGAACATTACCCGTTACCATAGAACATTACTGTTTTACTAACTGTATTTGAATAGGAATATTCTAAATACTTGTCAAATTCAAATTACTCCAATGCTATTGCACAAAAGAATGTGATTACTTAGAAAAACGGGCTCCCAATTTTTATTCATATTATTATGCAAAAAATATGACTGGTTTTTCAGATCCGCCTACAATACAGCTCATATTTCCATTAATTCAGACAGGTATTATCAATCATTGACATAAATCAGTCGAATAAAATAAAAAGGGAGGTCTCTTCGATATCAATTCATTTATCACTCATATCGAAATAAAATGCGCCAAATCACGCCCATTGATTTGCTCCGAAAAATATTGTTTTTCACGTGAAAAATCACACCGATTCATTCGGAAAACTCGCATATTTTCCGCCAGTTTTTCCGCTATCTGATTGATTTGTCGTCGTGTCGTGCTCGAAGCGATAACTCACGCACACGACGCGTTTCTCTAATTGAACGACCAATCGCCCGCTAATCGATTGTCATTTATTACGTAATCAAAAACATGCACGGCCCGAATAAACGAGTGGTCATTGGTGTTCTTGTTTTTCAGTACTGTCGGGAGGTTTGTGGACGATCAAATTTTACGAGCGAAATTAGTGATCAACGAAGTCACTAGTCCAGTAATATTGTTGGATTTGGACCTCGTTTTCCAATGGTTTTAACTTTACTATAGGCGAAGACAAAAAAATCTACCTACTAGAGTATTAGTCTATGTAAAACGAGTAAGATTTTCTTGTTTTTTCTTTGATTAGCGATTTCATCATCAGAGACTGTCAGTGAAGAATTGGAGAGCTCACCACACTGATTGACTATTTCAACATTATTGACGAAATTTAAAATAGTTATTGTGATGATTGATTCAAGGAGATTGTACACAGATTGATAAAATAGCCAAGAGGTAGATTTATAATAGCCGAAAGGAGCTGATTCACCAGGAAGAATAATGCAACTGAAATTGATGGCTTATTTCATCCACAGATTATACCTTCTGTTCTCAGAATAATTTCATTTAATAACAGTCATTAAATCTGCAGCAGGTACAATAAAATTTGTGAGTTATGAGTATGATCGATACTACAATGCAATTTTTGTACTCTGTTTATGTATGCTAAGTAAGGTAAAGTAGCAAATCTTGACCGAATACTGTTATGTACCGTGCGTATATGTACAGTATATATTATACCGCATAAAGCTGAAAACCGCATAAGCTATTTTAGCAAGAAAGAAAACAATGATTTTTCTTGTGACTATATTGTATTATAATAATTACGATGAATACGATCAATAAAATGGAAGAAATTTCATAAAAATTTCTCTTTTCCATTTCCGTCTAATGATTATAACATGGAAATATTGGAATTAATGTAAAAATGGGAATACTTCATTTCATCTCTTTTTATAACTTCTGATATTTTACAACACAACCATCATCATAAAAATCATAAACGTCATCATCATAAACCACCGTCATTAATGATAGAATTGATTCATAAAATGTTTATTCTGTTTACAGGTGAATGGAAATTTGTCTTCCAGTGACGCTGGTGGAACGGTAATTAGCGATTATCAATTTGCAATTTTCTAATTTCTAGTATACTAATTTGTAATTTTCTAATTTTCGTTTGTAGTTACTATAGCTGTAAAGAATATAAGCATAAGTTTAATTATCATGAATTTTTGTAACTTTCTGTTTCCATGTGCTTGTTTTTAGAAACCTCTGACATCATTCAAAATATACGTCCAGTCAATTGTAATACAGGAAGATTTCCGATTAAAATTGAAATCCAATTTTAAATATTTCAGTAAAAATCAAGTCGGGGCTTGCTTCTTAGAGATTTAGATGTCACGTAATACAGGAAAGAAAACGACATAAACGAGACATGACTTAGGCTACTATGTAGCCTACTAAACTCAAACGTTTCATTTAGTGTATTTTCTTTTCCCCGTACTTTTCCTTTATTTCAAGACATGCTAGTATTTTTTTCTTAGTTTTACAAGACTACTTAATTTTCAAGAAATAAGTTCCTTCATTTTTTTCCCGAAAGTATCGTCTAGATTACGATCTCTAGTACTTCAAACAATCCTGAACCCACTTCTGTGCTTTCAAAACACCTTTCAACACTGCAGTCAAATTAGTTCATCTGACAGACGTCCTGTCATCGGCACTCAGACCTGCACTAATGGAGTTTGGATCTGTGCTGACGAAACAGTAGGCGAGTAATATAAATTGAATCACTGCTGCGTCACGATGTTTTAAGAGGGCGGAAATGGAAAAAAATCATCTATCAGAGTACAATATTCACGTATCTTGAGATTTCAATCAAGGTGGCGCCATAAATTTAGATGAAATTTAAATTACGGTAGGCCTACCCCGGGTGGTCCAATGGGGAACTAATAAGGAACTGTTTGGAGTTGCTAATTCCTCACTTAATAGAATGATACATTGATAATAAATCACAAATTCAAATCTCATCTATAAAGAGTGAATAAATTGGGTATTTATTTCAGACTAAAACCATAGAGAAGAGATAGGAGATTCTTATCTGTTATCTATGCTAAAACAGTTCCAGTAGATGACGAGGCTAAAGCTGAGAAGGGTAAACGAAAATCTGAGTCCAAACACAAATTAAATTCACCTCATACGAGCGCAGAATTGATAAACTAAGAACCATGATACAATAGGACTTCTTACATCGGCTGAGGCAAAAAAAAAACAAGAAACGTACACGGCACGTACGTGCGTTGTCCAAGAGCAAGCAACGGGTGACGCGAGAAGAACCGGTTCAAAAAACACGCCTCCGACTTACAGAGACAACTTGCTTCCCCTCCCGCACCACTGTAACCCGTCCCTGCAATGATAGAAGAACTCTACAAGCCCTCTACAAAATAAAGTCCATGGAGTTTGTTCATTGGACGCGCGCCGTTAAGCCTAAAAGAATATTGTTGTAATGGTAAGGCACCAAGGACGGCAGAAAAATGAGAAGAAAAGAAGGTGGAAGAGGAGGAGGGAGGAAGAGGAGGTGGAGGAGGAGTAGGTGGTGGAGAAGGACGAGGAGGAGGAGGAAGAGGAGATGGAGGATTATGGTGTTGAGGAGGCTCTTGATTCCTGGTTGAAACATTATCGTCAATGCTGTACGGGCTCTTGAACAACTCTGTATGCGAGCGACAGAGATAGAGTGAGTGAGTCAATGATGTGTGGGAGGAAGATGGTAAAAAAGATGTACGGAGAGCTGAAGACCAGTTCACAGTGAGACGCTTATATCCAAAAAGTAGCAGCGGTGCACTCTGTTACAAGAGGATGGTGTTTTCCAAATCTATCACAATTTGAAAATCCACTTTGAGCAAACTTCTTTGTATTTCAATTCCCCTTCTCCACTTTCATCTCCTAGCCTCCTTTAATCTAGCTAGAGATAAATTATCCTACTCTCAAATACGGACCAAATTAAGATACTTTTCAATAATATTATTTAGCTTTCGAAATCAACAGATTCTATTTAGAGTACAAGTTGAACCGTTGTTGTGATGATATTCGTTGATGCAATTTCTACTTATTTAGATCCTATCATCTTTACAATAATTATTTTATACAAATCAAGCTGGTCTTTATTCCAAGATGGTCTCTTGAGCTGGAATTCAAGAAACTCAAGCATTGAACTGTACTGAAACATTACTCTTATTGTTAATTGTTTATTACTCATTAATTTAAAAATATATATTCAATGTCACATGTTATGCATTTTTATTTTGCTAGGGATGCTGCCCACAAGCAAGCCCTAAGCTTGTTCGTGGGTAATAGGAAGTATGATGATGAAAGATGAATGGACCTACAGCTTTAGGTGGGTTCCGAACCACCGGGAAGCGATTTTGAAGCTCATAAATTTTTGTATTTAGAGGAGCCGGTCACCGTTACAACGGGAGTGGTAGTGGTATTATCTTCCGTTAATTTTTTAGCAGCTCCAAACACCCCCAAAACAATAAGACATTATAATAGAGTTCAGTTAAAACTTGAAAAGCAAAATTTCTATGGATGTCTAAAATGACCAATAGATTGATCCAGGTACATTTTATTTGTACTTTGAGAACGCTTCAGATTTTCTCAAATTTTCAGTAATTGAAATTGAGGTCAAACATCAAACAAATAATTAATTAACCGGCGTTCTACTTCAGAACATCATATATCGATTACTTCAATAAACAGGCACTATCAGCATTCCAAATCAGTCTTGTTTTCAACACAAATACAATTCCACACAAACTCTTGACTTCAAAACATTACAGCCCAAGATAATCTCGATATAATAATGCACTATGAATGACTGTGAACCAGCCTTCTTGCCAGCTCGTGCAGCTATTTCGCTGGACCGGTCTCCGTCTTCTTGAATCTCTTCTTTTTGCAAAGTAATCGACACCTCTCCCCCCCTTCTGACCACCCTTTACCCTCAGGGTACCCCCTCAATTTCCCAAACCCATCTCTGGTACACAACAAAAGAAGCACACACAGCCAGCCATAAAGCTCGCATACTAATGCTCCGTACTTTATACACTTTATCACGAGATTTACGGCATTCGGCGCTGCTCGTATAAAACAATAATTTCTCGTTACATCCCTATAATCTTTTGTAATTATTCAGTAGAATATACAACAGCTCGTATCATACATTGCAGTAACCATTCAATTTGCACATGACATGCCAGGCAGGCACGCTCTCTAATCATTAGATGAATTGCACTCAATCGGCGGCTATTCGAATTGAATTGAATCTAATAATATTGATGTGGCTGGGAGAATCAGGTTAAAATGTTTCGTATTGCAAAGGAGCAGCTTGCGGAATCTTCTTTAAATATATTTCATGAAGAATTACAATTTCCTCAGTATGTAAGTTTACTTCGAGAATAATAATATTTATTATTGTATATCAATACATTTCACGAAATAAATGAAGAAAAAAGGAATTCAAAAATTGTAGAACATGAAACGATGGAACACGACTACAATATGAACTGAAAATTAAGAATAATATAATAAATATAATAATATCGTAGAATAATAATATTCATTTTATATGTAAGATGAATTATAAAGATGAATATTTGTATCACAAACTTCATTGAATGTTTAACTGCCTGTTACACTTGCTTCTTGGTATTAGCTAGTAACCCGTGGCGAAGCGTGGTATGCTTATTTGGTCATCGCCGGGTATATTTCCTATAGGAAATATACTCGGCGATGACCAAATAAGCATACCACGCTTCGCCACTGCTAGTAACAAATTAGCTTGGTGTGCCTCAGGCTTAAGATGCCCATACACTAGACATAGACTGTTATAACGCGGCAAACCATGATATGGATATGTAGTGAATGGGTTCCTCAATTTTAGTAAATGGGTTAATCAGCTGAAGTTTAGTTCAAGGTTACTTAATTGGATGGAATTTAATGGAAAATTTCATTATATACCTTCTATCAAATTGTACCTATTTTCTTGTAACTTGTTACAATAAATTGGAAAGATATGATCAATAAAACATACATTGAACAAAGTTGTTCCTGTCTCCACTATTCGAGCAATGGAAGAAGCCCTAAGGCTAGGCGTACACCGGTTAGTCAAGACAAGACAAGACGAGATTAGTCACGTTTAGACACAGTACTTCCGATTAGTCATTGCATCAGTGAGTGTGTGCTGCTTCATAAGCAACTATGTGAAGTACTGTGACTAATCTCGTCTTGTCTTGTCTTGACTAACCGGTGTACGCCCAGCCTTACAGTAAAAAGCCGGCAGTATTTGCTCGACAATAGACCAGCTGACTCATGCTGTGGCGCCTACACCTCAAACCCCGACCAACCTAGGTCGTGAGCACTCTAATGAGCCCTTTACCCCCTTTTACCATCTTCCCCCCCCCCAAGCATGACCACATTGCGTGACGTCACGGTATTTTGACACCCCAGTCGCCACAGCCAGTCAGTGCACTACTCGCCTGCCTGCCTATCAACTTAATATCAATTCACTCGTCACGTGGTATGGTGGGGGGGGGGGGAAGGCTCTCCTCTGGTTGAGGCTAGCACCCTGACCGCATCACAGTACACACCCTAGAGAGAGAGAGAGAACGAGGGAGAGAGAAAAGAGGTAGAGAGGGAAGGAGGGATAGAGTGGAAGAGAGAGACAGAGAGAGAGAAAAGAGGTAGAGAGGGAAGGAGGGAGAGAGTGGAAGAGAGTGACAGAGAGAGAAAGAAAAGAGGTAGAGAGGGAAGGAGGGAGAGAGTGGAAGAGAGAGAGGATGAGACCCAGAAAAAGATTAGATTATTTACTTTATTCATGTAGATAACAAATTTGTCTGCCTAAATTCTAGATTATAATAGTAAAATACACAACTTATTTTTCGACAAATGTACATAAAATCAATAATTACTCAATCAGAAGATGTAAAGCAAAATTATAACGATGATAAAACTGTGATTTATCCAAGAGAAGAAGGCGAAAAAGACAGGAAGAGAGTCATAGCTAGAGAGTGAAGGTGAAAGAAAGTTTGAGACAAAGAGAAAAAAAAGAAAGGAGGAGAAAGAAAGAGAGAAACGGAGAGAGCCAGAGATAGAAGGAGAAAGAAGGAGAGAGAATAAGGGAGCCAGAGAAAGGAGGAGGAACAAAGATAGAGAAAAAGACAGCCAGAAAGATAAGTAGAGAGAAAGAGAGAGAAGAAGAGAACCAAAAAGGTTACATGATAGTTGAAAACAGAATTGAAGACACTATATAAATTTGATTGCAGAGAAAAGCATAGGAGGAGGTACTAAAGGATGGAAGATGTAAGAGAAATAGGAGAAAAGGCAAGATAAAGGAAGAAAGTAAGACATTTGGTACAAAAGAGAGGAGAAAAAAGACGATGTTCTAGGTAAAGAGAGAAAAGTGTGATGAAGAAGCAATAAGAGGAAGAAAATTAATGGAGGAGAGGTAGTGAGAAAGACAAGAGAAAAAGAGTATGTTTGAGGAAGAGTGAGAAAGAGAAGTAGAAGGAATAGAAAGAAAAGGAAGAGAGAAGAAGCAGGAATTAGAATAATTATGGAGTAGAAAGTAGTAAGAGTTTTTGTAAGTAGGTGAGTAGAGAAGTAGATTGGAGGAATAGAAGAAGAAGAAGAAGAAGAAGAAGAAGAAGAGAAGAAGAAGAAGAGAAAGAAGAAGAAGAGAAGAAGAAGAAGAAGAAGAAAAAGAAAAAAAGAAGAAGAAGAAGAGCAGCCGATAAAAAAGAGGAGGTTGAAGAGGGAGTAGTGGGGCCTCTCCCCACTGACAAGCGAGTTAGTATCACGCCCCTGTCTATTTGTTTATTGAATGTGAACGCCACTATCGCAAGCACAGCCAAATTGATAAAACACCCAATCGTAATTGTAATAGACAATGGACTGGCAGTCCCCTTTCCAACTGCCAGGCTACTCGTACCACAATAATGTTATTCTGGTTGATCATGAAACTTGTACATGGTGTACAAAGAGGAGGTTGCCATGCAAAGTTGTACAGCACAAAATTGAACTTGAATAGAGTGTATTTGAATGGGGTTCAGAATGATATTAACAGTAATAACAGCACATAAAAATATAATACTAACAATAACAATAAAAACACATTATTTTGGGCTAAATTGCTGCAATGTTTGTCATACTATATAAATGCTTATTCGTTTCAAATTATGCAGACAATTGTACTTTGTACATCACGTTCACGTAACTAGATTACTATTCTTGTCATGAACTGAGAACAGTCAGTACCAACTAACTAAAGGTACGTTTACACTTGAATACATGTATGAGCACTTGTGTGAGATACTTGTTTGAGAAACAAGAACCTATTACAAGTCAAATGTTGAAACAAATTTTATTCTTGCAAATTATATGAGGAATTGTTAAGCTCACACATATTATGTGAGCAATAATGCAAAATTTTCTGGATTTGAACATGTATCTCATACATGCATCCGAGAGTGGACGCACACCTAGGAGAACTTGTCAAACTATCGATAGACTCCACCAATACTATAATTGAAATGCTTCTGGTCGAGAAATTTTGTGCAGTTAAGTCTCCATCTAATTTGAAATGCAGAATTTTAACACTGAAAAAGTATAATCTGTAAGCTATCCATCAATGCTCCTGATAGACACAGAAAATTCACAAACTAATTCAAATAAGTATTCGAGTTATGAATAATTGATGCTGGAATTATTCAAAATAATTGCATGCTAAATAATAACGTGTTTATCAAACAGGAACTGCGGAATACCGCGTAGTAATTTGAATTTTATCTTTTTGTCAACGTCATAGAACTATTCTACAATTGGGTAAGGTCATAGAACGAATATTGTACTGTTATCTTTGAAAAACTAAACACAGACCTGAGACCTAGCTAATCATGCATTTTTCATTCCAAAGAGAACTTAAGAAAACCTGATATGATAACTATGGAGAATAAATTAAGATTACTATGCAGAAATGGAATAGATTTTTCTTGGAATTTTCCTTAGATATTGAAAGATTTATTACTTTGTTGTGAAACATTATTAGAATTTTAAATATTAGTGCTCTTTAACTGTGCTGCGATTGAAAGGCATGAATAGCGTAAATTGAATAGAATGACTGGTGAATATTCAACTCACATTTGGTCATAAATTTTGGCTTGTCATTGTTGTACTGAATGCAAAAATCATGGCTAAAATTACAAAGCAAAATTCAAATGTCATCTATTGTTGAAAGCTGAAGTAATTGGGTTTTTCTATTTGGAAAAGGTTAATCGTTAAAGTTGATGTCTATATCCACAATGTTGCTGTTGTTATGCTCCCAATTATCTTAGTTTTCAATAGTTATTGTGATGTAGGGGATTCTTCCATAGGCGACCCTGCCTATTATCGATATTGAAAAAATGGTGGTTCCATTCGATATATCGAATAAAAAATTTTCAATTCAAAGAATCGATTTTCAAATTACGGAACTTCACTCATACTGTCACATCAATTTCAACATTCTCATTCAAAGCTTTAATTTTTATGTATCCTTTTTCACTTTTCATTTATCTTTCACTTTCACTTTTAAACTGAATTTTTATATGGGATTACAGGCAAACATGAACTCATTCACTCATTTGTCAAACTTATTTTAAGAGAAACAAAATCAAAAATAACTTTTCTAACATTAAAAATAGTCTCTCTAATCATGGTATTGCTTTAAAAGCTTAAAATGATGAAAACTACTGGCAAAGGCAAAATGTAGGTTAGAAGTCAATCACTTTTATCAAAACATATGATTTGCTTTTCTCTCTAATGCTAATCTTATGGAAATTGGCAAAAGTATGATGGATTTGTTCGAGCTAACCAATCAAAAGTGTGACATAATACTTTCTTTTAACTTGTCAGAAAACATGTATGGTATCATGCATCAATGCCAACCTAATAAAGTATGCTATAAAATCATTTGATAGTTTTCAATAAGGAGAAAGATAAATCTTCTGACTTCAGTCGAAATCAATTTTACAAATCTACCCCCAAAGATTCCTGATAATCTGTCTTAATTACATCAATAATTCATTCTCTTTCTCATTGATTTCTAATTCTTGAGGTTCAACCCAAAGTTGGTATCATATGCGTTTACCATAAATGATAATATTCATGACCATCTGTAACCAAATACCCAAAGACTGATAATTAACTAATTATTATCATTCAGAATTCTTTTGAAATCTGTCAGAAAGCAGATAAATGACATTGATAGAATCTGCTGGTATAGCTTTAAATTGTCAGAAACAGCTGATTACTAACGTTAATCAGTGTACACATCAATCAGGTGTTTTCTGAATATTTAAAAGAATCCAGCTATACGTGCTTGTTTGAGTATCTTGTTTACAAACAGTAGGCTACTCTCACTTATTCCAAAAAATTCTTAGTTCAATCACGGTTGTTGCAATAGATTTTATCTCAAGAAGACATTTCAAACAAGATGCAGTTCGATTTCATGCCGAAAGGGAAAAAAGACGACGCATTAAAAATGTTTTCACGCAATCATATAAGAAAAAACTGGAGTCTAATTCCCATTGTCGCTATCATATCAGCAGCGTCTAGTTTTCTCGCAATGAATTGTATTTACATGTATTTCACTCGCGATATTCAGGTTTACAGGGACCGAGCCCCCTACAATTACAGGATTGACCTGGAAAATCCGGTGCCCAACAAAATGTATAGATTTTGGTGTAATGTGGAACCGAATAAAGAATTAGCAGACATTTACAAGAAGATGAAGGAAGCCGATAAGGAGAAGAAGGAAGCCGAGAAGGAGAAGTGAAGAGATATAAGGATGTGAAGTAAAAAGAAAATTTAAAGTTGTTGGAAGTTGTATCAAATGTGCGAAGATGATTTGAGTATTTTGTATTTTTGTTGAATAAAATTCAATGTTGAAATCTAAGTTGTCTATAAAAATTCTAGTTTTATGGTTTGATGCAGTCTTAATTCTAGTTCAAATCTTTGATAGTGTTCATCGCATGTAGGTTTCTTTTGTTGTTTGAATAGAATCAAAGACAATAATATTCTATCTCAATATCAGTCTATTCTCAATAGAATTAAGAAATAGAATTTTCCTTGATAGAATGATCCATCACAATACAACAAAATGCTGATATTGTTTCGAAAACCAAATTTTCAATAGAAATATTGCAAAAATTGTCTTGTCTCATTACATTATAGGATCTGGAGGGGGATTTTTGTAAATAAAACTTGAATTGTTTGAAGCGTGATACTTTTATGAATTTATTATAACCAAATAAATAAATTGAAGATAAATTCATTTTAGTATTATGATAATCTGATAATATACGATAATGTACCTATTAATTGAATAGGTAATACACATGAAGAATTTATTTCATTTTGTAATCAAGAAAAATCTAAAATAGACAATGCTTCTTTGAACTGGATCAACCAAGTTATTTATTATTAAATCGAAATTATTCAAACACACCATAAATCATGTGCTCAAAGCATCCCCAATTATACTTTTTTTGTAAATCCTGAATAAGATGAATTGTTTTATTTGATAACTTTTAGTTAATTAATAATTGAAAAAATTGAAGAATTTGATTTTTTTGATATCATAGACGATTGATTTGTAATAGAATCAGAAACATTTTGATGCATGAAAATACTATTACTTTAAACCTTCAACAAAACATTAACTTTTTAGAATAACCTGACTTGTTTTCAATTGTCTTTCCAGAGAAACCATGGTGCATCAAAGCATCCCCGCATTAATAATTTCTAATACTGTATCCTCAAGAACATGATAAGAATACTGTAAGCTTACCAGCCCAATCCTTGTTTTGTTCATATTGTCATTTCCAGAACGCTATCATGGAAGATGCTACAATAATGTCCAACCATAGAACAACAACAATGTTATTCTACCAGCATGGTCCGAGGCATCATATAACTCAGATATCTGTTTTGAAAAAGCATAGACTCATCAACGCTGCAATATGTCCATCCGTAGAACAATACGTTATTCTACCTGGTCGAATCATATCTCAGATATCTTTTAAAAAGCTTAGGCCCAGCACCAAACTGAAAGAACATAATGAAATCATGTTCCAGTCTCTTTCACTTACTCCCCATTCGCCCGCCAGGTTTGATTGTGTTTTTCATTCTTATTTTGAGAATGAAATAGAATTAAGATCATTGGACGGGATAAGAGTCGAGCCAACCAAACTCTGACACTGCCATATCGTATTGTTTCATGTTGTACACTGTATTGTATGCAAAGTAGTTGGTTTCTTATTCTCCTTTTGCTTCTTGTCCTTCTTCATCTTATGGAGTGGTGGTCGTTCCAAGTTAGATTTACGTCTGGGAAAATGTAACGTTCACGTCCGGGATAGTTTATGGCTGTCTTGTTTGAGCCTAATTTTTAAAATGTCTCCTTGGTGGTTCGGAACTCACCTTGTAATGTGGGTTTATTAATTTCTCATCATCTTTTGCTGCTTGATATCAATTGCTATGAAACTACTCATATCTGGAATGAAATCTTGTTTCTTTTACACAACGATTAAAGCTTGGATTATCCAATAATGCGTACTAATATTGATTTTTATATTACTAGTTATTGATGCGATTATTGCGAGTCGATATCATGATATATCCAGTGAGAAAGGAAATAGTGTTAATTGAAAATTATAACTATGTTGAATGTTGGAAAAATGCAATTATTAGCAACACCGAATCTTTCCAAAAGCCAAAAGTTTCCAGAAGTGAATTACAAAGTCAATTACAACAATTTATAATGAATCTTTTCACTTTTCAGTGAATTATAATTATGTGAAATTAGAAGCAATAGTAATCTTCGAATAGAAATGGAGTCGCTATTGATTTATGTATTCAAGCAAGTATAAATTACATAGAGGATTGATGTCTAAGCTCTACTGAGTTCGTCGTAGTGCATTATTACGGAATGACATCAGATGATAAATCGCTGAGAAAGATGGGAGATGGACTAACAATAGATAATTGAGATGGTTCAGCTGACGTAATTATAGAAATTGCAGGGGGAAAGTAGATGATTAGGGGAGAGGTCATGAGGAGGGAAGAAGAAGGTAGTAAGAAATAAGTTTAATATTTGAAAGGGATGAAGGAAGAATGAGAAGTGGTTCAACATCTCTTTAACCTCAGCCTTCATTTCTTCTTATTTCTTGATTTTCGGAACTAAATTTATTTATAAGTTTATGATCGACTGACGAATCGGACGTCAGACATATTGCAAATGTTGATCTCCTTCTTCTTCTTTCAATGTTGATGAATATTTCAATGTTCTTCCTTCTTCAGTTCTCTATTGATCTTCTTCTAGAAAGAGGATGTAGAGTCTTCTTCTTCTTCTCTTCTTTATTATGGAAAATAACGAAGATTACAAACTAGAGTTATAACGATGTCTATAGTGAAAGGATTACGAATGATATCAGATGACGTCGGGCTGAGAAAGATGGGAGATGGACTAACAATGATAATTGAGATGGCCAGCCGACGTAATTAGGGTGAAATTGGTGTGGGAGAGGGGAGGGGAAGGTATGATGATTAGGGGAGGAGGTGTGAGTTGATGAGGAGAGAGAAGACGATAACAGAGATGAAGGGAAGGGAATGAAGTGGCGCCGCATTCTTTTTAACCTTCAGCCTTCATCCCTCTTATTTCGATTTTCTGACTTTTCGCCAATGGCTTCGGGCGTCAACATTGGTTGTCTTGTTTCTTTTCTCTCTTCTTTTCTTCTTCTTCTTCTTTCTTCTTCTTCTTCTTCCACTTCTTCCTCTTTCTTCTCTCTTCTTCTTCTTCACCTTTCTCTAATTCTTCCTTCTATCTTTTTCTATTTCCTCTCTCCTGTGTCTCTTCTCCTGTTCTCGTTTTCTTTTTCTTTTCCCTACATCCAATTTTTCTATAAATTTCAGTGCAACGTTCTTATTAAACTTTTTTTTAAATCTTCTTGTCTCCACCCAATCAACAACTCTTTCTAGTACATGTTGTCTTCTTTCTCTCTCTCTCTCTCTCTCAATAATGATCTTACAAATCTATCTATTGTAAAGACTCCACGCTTTTTTCAATCATCTACTGCTCACTTGATTTCTCCTGAAGACCTCTTCAACGTTTGTATCTCTTCAGTCATCATATTATGAACACTGTTTTTTTATTCTATAAGATAAGATTGTCACGTTTAACAACTTATTATTATTGTTGACGATCACTCACTGATTACGTTGGCACCTCTGACATTGTGTGCTGCTATCCGCAATAAGCAAATCTTACATTTTGTGAATCTATTGTGACTTAACGACAACATCTCTTGGACGCTCTGTCTTGACCAACCGGTGTACGTTTCTTTATATCAGTCATCTTAGTTTAAAAGATAATTTCTTCTACCGCTCAAAAAGGCTCCAGACGCTCTATTTACTGCTGCACGGGTCTGATATCAATTGATGGCGGTAGATTTGGTTGGGTTCAAAAGCTCAACAAGGAGATAAAATAGATAAAACGAACGAAAAAATTTGTCGAGTGGTTAAATTAATGGTGTACTTACAGGCTGAATGTGTGTGCGCTTTGAGAAGTGAATGACTCAGCGTCATTTGTTGACGTCTTGTTAGCTTCTGTCTGGCGGCTGAGTAGGAAGGGAATGATGAAAAAGAGAGAAGAAAGAGAGGGAGTGACAAGAGATCAAGATAGAAGGGGAGGAGAAGGAAGAGAATAGGAGAGAAAGGAAGGTGGAGAGGGTAATCATCAACAGGGGATTGGCTAAGGAACTAGTTAAAGAGGCCTAATGGAGGAGAATTGATGATTATTTGATGATGTGTATTTTTGTAGAAGGGGAAAGAGGGAGGATTAAAGTTTTATTTGTAGCGAAATTTGAGGAATCGTTAGAGGGGAAACGAAGGAGGAGAAAATTGAATGGGAGAAAATAAATACAATTAAATGGGTTAAGGAAATGGAGAATGGAGAAATTGAGATGATAGAGAAAATAGGAAAAAAATTGAAAATATTATGGAGTAGGAGATAAAGTGAATTCCAGATGAAATAGAAAGATGACAGTGAAGAGAGAAAGATAGAGGAGACGTGAAACATTATGGAGGTAATAGAAGAGAAGAAACAGTGGATAAGAAAACTAAAATTGAGGAACGAGTAGAAAGAAGTAGACATAAAGAGAGAAATAAAGTTGAGGGGAGACTTGAAATGGGAGAGAGAAAAAGAAAGGGGAAAAGAGAAGAGAAGTAGAAGGAAATAACTGAAGAATAAAGGAGAGGGCACAATAAGAACGGGAGAATGAAGAATGAAGGAGGAGGGGAAGGAGTACAAACTTATGATAATCAAATGAAGTAGTGGAACAAGAAAGAGTAAAGAAGAAGAAGGAGGAGAAGAAGAAGAAGAAGAAGAAGAAGAAGAAGAAGAAGAAGAAGAAGAAGAAGAAGAAGAAGAAGAAGAAGAAGAAGAAGAAGAAGAAGAAGAAGAAGAAGAAGAAGAAGAAGAAGAAGAAGAAGAAGAAGAAGAAGAAGAAGAAGAAGAAGAAGAAGAAGAAGAAGAAGAAGAAGAAGAAGAAGAAGAAGAAGAAGAAGAAGGAGAAGCGGAGGAGGAAAAGGAATAGTAGAAAGAGGGTAGTGTAGAGTGTAAAAGAGATGCTGTAGTGAGTGGTAGGCGTTGGTGAAGCAATTCTCCTAATAAGCGTTAATACATTCACATCTTCCATTGTGGTTTTTTCGGTCCCTTTTCATTGTCCTTTGTTGGGTTCTTTCGTTCCGCTCCATGCTGAAGCTATTAGCCGCTCAGTGGGAGTCGCTGGTAGAAAAGAAACCTGAGAAGATTGTGAAATCGTAATCAGTTGACTTATTTGTAAATCTATAAATGTAAACGGAAATTTTTTCAATAAATGAATAAAATTGAGAGTAATTCGCAGGTTTCCGGTATTAAATTTCAAAAAATCAGAAAACCTTATAAAAATTAGAAATTCATCAACATAGAATAGGAAAAATTATCAATTTATAAACATAATTCAACAATAAAGTTCAATACATATTTACATCTTTTAAACATTCATTTATCAATGTTGATAATTATTAAATTCTCGAAGAATTCAGATTATTGATAATTTAGCTATTTTTGGTTCGGAATATCCTCCAATATAATTATTCTAAATTTGTCTAGTTTCGGAGTGAAAATTGTTGTCTGTATAACATTGGACATCACCTAGATTTGGACTGTTTTTATAAGTTGGAAAAGGGACAGTTTTGGGCGTGAGCCTGTTAGACTTTCCATCAAGTGGTTCATTACTGAATACATAAATGAATATTGATATCAAAAAACTCTTATCACAATACAAGAAGAAGGCAGACGCACACTGGACTTATATGTTTATTGCAAAGTACGTCATGCTATTCATGTCCAGTGTGTGTTACACTTTTTCCTGTTCTAGAAGGCATCTCTATTCTCTTTTATCTGTCATTTATTATTATTTTTTTTATTTGTCACAGTCTATTTTTATCTTTTTTTTGTCAAAAATTATGCAGTATAGATTCTTCGGCTAGATAAAGCATACTACATCATATCTGCACAAACACTCTGAAATTGAAGTAACAACAGTTTTCAACAAGCAATCCCATGACAAGAACTCTCCAAACCACTCCATGGTAGCAATAGTCCAATGTAGCTGCTAGTGAAGACATGAATCTCAGAGCGCATTATTCAGTGTGATGTCACCGGGCCTATCAGGCCTGTCATTGTGAGAATGACAAAGGGCTTTCTCCCCATTATAATACAGTTGAACTTGTTTTTGATTGTAGTAGGCCTGGCCTCTGAAACGAGTTATTGTCTCCTGTTGATGTTAATATGCCAGCCTTGTTACGAACTGAGACAAAACAATCTACTGGCTTATGAAACATGTGCTCTTTATTCATCGCATTCATCAATCCTATCATTATATTCACACCTTTCTCTACGCAAGGATGATAAGAAATTGTGAGAGTAGCCTCAATCTACTATAATTACAACCTAAAAAATGTATGTATTCACCTCCATGGTAGGCTGTATTGTCATGTAGATCTCTCGCCCCCCACGTATGGAAATATTATCTACGTCATTGTATTTGTTCCCTTTCAAGGTGGGCAATGATCAACGAAGTAGTTGAATCAACGGTGTTTTGTAATTAACTATTCAACTGATTCCAATTCTTGCCTAAAACATCGAAAGTAGCGTACTTGAAAATCTTGGAAAAGCATGAACACATGCTGAAATGAGATGGAAACTTGAAGGAAATTGAATGAAAGAAGTCATGTACGAAAATATGTAGTTTCAATTTTTCAGACCCTACCCTCTAAGTTGGGAATAGTGTTATGTGATAATCAATATACGATAGCTAGAATACTAACATGTCTCTCAATTTCTCTTTTTCTACTATTATCTTTCAATCTATTTACCTGCTATTATTACCTATTAACATTTTCCATTGATTTTTTCATAAAAAGTCTCAAATATAGCTTTTGCAACAGTTTGTCCTCTCTTCACCCGAGCACCTTTTAAATCCGACCCTTAATAGTGGCAGTTTAATGGTATCAAAGGATTCTGAATACTCTAAATTCCTAATATTAGCCTCGTCAGCATTTTACTGACAGAAAAATCAATTGAAGCAATTACCCATCGATAAAAAACGCATCTCCATTGAAGAAGCAAGTTAATGTTTTAACTGGTTTATCAACTAGTTAACACGTATTAAGGAACAGTTTCGTTTCGTTGATCAACGTCAACACTAGTCCTCATTGTCACCCAGATGTAATTGGCCGAAGAATCTGTTTCAAGGATTGGCTGTTGTCACCTATTGGAAAGTTGATTATCATATTGTGTGGCCTGTTGCTCCCCACGCTGCCCTATTAGGCTGTGATTAGTATAGGGCCTGCTTTGACTAACTAGGTGTGAAAATCGAAAATTAGGAGAAACTTTCTTAGCAGATTGTTAGTGAGTTGCGTATCCGTATTGTTTACAAGCATTCTGTTATTGTCACAGTTAATCACGGATATTGTCACAGATAATCACAGATATTGTCACAGATTGGGTGGGCACAAAGTATTGATGCTCGTTGACAATAATTTCTCTTTCTTTGTTTTTTATAGTCCACAATCGAAGAGAATCTATTTTTTAGTTTTTGTTTCCTTCTTTTTTGTCTGCAATTCTCTAGAGCTTTTTTCAAGTTTCTAAGATCAGGGACATGGTTCATAAAATCATGAAATGATTTATTAGATCACATGGTTCACAAAACGTAGAAGTCAAGAAATACAGGTGGAATGGCGAACTGACTCCAAACGTCCAAAGTTAAAAGCTTTTGAAAGGTAACGTTTTTAGGTTATGTTCAACACATATATAATTTACACTCGAAAAGCTAATAACAATTTAATTTAATTCATTTATTGATACAAGTACAAATCATTATTAAAACATGATTGGATGAGAAACAACAGGCTTAGCCCTAAACTGTTTCTCTCCCGAATTTTGATAAATAATTAAATTTATTCGAAAATAAGGTTAAGTTTCCAAATAACAAGTAGATTATCGCAAGTCAAGAAATAGAGGGAAATGGAAATAAGTACATTAGTATACCTATCATCCATAATGATATAACCAAAATATCACGAGATAATCACTAGATAACTGTGAAAAATTAATACTGTATTATTCCTATTATTTAAAATACCATTATAGGAAATATAAAGACAAATAAATTCTATTATTCTTCTCAAATTATCTGGAATAAGGAAAAACAAGATGATTCATAAGAATAACAAATTAGTAAGTCCCTTTGCCCCATTGGAACAAAAATAGAACGTATGCGAGAAAGTCCGTATTCAATTGGAAATATTTCTCAGACAGTAAGCGTATTCAACTCTCTATTTATCAGAGATCAATGCTCAAAGATTATGATCTATCAAAAATAAAAAACAAATCCGTGGATCCCCTCATCTACACCAGTTGAATGTCTGCAAGAGAATCCGATCACAGCAATAAAACATTGTAACTTGTAGCCTAGCGTCTGAATGTAGAAGTAAAATCCCTTCCACGCGGTGAATAAGAGAAATGTATCCATTGTGCTTGAGCTCAGCTCGGTTAAGCGTCGTTTCAAGTTTCCGCGACAGGATGGGTGCCCGCGGGCGGCGGCCCCTTTGTGCCAAGCCGACATACCAACTCCTTAAGGATCCTTAAGGTATCCTTAAAAAGAAGCAGATCCTTCATAGCCGCATCTCCAACTTTGCAATCCTTGATTTTTGTATACAGCGATTTGGGCAATGTCTCTATTAATACTCGAAAACAATGCAATTGATGTTTATTCATTGACTGAAATATGCATAGTGGAGCGTATTCTATGCACAGTATTTGAGAATAATGATCGTGCATTGCCATGTACGTGGATGTAATTTAGTTGGAAGTTATCGATTATCAATTCAGTTCGATTTTGAATTCAAATAGAGTCATTGAATAGATTCGATAGATGAACTTCTTAGATCGTTTTGTATGAGCATATATTCATGATCAATAAATCAACATAACCTTAATATTTTGGTCTGTATCTGTATTTAAAGGTGGGTTTTTGTTACTGCGACAAAGTGCCGCAGCGGAGCCCGACTCAGCGTTGCCAGATGCAATTGATGAAAAATCCCAACTATTTATAAAACCCACTTTAAGATGTAGACTACATTTAAGAGTTGAAGAAGTTTTGGGCTATCTCAAAACTTCGCTCTCACCGAGGGAATAAAAGAGCCACATCTATTTGACTGAGTTCTACCATAGATAAGCAATACTTTTTAGTCTGTTCTTTGTACTCCTAAGTCTATTCTTGGTTCTACTATTGACCGATATGAAACTAGCCGGTACTGTATTTTATTTGTTTCAAATAACGTTCTTGCAGGGGCAAGAATGCAACAAGATTGACAGACACTTCCTAATTTCATTGATTAATAAATAATAAACTGTTCATTCAACTACAATATTAATTCCAACAACACTGAAATATTCTGATCAAAAAATCTATCCCATTTCCTTATTTTGGAGCTCACACTCTTTCCAGTACCACTAGGCAATTAAAATGCCATAACTCGATAGTGATGCTACTCAGTTGAACACAAAATTATTTATTTCTCAGACAGGAGTCGGTCAATACTTCTACAATAACGAATTCTGATGCAATTGAAATAAAAAAAATATTGAACGGAGTTCATTGCATTGACCAAGTACCTGCAATAAATGATTGTTAGATTGCTCTTCATTGACCTTGAACTAGCATCTAGCTGTGCAACATACAGAAAACATTCTGTTGTCAAGGTCATAGTTGCTATCAAAATGCTCTTTATAGCGGGCTATCCTGCTTCACTCATAACTGTGATGGTGAAATAATAGCCTAGCAGAGCAGTTCTGAAACAGAAATACATCAACTATGATAGGCCTATAGTGTTTTTAGTCAAATTGAAAACTCCTAGATCTTGATCCATCTTCTGATAATAAGTAATTCTCTATCGGATCACCTTTTTAACTTGATTGATGGATATTGAAATTCTCAAATATAAATTAAAATCTAAAATTGAATTTATAAAATTAAATTGTAATTTTCATTTCCATCCTCGTTTTCAGCAAACCCTATTTTTGTTATAATTATTATTTTATAGCAGAGATTACTGATATCTACACATCAGTGATCTCTGCTATAAAATAATAATAATATTTATACCAATAATGAGCCATCAATGTTTCAACAATCGTTAAAAATGTTTGTCTCTCATTAAAATATTGATGTTGGATGCAAGAGCAATTAGGTTATAGTATGTTTCAAGAAGGCATATCAACAACACTATTATGTTATTCTATTATGTTCTATACGATTTAATGTTAATATTTGAAGGTGTTTGGTGAATCTTGTGGTAAACTAAGACTCAAGAACAAAGAACTGTGAATTCTCGATACGTTCGTCCTCATCTTCCCCCTATTTCGCCAAAGAAAGATTTCCCCTGTCTTTACAGTTGCCAGAAACATTGCATCATGCACCAATTATCACTCATTCATTCCTTTGTTATTCAATTCCAATGAATCACTCAACGAGGCTCTGCATGTACTGGATTCTAGTATGTTTTTAGAGTGATTAAGAAGATCCTGGCCGGATTTCCTTCGTTCCCAACCTGCCTCACTAAATATTTGGTGATATTCCAAGAAATTCAATCGAAACCTACTTGGTTTAAAGCTTTGTTTTGCCGGCCGGTCGCCCACCCATGACTTTAGGTACCGGCTTTTTTGGTTACGAAATCGGCCGAAAGAGAGCGTCAGTTTACAAGCAGACTGACAAAGTGGAGGGGATACGGCGCCTGGCTATTGGTCTCCGGTGGGCGGATGGGCGCCTCTGATTGACCGATCCACGCCACGCCTCTCCGAGTGGAGGGGGAAGCTGTTGCAGGCTCGCAGTGCCGAGACGGTTTTCGAGTCAGTTGTTAAGTGTAGCCAGCATGTTAGTGTGTTCCTTCACTGAGATAATTATTGTTCAATATGTTGACGGATGTTAGTCGTGTTTACAGCACTCATCAGTTGCCCATCAATAAGCCGGCGGTGAGTTATTGGTTTTTGCATTCAGTACAACTTTTTAAAATTTAAGAATATTTTTGGAAACAGGATATTACTGTGATATTATGTACTGTTTGGGGTATTGTGATTGAAATTAAAAAAAAACCCTAACTAGTATGTCGTTTTGACTTTTTGTAGAAATAATTCGACTGATAGGATATGAATATAACAAAAATCTTATGAATTTGAAGATCTAGTATATTTTTATCCAGGCTATTTTTTCTAGGCTTGAATGGAAATTTGAGGTGTGATTCACTGTTCAAGGTGTTATGATTGAAATAAATGTTTGCCGGTTAGACCTCAGTAGAAATAATTCGGTGAATAGGATGATAATAATAGTAATGGAAAAATATTAGAATAGGACATTTTTCGAGGGTTGGGGATACTTTTGATTTTCCACTATACTTTAAATTTAATGTACATTTGATGTGTGGTATGTTGATTAAGGTGATATAATTGGAATAATTCCTGTTCTTTTAGTGGGAATAATTCGGTGAATACGTGGATAGGACGATAATAATAAATAAAGGAAAATACTCTTCCCAGTACTGTATTAGATACGGTAATAATAATAATTGGTTCTTTGATTCTTGACCACTTTGATTTAAATTTGGGTTGTAAGCTTATCCAAGTGTTCAAGGAGTCATAACTAGGTATTTATTTTTCGTTCAGATTCATGGCAGTGATGAATTTGTGAACAATACTCATCACAGGGTGAAATAAATTGTTGTTAGGTTCTATCGTAATTTATTTCGTTCTATGGTTTCAATTTGTTTTTTACTTGATTACTTTTGGTAAGGAATCAAAAAGTGTTTAGAGTTTGAAGAGTTAAAATGAAATAAATTTGAAATAGGTTTGTTTATCACATAGGACAAAATTAGAGATAGAACGGTAAATACCCTTTTAAATTATATTATTATAAGTTCTAGATTTAATCAGAACACTATGTTTTTCCGTAATTCTATGTTATGTTTTTTCCGGGGATTGTTGTGGGAAATTATGGTTTTGATTTTTGTAGGAAATTTTTTGGATTGATAAATTGAATTGATGTGATACGATAGAAAATAACTTTTCTACTCGTAGAAAGTAATGAAAAATCAGTGAATACCCTCTCACGAATGTGTAATTTGTTTTTGATTTCATCATAATGATCACTAGAGCCCTCTAATGTGATCACTCCTTCTAGGTTTTATCCTGATTATTTTCATTTTTGAGTTTTGAAGTTTTTGATTTTTGTTACCGAAGTTTAAGAATTACTGTAACTTATGATTTAATTATTGTTTTCGGTCAGGTTCGCAGTTGTGAAAGATTTGTACCGTAAATATAATTTTAGAGTTGGAATATTAGTTGTAGGTTTTCGTTGAAAAATCAGAGACTAATGAAGGAGCATCTTTGGACTTTTTAATTCAAATAGTGTGTAGATTGCAGAGTGTTGCTTATATATGCAATTTAAAAACTTTCACATTGATAAATTTTTATATCAATTTTCAATAACTTAGAAATATAAAAAGTACTTGAAACAAAGTCCTTTACAAGGATAAAAACTGTTTTTATAAATTTCAAGCCACAACTGGGTTTGATCTTATTCTACTTCAGCTGTATTCAATTCATTACTGTACCACTTACATGAATATTTTTCACTTTTTAAAATAAAATTTTTAAAAGTTGATTCCATTATTAATCAATTTTTTAAGTCTGTCTCATTTTAGACCTCATCTTTCGAAGTTTCTGTCTAGAAATTTGCAGTGATTGAAAAAACAAAAATAAATTAGATATTTCTTTGTTACGAATAATATGGTTCAGTTTTAAATGTGTAGGCTAGACGTTTTCATCAAATTTCTATGTAATGAAGAAATGACTAGCTTCTCCAATCTGTTGAAATCTATTTTCTGAAATCCGCAATGCCGGCTCAACAAAAGTTATAATAAATATTTCAGAAATATTCCTACATTTTTTATTAAACATTATTTTGTTAAATCGACCAAACCAATTTCTCCTTTTTCAAGTGACAAGTATTCTGCATCCTCTCTCAGCTTTGAAAAAAATGGTTTCATGGTTTTGATTGTAGTGGAATTAATTCCTCAACTATTGATTGTAACTGTCCTTGAAGATTGATTTCGGCAATTATCATTATGTTTTAATTATTCACACATCCATTTCCTTGTGAGTCAACTTGAGAATCTATTCATTCTGTTCCTGTAAAAAAATTGAGTAGCTATTGAAACTCTAATATTGAAAGGCTATATCATATAATGATCCGGCTTCAAATTATGTCACTGCTTTTGTTAATTCGTTTCTTGACGAGAATTGAACTCCATTTCACATTACTTCAAATAAAATAATAATTTTATGAATTTTCCAAAGATGGTGTTATGTATATCAAACAGGCTTGATTTTCACAATGAAAGCATTAAAGTAGATGAGAGATCTTTTCAAATAGCGGAAAACTGAACGAGGAAAATTACAACCGAAGAAAATTATAGGCTTGCAGCATACAGCTAACTAGCCAGTAGCTATAGGCCGATTAATACTTGCTACAGTGTTATAGACGCTAAAAAAGTAATAAATTCGAAATTTAGCTATGCTATTTTATTTTCTCCTAAATCTAATTTTGAAAATGTTCTTTCGCAGATTTATTTGGATATTCACTTTTCATCTCTCCTTGAATACCATTATTTTGCTTGTCAAACCTATTCAAGTTGAATTCTCTCAATGACTGGGTTCCTGTTAATTTTTGTAAAATGTTTAGTTTCTAAAGTCTTATAGGACCTTTTTTCACCAGTTCTAAAATTAAGTTTGATGTAATGTTAATAAGTTAGAGGGATTTTTTCTAGATCTTGGTGCTTTTCTTCTAAATATATTCAAATTTAAGACATTTTGAGTACCGTACTGTAATATTCGGTTTTAAAGAGTAAAGTGCGAAATTAGTTTTCACTTACAGTTTTGCTGTTGTTATAACATAGGCGAGATACTGAACATAACTGACTTGATCTTGATAATTCCTTGAAAATACTGACTTGTAATATATAATACAAGTTTTATATAAACTGAGAGAAAAATTACAAAACAAAAGAGAAACTCCACTACAAATTCAATATTAGAATTGAATATTAAAACTCCCAAGCAAGTTTAATTCATATTCGACCTGCTTATTCGTCAACGTTCTTAACCTCTGTTTCTGCTCCTAATCCAATCTTTTATTCTTGCAACCCAAACTTTGCTAATAAATAATAATCAATCGATCTGTAGGTTCATCTGGAATTCAAAATTGAAAACGATTCACCTAAATATTCATCATAACGTTGATTAGTAGACAGGGAAGTCACTAAATATTATTCATTCAGATATTTTTGTGACGGATCATCTCACAATCTCATGAAAATTTAAATATCCTTTGCAACCTGCGTAACTCCTATTTTAGTGGATATATGTAGCTCTATATTTTATTAGCACAACAGAAAATTCAACAGTAATTTCATAGAATTTTGCCAATCAATTTACAAGCTTGTAGCCTATAACTACTGTAGTAGTAGAGATAATAAATTCATATCTAAATATAATCTATATTTGGTTAATCTATACTAGTAGTTGTAGCAAGCTAGTAGCGAATGATCTGAAGCTAGTAGCATGTAACGTAGCTCTAGTAATCTAGTAGCTCTGTAGCTTGTAGCTAGTAGTCTCTCAATTTATCTTCTAAGATTTTCTTGATGACAGATTATTGCATCATCAATCCATCATCTTACATAGAAAGTTTTTAAAAAACCTCCCTACTATGGATCCAACTCATACATACTACGCTCCATAAAATGCCACACTCGTGGGTAAATAATTGAAAATTCCAATTTCGCCAACACAACAATGTCCACCAGAGTGGAACCAACAACATTCTATAGTTAACGCAACTCCAACTTATTTAGCAGCTAGTACACTGCGCTCAGTATACAAAGGGCGACGGTTTAATTGTTTAATTACAGTCGCGGCCATGAAATGTCTTTAAAGCACGCTGGCTGCTCTATTTATATACTATTTTATATACTATGTATATTGTAGATTGTAGAGGGGCCACGTGTTAGAGGCCTGCCACCGCAAACTTGTATATATAAATATACAAACAATTCAGAAAAGCCTTAGAATTCAGCTAGCCGATAACAGAATCGTGACCTGCACTTTTGAGCTAAGCTCTATTCGCTTTTCAGTGGGGGAAATGTTTGTAATACTGATAGTAGCCTTGCTGTGGCAAGGAATTATTAGCTGATTAGTGATAAAGCCTTGTTGGAGTGGTCTGTACTGTTTATAGATAAACCTCCACAAAACTGTGGTAGAGTTATTTGGGCTTGGTGTTAAACTAGGTTTAAAACCTAAGTTTGCTGAATTTTATTCAATAATCCATGTTCACAGTTCACACATTCACATGCTCCAATACACAGAGAATGAGGGAACATACATTCAGGCATAGATGAGCAACTCTTCCTAGAGCCTAGAGCCCTGGAGTATAAAAACATGAACTTATTGCATGGGATATATTTCCAATTATATTCAAAGTCACGATTCTAAACTATATTATTACAGACCACAATACAATACAATTTCTGTGTGAAGTATTGGGGTAGGTGAAACTAGTTTTTCTTTTCGTTCCTATCATATTGGGAAATCCCAGGCTCTAGAATTCAATAAGATATCACCATCTCTAAATATATCAGTTTATTAATAATTTACTCATTATTTTAGAAATAACCATCCTTCACATTAAGTGAAGATACCTATAAGTAACTAGTAACTATATCCTTTTTGTTCTCAATATTAAATGAAAGCAGTATTTTTTAATATTTCCTGCACAAAATTATTGATTTTTAATCCAGATTTCCGCCTAAATTTACTTCATTCAGCTATTTCTTAAGAATTTCATTTGTACATTGTGCGAAAGGAAAATAAATTCCATTAGATTTGATTTTGAATCCCACTACCACATTTTTAGGTGGATTATAACTTGAATTTTGGTGGTAGTAAATAGAAGGCAATTCATGCCTCATGAAAGCTCTGTACAAATTCATGGATCCTGGTAGGCAGAAAACAGCGCCTACAAATCAGTAATGTTTTGTGAGCTAGGGGATGAAACGGGGGTAGGGCTTGGTCTTAGATGCATCAGTGTGATAATCAAATGCTGTGTAATGTATTGCTGCCTGACATGCATGCCTGTGAATGGTGGACTTTTCATTGTTTTAGAGCACCTAACATAATTCTGTTCACAAACTGTAATTCTGTTCATTCAGCCTTGAAATGTGTATTTCCAACTAGACCTAGCTAGATCTGGTTCTTCTTATTTTCAATTTAATAATGTTTATTTGTAATTGGTGATACTTTTTAAAAATAGAATTGGAAATCGTGGTTCCTCTTTTATTGAATATTCGATTGAATAAATTGTGATTTTAAAAATACCAACTATTTAGTGTAGCCTACTTATTCATAGTAATGTACGATTTATAAAAAAGTTCAACTCCCTAATAGTACCCCAAATTGAAAATGAATATCATGATTTATCATGAATAAAGAGACTTGAAGTTGTCAAAACCACAAATTTTTGGGTTTGACAACTTCAAGTCTTGTTATTCAGTATGGATAATTACTACAATGTCACCTTCACTATTACACAGAAAATTTATCACACTAATAGCCGTAGTACAAGTAATAAATACGTCCTTTTATTTTCCTTGAAAATAGTCTCTTATTGCATCTTATTGTTGGGAATCGATTCAAATTTTATTGTTCACATCAGTATAATATAAATTCACATTTTTTACCAAAAATCCTCATGGGTAGTTCCACTTTTGGGCCGGTCACCCATTCAAGTAGAGTTTTGAGTGTTTTTAATGAAATTTTTGAGTTGGAATAGTTTTTAAATCGTAACCTTCCCCAAAAATCTCCACAGACTTCCACATTTAAAACAATACAACCATTCATTCTCCACAATCATTTCCTAGTTAGTACAAATTTTCGAGCTTGAATAATTTTTTCATATTGAAATCTCCACTCACACACAACATCGGTGGTCATAATATGTTAAGTAATTTATTCATAACATGCTCATAAAAAAGGTGTTACCGGTGGCTTAACCCTAAACAAGCAACTCTTATCGAAGACAGGAGGAGCTCGAGTATATAATAGAAGGCAGGAACATTGGCTCGAGTGTCAATGAACTCAATGTGTGATTGAATGTCAATCTTGATGAGCCGGTTAGATGTCATGGCTTTGATGGGGCGTGAAAAATACTCAGCCGCTCACCGCAGGGATCGTACTCGAGTATAGAAAATACCCTATTGACCAAGGTGTTTTACAGCCTATTTGGATGTTTGATCTCGGCTGATGCTAGCACACACTTCTGGGGAGCGCTTCGGCCCTCTTCTGAGTGTTTTTCTAGTAGGGACTTTGTGAGAGAAGCGAGATGATTTAGGCTAATCCCAGTGAATGGAGGTACGCCCGGCGGGACGTCTATACTAGGCTACTATCCATTAGGCGCTTGTGTCGACATTGAGTGGATGTCACCAAGGGAAGAAGTTGGAGAAAAAGGAGACAGAAACATTAGTAGAATGAGAGGGAAAAGTAAAAGGAGAAGGGGAGAAAGTGGAATAAGAAGGAAGGATAGGAAGAAGAAAATAAAAAGAAGAACAGGATGAATATGAAGGAGAAGTGGTAGAGGAAGAAAGAGAAATAAGTGGGAAAAGTGAAAGAGAAAGAAGAAGAAGCAAGAGAAGTAGAAAAATAAAACAAAGAGGGCTTGGAAAATGGGAAGAAGGAGGAGAAGGATTTGAAAAATAGGAAGAAGGAGTTGAAAACAAGATGACGTAATCAGGAAGAAGAAGTAACAAATGAGGAAGAAAAGAAGGAAGGGGGAGAATGATAAGAAACAGAAATAAAGAGATAAGAAAAGAAAATGAAGAACTAATTAATAAAGAAGGGATAAGAAAAGAAGAACGAAAATTCACAAGAAGGAATCAATAGGAAAATAATGAAGAAGACAGAAATTAGAATAAAAAGGTAGCAGAAGAAGAAATGAGAGAGTTATTTTGGAAAGAAAGTAAAGGAGAAGGAGAAAAAGCTCAACTTGAAGAAAAAGAGAAGACAGAAGAGGCAAGAAAGACGTTGGTGAAGGGAAACAGGGAAAAGGAACTAAAGGAAAGATCTGTACAATAGCGGCAGCTCGAGAAGTTGGATTTTGGAGAAAATGGAATGAATTGTAAGCGGTAAAGGTTGAAAATGAACCGAACAAGGAAGAGAAAGAGAAGAAGTGGGTGAAGAATAAGGAGGAGGAAAGGAATAAAAGGAAAGCATAAGAACTGAAGATGTGCGGCAGCTTCTCTTTGGAAAGGAAGAGCCGTAACCTGTCATCTTTTGGCTCTTCAGTTCCATCCTATTAGAAATGAGTTATTTATTTTTGCACGCTTCATTTCTATTATTTTACGACGATGACTGCTGAGTTTCTGAGCGACGTCTGTTAAACCATCGAATATATATCCTTTTCTATTGAATATATATCCATATAAAGGATATATATACAATGGTTAAACACACCACCGCTTCAACATGGTGTTTCCAATTTGGCAGGTTTAGAAGAAATGAATGAGGCCTGTTTTGTAGGTTTTGAGAATTAAGACAATATTCATTTCGTCGAAATTCGGGAGAGAAACAGTTTTGTTCTGGGCTGTGTCTATTTTTCCTTTTCCAAAGTTTTTTACTGTGTTTTTCTACTGTGTTAATCAATAAATAAATGAATAATACAAATTTAAATTGTTTTCAGTCGATAAAAATTCTAGAGAATTACTTTTCTATATTGTTGTTCTTCAATAGAAGTACAGTCTATTACAATGAAATATGAATGAGCCCGTGTGGGGCATGAATGAGACCCCACAAATTATTGTGGTTCTACTCAAAAATGATTCTGAAAGTTACTGAATTGAACTTGATGAAAAATGAATATTTGGTTCAATTTTTCCACATTCGAGACGTTTCCAATTTTGTTGTAATGTACTACCTTTTTATTTAGTCACTTATACAAAAATTATGATGAATTGTAATTGTATAAAATGTAAGAATGAATGAGATAGAGTTCGAATCATTTCTGTTATTATTATCTTGAAATTATTGAAGTTTTTTAGCATTTTATAGACTGTGGAAGTTATTGCAATCTGTCATGGCATGATGGGGAAATGTACAAAAGGCTTTAGCTCAAATATGTTCCACTCCAATTTCATCAAAGTAGAAAAAATAATCTATTACACCGTACCTCAATCTTTCTTGTAATAATAATTATGATCAATGGAAAAACAATAAAAAAGCTTGAGATTTCCTCAACTGAGTACGAGTTTGTTAACGAATTTTTAGTGGTTGAAATTCTATAAAATCTAAGCCAAAGGAATAATATACAATGAGAATAAGTTTGTACGAAAATGAAATCATTAAAACAGCAGATCTTATTCTCCCCAGAACAATCGGCCATTAAAACCTGTTGAAATATTTAATTTTCCGCCACACAACCTACCAGTCATAACAACACGTGTGCAAGCGTTTTAGTGCGGCTCTCTAAAAAACCCAAAACAGAAATACTCAAAGCCTGACGCAATGAAACCAGGCGAAAGCTCGCAAACAGAGCGTTTTAGTGACTTGTTGAGAGCTAAAAAAGTGGACACTGAACACTGTAGTGACCACCAAAAATGGTGAATAAGGAAAAAGGACCGCTAAAAATCAAGAAGTGGATGTTGAAAAGTGACAAAAGTATGATGAATTGCCGCTAAACCCCTAACTCTCATTATGCGGGCCATTTTTGCTGTATAATTCAGCAGTAATAATTGTTGCTAAGTGTTGACAAAAACGTGACGAATTTCCACCAGAATTTTCCGGGTTTTCCGTGTTATGAACTCATTCTACGCATTTAATCCTGGTGAATAAATAGCAGCAAAATTGTTCAACCGTTAACACTGTGATGGTGAGTTTGATGATGATGGAATCATGTCGCATATTTTTATCCTTGCCGTTATTTTTGGGATTTATGATGAAACTTTGATGAAGGACTCATGGTGTTATTGAAAATATGTGTGTTTTATGTAGTGTATTTTCAGCTTTTTGAATGTTTTTTCATTGTCCAGTAATTAAATGAAATAGTAAATAGTCTAGTGAATAAATGAATGATTAATTCATGAATGGAAATATATATTTTTATGATTAAGATATTAGTTTGATGATTAATGGAGTAGTTATTGAATAATTGAGATATTGAGCCATTGTGAAAATTGTATTAAAGCAATCTTTAATTAGGCTACTTAAATTACTAATTACTTAAACTTTATTCAATTAGAATAAGTAAGTGAAAGAATGGTGCCGTATAATATTAATCCTATTTTATTATTGTCCTTGAAACAATAAAACCCGTGGCGAAGCGTGGTATACTTATTCAGTCATCGCCGATGACCAAATAAGTATACCACGCTTCGCCACTAAATAAAACCTTTCATTGTCGAAAATCATGTTTTGTTTTCTTTCAGGGTAAAAGTTTGTATTCAAGTTTGAAATTCTATTAAGCTTCCATCTACCTGAACAATGTGAACAAATAAACTTAGAACCTATCATAAACACTTATTTGGGAAGTAGGTACTGTAAGTACACAAGCTACAAACCTTGAATAATCCAGAAGAGACAAAGATTGCATCAAGGCGCAGTCTCCATCCTCTCTTTCCTTACACCTTCTCTTTGTCCCTCTCACATCTCTTCATTTTTATCCTTTTTACATCTCTTCTTTCTAACCATTCCGACTTCGGCAGCAACTGAGAAAAAGAAATATGTAATAAGGGAACGGGAGGGAAAAGGGAAACCTTTCAATAATGACCGCAACCGAAGTGACGAGGCAATCTTTGGTTTGTCTTCCTCATTCTCACTCATCCTTCTCTTATTTTTATTCTTCTTTGTAGTATTTATTTTTCTTTTTTTGGTTTCCGACACTGAAATGGTTGGCGCCACTTTTCTCACACGAAGTCGCGCTCGCCTTTTATCAATTATTGTCTCTTCTCCGTCTTCTTCATCTTCTTCTTCTTCTTCTTCTTCTTCTTCTTCTTCCTTTTCTACCAAATCTTTTTCTTCTTGTTTTCATTTTTACATTTCCACTCTCACTTTGCTTCTGATGATATCAATAATAATTGAGCGCCTCCATTTGATGTATGCTTTCAAATACATCATCTCAATTCCAGCATAGCCATTCTAATTTATTTTATTCCTATTACTATCATATTAACAAGTCTCCACAAAGAGTCATCACCATTCCATCCAGCTACTCTCTTGTTATATTAAATTTTTCTCTCTCTCTTAATTCATTTCCTCTTTCTCTCTTGTATAACCTCTCATATTGGCCTTAGTCCATCTCTATTCAAATTCATCTTATTTCATAGTTATTCATCTTCTGAATAACAAGTTTCTGAATGAAAGTTTCTGGTTTTGAGAATTTTTCGAATCTTGATTTTTCAAGTAACAATAATAGATTCATGTCCAATCGTCGTTTAACGGAGAACGAGCAAAACTCCCTTATTAACATGATCTTCAACTTTAAATTAATATTTTTATTCAACTGGAGTTGCATACTTGAACTTTAACTCAAAGCTATTATACTTGATAATCAAAGCTGAGAGGTATTTTTTATAAAATATACTCAAACTAATATCAACGAATTCTATGAATATTGAAAGGTCTGTCGCAAGTGTGAATACATAGGAAACAAAGAATTTTGGAAAATTATCTCTTGAGAATTTCTCAAAATTGGACAGGAATTAATACAACGAATTCTCCTGGAATGTAACAAAAATTAATACAATAGTTTTGAGATGGATTGATTGAGATAAATTCAAAGTTTGCGGTGACGTAGAGTAGAATATAAAATGCAGGAACAGATGCAATCTGCTTAATCCCTGAGACTTCCAAATGAGATTTGAATTATGAGAATTCGGACGGAGAATTGTGTAGCTTATGCTCCAATTCTTCCAATACTCAGATGTCATCTACCTCCAGCCTCTTGTGACACACTATCTTTCTTCCCCGATCTTATCTCTTTTCAAATAACAAATCAAAAACACATTTTCGTTTTGTTCCGAAAAGTGGATAACATGCGTTTCGAATTCAACAACAAAGAAGGTGGCCGAAATCGGCCTTTTGTGTCATTCCTAATGCGCGTGTGTTGGGAAAGGAGGAGGATGAGGAGGAGGATGAGGAGGAGTTGGAGGAGGAGTAGGAGGACGGGGTCATCTCTCACTTTGGCGAGGGGTGTTTAGTTTGAGCCTCCGCCTTATTTTAGGACATAATTTTCGAGAATTTTCACATCCCTCAAGGGCCAAAGTGTCACATTCTATCAGTGACCATATTAGAGAACCATCGAAAGATCTAAAGAAACAGAGAGGGATAGAGAGAGAGAGAAAGAATGAGTGACGGAGAGAGTTTTAGAAACGGACCTAGCAATACCTGCCCAACTGTCATGTTTTTAAAGTTTTGGAACGACCAGCTGAGACGTAATCTGAGGTGTTTGTTCCTATTATTTCTGTAATCGTATTATTGAGTTAAAAAATTCATGTAAGTAGTACCTCACTGAAATAGGAGCTCGTATAAAATTCTTGTAAGTAGCTCACTGGAATAGGTCCATGATTTGGGCTTTTTGACTTGTTTGTTAGAATTGTTCAAATGAATAGATTTGAATTGTTCTTTGTAGAAGAATTTGGATAATTGTTTCAATGAATGAATGAAAAGTAATGTTGAGTTTGGATGGTTTTGATGTGTAATATCACTGAATCACTACTATTATACCGAAGTACAGCATAAATATTGAACACTCTGTATATTACACTTTGTGTATACCATTATAATAGTACATGGAGGCTATGGCTATGTAGGCGTACACGTTTTCTTCATATAGTGAGAGAAGAAAAGAATTATTATTCATTAGCTGTGATCGAAAAAGTTATTCCTCATCGAAATTGTCGAAATTGGTACATTGAGATTGTTATACAGTAATAGGCTCAACAAATATTCGATTTTAAAATTAAAGGGGTACGGAACTGATTGAATGGAATTCCATTAAAACACACTTTGAATAACAGAATAGATGTTCATTGAATTAAACGTCATGTAAAATAGGATAAATAATTGTCTGGTTGTTTCGATGAGGATTGAAGTAAATATTGATCAATTTATAAATGGAAACTGTCATCAAGCTTCATAGACCCTTATCAAGCTGTCAACTACTCAACACGAACCGTTCTTGAAATAAACATCGATTATTTGGTGATTTACTGTCAAACCTGGAAAATTTCAACAAGTTTTTTTAGCAAGAAAATAAATTTTGACTAACTCAACAGCTAATGTCTCAATGGATTATTTATTATTCTCCATTTTTATAATTATTATCATTTTTAATTGTTATAGTTATCTTATAATTATTCTTTATTGTTTCTCACAACAGTTACATACTTTCAGTAATTGTAACAACTAAATTGTACCTTCTACTTTTGGCCAAATGCCAACAGAGAACAGTGATACCAACTCACACCGCCGAATCAATACCAAACAATGCAGGATACTGGTTGTATGTTGGTATCACTGACACGTCTACATTGCTTACATGTGTTGTTCAGCAGGTTGGTATTGCACACACATGGTCACTAAGCCCTTCCATTGTCGCATCCTTCTCATGTCCCCCAATTCAGCCCTTTATGTATGAATCTGTTTTAACATATCAATGGCTGAATACAACAGCATGTATGGATAATAGTTGTGCCATTACGGGAGCATACGACGTGTTTTGGGTTCCATTAGTGGGTTCTATGGGAAGAATCGGCTTGGAATTAATTTGGCCTAAAATGGTCGTGAGGCCTATGTTGAAAGTGATGATTGCTATGTATAGTTAGTGGAAGTATATAGTATGTGTTGTTGGATTAAGTAGACGAGGGGGCACTTATGCCTCAACTTCACACATACACAACTTACTATCAATACTATGTAATGTATAAGGCTAGGCGTACACCGGTTAGTCAAGACAAGACAAGACGAGATTAGTCACGTTTAGTCACAGTAATTCACATATTTGCCTATGAAGCAGCACACACTGATGCAATGACTAATCTAGTACACCGGTTAGTCAAGACAAGACGAGATTAGTCACGTTTAGTCACAGTAATTAGTATAAGTCAAGTCAAGACAGTCAAGACGTTTAGTCACAGTAACATAGTTGCTTATGAGCACACCGATGCAATGACTAATCGGTGTGTGTTGCTTTATACAAAACGTGACTAATCTCGTCTTGTCTTGTGACTTGACAAGCACACACCGATGCAATGACTAATCGGTGTGTGTTGCTTCATAAGCAACTATGTGAAGTTCTATGACTAAACGTGACTAATCTCGTCTTGTCTTGACTAACCGGTGTACGCCTAGCCTAAAGTGGAAAACGAAATCATTTATCTATCTATGTAGTTCTGTAAGCCTGATGCTTATCTAGGAGGTGCTTCAAATATACTGAATTTATTTAAATTTGAATTGGATAGATAACTTGGTCCATTTGGAAGAATATCAAATAAGAGGAAAACTTTATAAGAGGAATAATTTGAAAAAATATCAATATAGTTGCTTGAAAAATTGGACTTGATTCCTGCCATAATTGAAGAATATAGACACTGTGATTCCTGCTTCAAATAATTATTCCATGTTGGCTCTAGATTTGTGTTGCTTTAGTTCGTGAAATACAGTGAGCGTGGTGGCGTTGCTTGTTCTTATTACCTTAGACGGTGGCATCGGCATGAATACTGTCTGAATTCTTTCACAGTAGCCGAAGGCGACAACTCAGATATAGAGCCGACATGAAACAAAACGGGAAGGACAAGAAGAACAAGGATAAGTAAAAGATGATCACGAGAAAGAACAAGGAAAATATGATGACGAGGAAGGAGAGAGAACAAGCAAAATAAGAAGAAGAGGAAGGAGAAGTAGACGAAAAAGAGGAGAAAGAAGGAAAAGAAGAAACAGAGAAAATAAGAGAGAAGAGTATGAGATGAATAATGAGAGGAAAGGGAAATGAGGAGAGGAAGAAAGAGAGAAGTAAGAAGAAGGAGAAGAAAGAGAAAAGTAACAGGGAGGAGCAGATGAAGAAGTTGAAGAATAAGTAGAGAAAGAAGATGATGTAGAAGGAGAAATGTAAGAAAGAACTACTTGATAGGTAAGTTGAGCAAAAGAAGCTGAACTAAGAAACTAAGAAGAAGCTAAGAAGCTAAGCTGAAGCTAAGAAACAGAGGATCAAGCGAGAAGCGAGAAGGGAGCACTGGGTGGCTGACAAAAATATTGTAGCAAGAGAGGAGATAAAACTGCTCGTGAATATTATTTTGTGGCAGCAGCAGCAGAGTTCTGCCTGATTCCAAGTAGTACTTCTCACTCGGAACCAAGCCGAGGCACAACATAACACGCCAATTCCGACCAATCACCGTTCAAGGTCATGTACAAGGCTCTGACCAAAAGTTTCGAGACGCCTCACACATTCACTCACAACAAAATTCCACACTACAACATTTTTAGAACAAATATTGATTTTGTGGAACCTCTCCTTGATTGAAATAACTTGAAATACATTGTAATCATTCTACTTTAATTCCACTGTACTTAACACTTAAAGGACAATAATTTCCTACTGTTATTTACAGTACAGCCAAAGAGGATTTTGTTACGAAACCATGATCCTTCAAAAAAGTGAAATTGACAATATTTGCATTCATGAGACCATGGTTTCGTACTCAAACCAATAGTGAATAGAGTACAGCCGAAGATGTCTTGTTTTTAATACGAATACATGAAATTGAAGTGTTTAGTGTGATATTGGTAGTAAGTGTTCGGTAAAAGTGGAGTATCCTCAAGTAATTTCAAATTGTTTTAACCAGTAGTGTAAAAGCTACCTTCTTCCTGAATTGTGACGATTGATAAGAGATGAGTCATGAATCTATAGATAGTAGAGGTTTATGGAGAATGAAGATTTTATGATCAGTTTGAATTGAATTAATAGTGATATTGTAATTAATGACCACGTAAAATTGGTGTTGCATAATTAAAAATAGAAACTCAAGTTCAAGTAGACTAAGGAAGACGTTGAGTAGACGTTATTTGCATCATGTTCTAATCGATTGAGATTTGTCAATCGAAACCATTTTGTTCTTCTATGGAATTAATAAAAGTATCTACAATTTCCAATTGGAAAATTCTTATCTACCTCTTAATTAATTTTTATCTCGAAATTATTTCTAAAACCAAGACTTTCTATTTAAAAAATTACACTTTTCATTAATCTGTATCTATTGATCAAACTATGTGCAAAAATTGTTGAGATTTTCCTCCCCAATGTTCCATAATTCTCGATTTAAAGGAAGAATATAGACAACAAACGAACTTCCTGTTTCTTTTGGAGAATTAAATTCCTCCAATATCAATGGAAAACCTTCAAATTATCGGATTCACGCGATTTCCTGTCTAGATCTTTTCAAAAGGAACGAATCTTAAACCTGTCTTGATCTTTTCAAAAGGTTTGAATCTCAAATCTGGACTTGCACCCTTCTGACAGTGAAAGTGACCACAACTTCCTCAATCTTCCATGAATAGTTTGTGGTAAAAGTGGTGGATTTTCTCTGAATAGGAAATTGAATAGCTTGGGGCGGCTGGTAGGTTGACTATGATTTGGTCCTGGACTATCTTGAGCCTACTTCAGCTATTAACAATCTGCGTGAGAGATGCTCTATTTGATGAATGTCGGCGATCATACTATTAGAAGTAGAGAAAATATCAACACGGAAATGAAATATGTGACACGCAACGAAAAACATAGATAGAATCTGATGGAGAAGTAATAGATATAGTACGATATAACCACCAAAAAATGAGTGCCATACACGCTCAACTTCTATTATTGAGTCAATCAAGTTATTGAAAAATGAGACTGCGTGTGGTTTTAGACTGCGTTAGATTTTAGAGGAAACCGTGAGAAATCTTGTTGAATTTGAGTTTCAATCCTCATTTAGGGAAGTATTTGTCATACTTGACTTTTTCGTATTGGAACTTAGTTTTTGAGGACAAATTTCCAATTGATGAAACGTTTGATGTTTCTCCACATTTTCCAAGAAGGTTTACCAATGAAAACATGTTGCCAATGTTCAAACTATATTAAAAATACATGCCATAAAACATGGTCTATTAGGAATAATTCATAAAAACATATTGTAGCCTATAGACTTGTTACAGAGATTTAAAGGATTTAAATTGAGGTTGAATATTATTCTATTCCTGAAAAAGAATATTCATTGATCTACTTGTTGATTTTTGTATCGATATTCTGAAGGATTGGAGAGGAGAACTTAACAAGTTCCAGTTGATTATCATTATATTATTATAAAGGTTATTGAAACTAAGATAATCATAGACAAAAGATAAAGGAAGTAAGACAGTTTAGTAGACACTAGTCTGTAGCTTAATATTTGTAAATAATTATTATTACTGTGCAACTCTATTATACAGTAACAATATAAGTGTACACAACAATATACAGTATACTATACAATTATTAAATGGTTTATTCTGACTCTCAAGTACTGTACGCAAATTTCTGTAGTGTAATTGCTTCAAAACACGAGCTTATACTCAATCCAACAGCTATGCAAACATTTGGCGAGCAATTCATTACTCTTCACCATTATTACTGCTCTCAGTACTGATTTCCAATTACTTTGGAACTGGCTTTTGGAAATTTGGAAATCGCCATTGAAACTCACCACCCAGAATAACCTCATCTATTCACGAAACGAGCTCAGCACACCTACATTTCGGCAAACTAATGTGTTGGAAATCGCCGGCACGACTCTGCCTTTCACACCTAGTGGTGATTTTCTCAGTCTGTAATTGCCGCTGTAGGCTTAAACGGCAACTAAAACACCCGTGAATAAGTTAATTGCATGCTAAATATGGTATCCTGTAGAACCAGTGTTCGTGAAACATACGTAACTTACGATTCATTTGGAGTGAAACTTTCCGAGAGAGAAGGAAAAATTGATTGAAAGCAAATTATTTCTGGGATAATGGGATGATGGCAGCCGAAACTTGTCCTTCTAAACAAGAAACTTTCGGTAGTTCAACCGTTTTAAATTGAATTTTGTGCCCCGGGGACGAAACTGAGATGAAGTTACTAGGAATCTCAGCCACTGTGCGGTAGGGTAAATGACTTCACGGTTCTGTAGAGTTTTTACATAGAAGGAAAACGGTGAGCAGTGTGAGTGATCATCAAGTTGTGACCTTAGATTCATGTAACGTGGGTTTGATAACACTATGCAATACGGTAGGTGATTTCTAAAAATTATTCACGATATTCAAATCGAGAAAATGAGAAAAAATTGCTTATTGGTCTCCTGAGACTAGATAGGAGAAGGAAAAATGATAAAATTGTAATATTACATAAAAACTGTATCAATGTTGTTAAATTACAGTGGAAATGTATCACCCAAAACATAGTGCATTATTGAAGTCGATTACAGACATACTTATTGTTTGAACTCTTTCAAATTTCAAGTGCGATAATAATTATTATTAATATCCCTCTTGAAGAAATAGATGAATTTTGATATGCAATATTACATGAACTCATATTTTCCACTCTGAATAAACTCCTTTAAAGTAGGCTAATCTGTCACTTATTGTTTGTCATCACACCTAATGCCTGGTCACCACCATTAAAAGGAGATTTTGATTTGGAGAATAATAAATTGTTTCTAACAATTAGTAGCCTTCTTACCAACGATCACATAGTAACAAAAAATTTGTTTGTATCTGTTGTAACTTCAGTAACAAATTTGCACTGTGTATTCGCTGCTGTTTATACATTGTTAGTTTCCTTGGAGCACCGAAAATGGATCTACTCTATTATCTGTGCATAAAGTATTTGAATAACTAATATTCGTCATTACTCAACAGCGGGCAATTCGAAGAAACAAACCAACAGGAAGTTACTGACACCAATTCTAATCTACGGACACTCGAGTATTAGTCTTGTTGAAATATATGGACAACCCCATCGGATCGGTTCTTTGAACAGGAAACGAGTCATAAACAACACTCGACTATTTCTTTTTCTGTTTCACACACTAGACGCCATCGAAACGGTAGCCAAATTGGGAATAATATCTTCAAATGTTGATTAATCACTGACAAATACACAGAACAGTAGCCGGGGTTGACGCCCCCTGCGCGCCTGGGGGCGCCATTTGAAGAGGCCCGGAATAAAATATTCATTTGTTTGAAGCGTAAATTCATTAGGACAACTTCATCTGTGGATGAATGAATGGTAGTGAGTGATGTTGGCCCTGCAGGCTGGGCCATCTAATGAGCAGTAGCCGTAACCCTATAGTCCGAACTTCGAGTCGAAATTGAAACCAAACAGAGCCGAACCCCGGCTTATCCGGACCGCAGACGGCAGACAGGCAACAACAAACACGCATTTAAATGATAATTTAAGGCTGTGTTCGACCATTATGCACGGGTTCGCGTAGGAGGCAAGATTGGTTTCCAACTCAGTTTTCTCTCGGTTTGTTGATGAATGTTGAATGTTTTACGATGGTATTAAAAAAATGACAGTGGTGGGAATGAGTAGGGTTCGGTGATGAGGTTGAAAATCATCTCGCCGAAGTGGTTTCGGGATTGGCTGTCGTCTAGTTGTTGGCTCATTCGGAACAGATCAATAATATTTCTCAACAGATATTGTTTCGTTTATGTTCCACGTGTTGAAATGTGAGTTGAATGTCAAGTGAATCGAGAAAGAATCAAACCCCGAATGAAGTCAGGAATTTACAATATTCATTCAGCATTGAGATAAATTTCATGGTCTGCCATGTATGGGGGAGGTAACTTCTCCTTGGTGAGAGAGTAAGGACTAATCACAAATAACTTGAAGTAAACAATTTTTTTTATTTGTTTCAGCTTCAACAAGAATGGTTATGAAGTTTCTGTTAACTTATTTGTAGAATTCCACTATTTTAATATTAACAGCACTGGACGCGGTTTCGTTTGATGTTTACTTTCTGTGATGAAATAAATGAATGAATATATTTTTATTTGTAAACCAGTCTTAAGATTTGGGGTTCTTAACAACTGTAGTGTATTAAACAAGCCTCTACTGAATATTTAGGGCCGGTTCATGAGCTCGGGATTTAGCTAAGTCCTAGACTAAAACGGGTGGCCACCGTAGCATCGACAAACGTTTGTCTCGACTGGTTAGTGGGTTAGCAGCATAGAGAGCTCTTAGTACATAGTATCGAGGCTAACGTTGGTCGATGTTACGGTGGCCACCCGTTTTAGTCTAGGACTTAGCTAAATCCCGAGCTTATGAACCGGCCCTTAGTAATCGTTTTGAGCCTTAACCAAATTATGTAGACTTCTGACATAGTGTCTGGTGATTGAAAATGTGCCAAAAAATGTTTGTAATTTTGTTCAATAAATAAGTGATATTTGACTACGTATTTGTTTTTTTCATTAAATTATTTAGAATTTGATTTGGTGAGTTTGATTAGAATCGATTTTTAATGAATGTAGCCTATAGTGTTGTTGTAAAAATCCGTACTTCATTGTATATTTCCGCATATTCAATTAAATTAATTTCATGTCTCATATTCAATACTTCTTCATCCATACTCCAATGAAGAATAAACAGAGAAATATCTTGTATAAAGAGTTATACAGAGTAAAATAGACTCGAAAAACAAATGAAGCTCAGGAGTGAACCGATTTCTGTTGCCCAGGGATCCCAAATCAAACCAGGCTAGCTGAGAAAGGTAACTGGGAGCAACTGAGATTTGATTTAGAGAGAGCAGCAGTCACAATGACTGCAATTAAGAAGGCGGCGGCCAAATGGAAGACCCGGCCCGGTCACACAAATTTATTAATGACGGATAATATTTCTGTTGTTCGACGTGCAGTGGTCTGTTTCTATTTTGGCGCCTTTTGAAATTTGGAACCGCCGAACGGTTGGGTCCAGGAGACCGTTTAAGTGCAGGTAGCCATCAGAAACATGGCTAATATATAATATCTATAATTCTATATATATGTGATTGGGTCCAGGAGACCGCTTAAGGAGTACAAAGAGCTTAGAAATACATAGCGCATAGTTCTATATATACAAAATGTCGACTGAATCTATGTAGGGTAATCTATATATACATAAAATGTATTATTCGTACGTAAGGTTTCAGATCTATAGATTTATTTGTTGGGTAGCCTGTTTGACACACTGCATGATCTATAGCTTACCCATCTTAATTGGATCGCACGATCGGCTCATATTCATTAATTTTAATTAAGTGTTCTCCTTGTGTATGGATGCACATTGACTTAATTTATAAATGCACAGTTTGTGCCAGTATAAAAAGTATTAGAAAAATATAGAGCAAGTGAAATGCAAAATATATGTGGTGGGATGGAAAGGTGGTAGGAAAGAGGAGGAGTAGGGAAAGAGAAATAGGAAGAGAGGAGAGAGGAAAAAAGGGAAGAAGAGAGGAGAGGAAGAAAATAAAGGAGAGAGGAAGAAGAGGGAGAAAGAGAGAGGAGAGGAAGTGAGAAGAGGAAAAGAGGAAGTAGAGAAGACAAGAAGGAGGAAGAGAGGAAGAAGAGAAGAAGAGAAAGAGGAAGAAAAATGAGGAAGAATGAAGAGGAAGAACAGAAAGGAAATGGTAGAAGATAGAGGAACAGGGGAAAAATGCAGTGGTGGAAGAAAGAAACTGAAGTAAGTCTCCTCATTTCAAGAGGAGGAGAGAAATAAGATGTCTGAGAGAAAAGAAGGTTCAAGAAACAAGAAGATAAGAAAATGAAGAGGGAAGAATATAAGATGAAAATAAGGAAGAGAAGGATGAAAGAGAGGAGAGAATGAGAGAGAAACGATGAGAAAGGGACAGGGGAAGGAGGAGACCTGAATACAAGTTTAATGAAGAGGAAGATAGGAAGATTCTCAAAGAATCTGAGTGGAAGAGAAAGAGAAGAGAAGAAGAGAGAGAAGAGAAGAGAGAGAGAGAGAGAATAGAAGAAGATAGAGTAGAGAAGAAGAGAGAGAAGAGAAGAAGAGAGAGAAGAAGAAGAGAACAATCCTGCTACTGCTGCAGATGATGACAATGATGATCATAATGATGATGTAAACTTTCAGATGATGATGATGATGATAATGATCGGCTATAGGAAAAGTAGAAAAAAGAAGCAGCTGTAGAAGTGAAATAAAACAAAATCGACCAGCCAGTTCGGTTTTGAAAGTCCATGCAGGCATCGATCATATTTTTGGTTGTGGCCCAATTAGACGTGGAAATGGATGTTGTTGAATTGGGGGGTTGGGGGGGGGGTCCATCAAAGAGGGGTAGGATTAGGGGGGTAGAGGGGCAACACAGTGGCTGTTAGGCTGCATGTTGGGTTAATTACCACTCTCAAAACTGACTTATTTTATTTCCTCAATATTTTATTGCATCTTGCCACTCTTCTCACTGTTCTTCGGTCAATGAAAGCCTTCTGTGATGTGGTTCTTTCCTTCTTAGAAATGAATCCTCGTTGATTCTTTGTAGAAGTATTTTTTCCGATGGGATTTTTCAAGAAACTTGGTCTGAGTTGGACTCAGCGTAGACAGTGAACGAAATTTAAATTTTGTGTAAAAATTTTGTCTTAGGTAAGTACATTGTACTAGGGAAGCCAATCTAGATGGATTGGTCCGTTTTCAACATGTTAAGTCTACTGCAAATTGATCAATTTTTCATTTTATTCTCTCTTATAAAATTTGAATTAATTTCATATGCTGAAATATATGAATAAATACGATATCCTATGACTAGATACCATAAATTCTCAGAAATATAGTAGAAAGTACTGAGAGTGTATATTACTATACACTCTCTGTAGTGAAAATTATGTAAGAAATATGCATTCAATGAGCCCCAAAAATAACTGATTTAAGAATACCTACATAACAATTTTGACAATTTTACATGACAAGTATAATACATGACAATTTTAGGAATAGGAGACAATATTTTTATGCTGATGATATAACATCTAAAATAGAATAGAATAGGATAGCAGAATAATATAATTATAGGAAAATTTTTATTCTAGTAACTTCACACGAGGGTGGGGCATTTAACTTACTACTCAATTTGAAACAATTATAAGGGTCAATTAGTTTTACATTTGTACCAATTCTACTGAGAAAAACGTTGGAAAGAGCCAGTCAATAACTAGAATTAGCAATTACCATAAATCATTACAAGAAATCGATCAATATAGAAAAACTTGTTTATTTCAATATCTGAAGAATAGCCAACTAGTCAAGAGTCAGCTCTAATTATTTCAACTTCCAGTTCATTTCAATATTTCCAATAACATTTTTTTTTAATTAGTAAATCGTGTTGCGAATTGAGTTATTTATGACTGCAGAGAAAACTAGATAAATGACGTTATTTTATTTAGCAACTGTATCATAATAAGGAAAAATCAACCAAAAAACTAGAAGCTACAGGATTTCATTTTTCCATTTAATTCGATTAGATTATGTAATTTTCCCCACATAAAACCTCAAAACGCTTCATATCTGTGATTTATTGCTCAGTCACCATTGTTGTTTTCCTAGAAAATTATAATATCTCTATTTCTAACAACAAGCTATTCAATCAATTTATTTGACATTAAGTGGATAGAATTTGTGTTGAATGAATGCATTTCGTATAAGAATTTAATTGATGGGAAGTTCAAAAACTTCAAAATAATCGCTTCAAACGCTTGCATCAAATTTTCACGTATGCTATCTGTCCACCATATTCTAGTGAAATGAGGTGAAATGAAGTGATTGAGGGTGAATAATAATAATAAACTGTAAAACTACAAAGCTTTCAAATTTTGCAAATACCGTATTTTGAGTATAAATAGACCTTACAGGTTACAAGTAATAACACTTTTCAAGTTGCAGGTAATAAATATAAGATTGTGTTCCTCTAAAAATTGTCTTAAATTTTCAAGTTGTTTTTTAATGGATTTTATGACAGAATGATCAAATTCAAAAAAAGTTCAGACAAACTGTCATTACAATATAAGAAACAAAGTTGAAACAAATTTCTGAATGGAACAATTTCTTTCTTGTGATTAACAAGCTAAAAATAGGAAACAAGTGAGATTCCTATGATTTATAGACACATTTCCTGCTAGAAGCTGCAGAATTCGTGAGGAACGAGTTAAGAAGAAAGAGGAGGTGAAGTAGAAGATGAAAGAGGGAAGAACGGATGAAATGAAAGAGGAGAGAGGTGTTGGAAGGGGGAGCTGGCAGACCGTTTAATGACCCGTGCAATATGAAATGTGATCTTCAAAGACTTGTTACTAACTGACAGTCATAGATCTCAAGATCATCAGGACCCATATTATAATTATTGAGCGTGAAAAGTCATCTAGTCAACCTATTAACTGAGCTCTTAAGATGCATGCACTCAGACGCATCTGTCCAATATTTCTTTCAAGGGATCTTGCATATTATGAGCTCCTGAGTACTTGGTTCCATTGGATGGTCTTACCGTTCCAGACATTGAATTACCACAAAGAGATACAGATATAGGTTTAGATACAGTTGCAGTTACAGATAGAGATACAGATACCAATACTGTTTAATCAAGATAATTTGAATAATGATTAGGAAGACTAGATTTCAATAGTGGGAAAAAATCTATTGATAATATTATGAGTATTGATATAAATGAATGATATTATTACTATTGATGAAAAAAGATTAAAGATCGTACTAATTTTAAGTTCTGATTTTTTTCGTATTGTATATTTTATTTTAACCAACCTTTTTCCATTTTAAAAATGTTATTTTTATCTTTTTGCAGGTTCCTGACTTACAATCTTCACTGAGTGGGAAAGTTTCATGTGGAGACTCATGGCCTACAGAACAAGAGATCATGGTGAGTTCTATTTTCAATTCCTTCTCCATTTTCTGGAATGGGATCTATTAATTGATTACGAGAGTAGACTATTTTATAGATTAAACATTTCAAATAATAGAAAACGGAAATTTGTCTGGTTATCGACCGATTTTAAAAATGACAATTAATGAAATGTCTTTACTTGATAGAATAAATTGAATCTTCCCATATTGAGCCCTGCTAGGTGACGTTATTAAACGAATATAAAAGTTCTACTCAAGTTACAATTGTATTAAAGTACCACAATATTGTAATTGATTTTTTTACAATCGGCCATAGGTTCCCAATAGACTTGCAATTCTGGTATTGAATAAAATGAGAGATGATCCTGAGAATCCACGAGAGTTATTGTGGAAACAATATTATTTGAAATTATCAAACCGTAAGAGATTAATAAAACCATAATTTGGACATAGTTTTATAATTGGTACCGCTACTAAGCATTGCAAAAAATACTGTTACAACAAGCACTGATCTTTGAACTCAGATTTTCAACAACCATATAATCTCAAGCTACTTTAATTCATAGAGGAATTATATACTGGTTTTTAACCTGTCATTATAACACGGAAAGAGATTACAATCCAGTTATTAGATTCAAAATTATAATAATCGAAAGTGCAGTTATAAGACCAGCCATTACAGTATTCGGTTATTATAGCTTTTCAGAGGGGAATCGTAATCCAGTTATTGGATCCAGCATCAAGAAATATTAAAATCCATTGAGAAATTATTATCTAATACAAAATTATAATCCAGTTTATTAAAAGATATGATTTTCACTTTCAATGGATCTACAATAGTCAACTTGGTTATTAGTGAATTATAATCAATGCTACATAGAATGAATTATACAGACAGTAGTGAATACAGAATAGTGAACAAGGCTTCATTCAAGTCTTAACTGAACTTGACACAAAAACATAGTATTCTGGACAACACTTTTCTGATCGTTTCTATCATTACCTTTTCTCTCATTCTATCCCTTTCATTTGCTTCTTCTCCATCTCACTCACACAAATTCCTCCAAATCTTTCTCCGTACCGTGATCGCTGTTAAATAGCTCAATCAAATCTGACCCGGATCGCCATCTTTTATTGGCGCGTTAAATAAAAAATAATCGGCCGATCAAGTTGGCAATGATGGTGTTGACCTTGCTCTTTGCATGTGCGCCAAATAATTCTCCTCTGTTGACTTGTACTAAATTGAGCAAAAATGTTGAGCTAACTATTTCAGAAACAAGCTACGCTTTTTAATTCGGTATCGGTGTGATTTTGTGCTACATTATACAGCACTTATCCATTATATCTATATTCATACGATCTGATTTTGTTCCACATTATAAATATATTTTCAAGCTTGTATTATCACTGTAAACCGTGGAATTGATTTTTATATCTATATTCAAACGGTTTAATTTTGTTCCACGTTATGAATACATCTTTATACACTGTAGAGTGTAGAACCCATTTTTATATTTATATTCAAACGATTCGATTTCGTTGTACGTTGAGAAAAAACATCTATATATTCAAACTGTAAAATATTTTGTTCAGCAACTTTTACACAGGCAACTTTCGTTTAGCGTTTAGAATGAAGCCATGGCGTGTAATGGCTTGCACACGTGTGAGAAATATAATGCCTTGAGCATATTATATTGAGAAACATTGATATGAAAGCATTTGGACAAACTTTATATTGTACGATTTGTAGGGAGATTTGAGAAGATATTGCGAAATAGCTGATCGGAGTCAGCCAGACGATTGGTTGTCCATGAAATAATAATAGGGAAGAAATGAGGGATTTCGGATAAAAATAATGAACAGTTCAGATTCACTTCTTTGTATAGGCACACTTACTGATGATGTTTTGGTGATATACATCCTTATTTTTCCATGAGAGGTAGAAAAAACTCAATGTGAATTGATTATTGAAGGAAAATAGGGTAAACGCGACAAAAATAGCCTAATGAATTTTAGTAAAGGAATGTCTCATTGAAATTTCCGATGGAACAGTCTGTATGTATTATATCTTGTTGGGATTCCATGTAATCTTCGATAAATTTTGCAGTCGCAATAATTCACCCAATAATTACTTCAACTGAAAAATAACAGGAAAATTATGATAGTTGTAAATATCAACATAAATCTACATAACAGAGTATCAGATAATAGGTAGGTTAATTCTTAATCCATTCATTGATGAATCCGCAAAATAATTCTTTTTACCCGCAATATTGACTCATTAAAGAGTTGAGCATAGAAAATAAATTTATTCTAAAATCATTCAACATGAATATAATCAATAAATGAATAATTAATACGAAAAATAACTAATGCAGTCTTTTGCAGGAAGCCCTACTAAAATGTTAGTGACGACATCCCAAATACCAGGCTATAAAACTCAACAATTTATTGAACTTTTATTAATGCCCCCATAAAACTCAATAATTTATTAAACTCTTTGTAACCGTTATGTTGTTGACTGTTGTGATGCATTTATGATTGTTTGACTCCTCATTTTAGTATCAAAAAATAATGAGAGTTGCTCTCGTTAATAAGAATGGCTCATTAGAGGCCGTTGAAATTCAAATGAAGCTGAGTTATGATATGCCTTCATCACATTGGCCTGTGGCCTGTAATGTATTCATTCATAAAATCACATGTCCGATGGTACAAGCATTCATTTGGCGATTTGGTATTCTTTTAGCGCATAGTTGCAGCAATTTATGATGTAGTGCAACATTATTCAGTCCGGCCTTAAGATGTTTATCTAGACGTTTAACATTGTCCTAATTTTTTCTCAAAGAATCAAAAAGATACATCTCAAGTGTCTTTTGTTACTGCTTACAAGTCACTCAACTGTATTCGACTAGAGACTTATCACTGTAATCTGAGATATGTTATTGAATTACAAGTATTTACACAATTAATTTATCCGATCTTATTGGTTTTATATTATAATTCATTCTATACAGGCCAGTACATTTCCTGGAAGGTGATTCCTAGAGTAAAGATAATGTGAAGTAAAAGTGATTTCATGAAGATCAGAGATAATCTAATTCTATTTGATTAGTCTATGGTGAAGATTTATTCTCTAAATAGACCTTCAGAATGAAGAAAATTCTTCATCTGCTTCAATGCGTCAAGAGGTCTCTTTGACATCCTAGAACTTTTAGTTAAGCTGAAGTTTACTTAATGAAGAATTTTGGGAAAAACATTCTATATTTGAAGATCAGTTCTCACAAATAATGATAATCAGTAGCATCACCATAACAATGTAACTATCAACTTATAAAGATGAATTCAAATTGCCACATTTGAATGTTGAACAATTTTGAGTGTTCGATTTTTATAGCTAAGTATTTGAAAATGCATTTCTCAAGATCTATGCTAGATGTTGAAATCCACAAGAGATTCAATCTTTGTCAGATAGTTGGCTGATTGCACAAAAGCCAATTGAATTCAAACAATGTAGAATGACGTCATCTATCAGAGCCAAATAGAGATATTATTGGATTGGATCCGTGAAATGACAGCATTTTACAGCGGTTGAATTCAATTGACCTTCTTGCAACTGGCTTCGTGTCTACCTAAAGATGCATATACAACTACCGATAATAAATTGAACATATTTGACATAATATTTGGTTAGTCCATTATACTAACAAATGAAAGATTTGTAATAAACTACAATGGTTACAATTTCATATCTTTGAAGTCTATGAGACATCTCCGCAAGTCATCCCACACTAATATATCAAACCAATAATTCACTCATCGAAAGATAAATAGCTGCTGTAGGGTGCCTGAACGCTACTACTGTTCACTTCAACTGAGCAAACATCTTTTAGCAGATGAGTCGTCGGTCTTTAAAAGGTTGTAAAATCTTAGCGGGGGGTGCGAGCTATCCCGCCGTTAATCCACCCTCGAGAGAAAAGGGAACAGTGTTAAAAGTAGTCGGATATTTGTCGAACTAAAGCTACAATGATCGTTCTTGACAATGGCTTTCGAGCATCTTCCCTTTCAACGATGTATTTGAATGAAAAGAAATTCAAGATAGTCTAGAATCTTCCCACGCATGCACCTGATTTTCACATGGCACCCATATGGGTGTCTTTTTCTTCAGTAGGTTAAAGAGAGAGAAAATAAGAGAGATAGTGTGAATGAGAGAGAGAGTGATTGATAGTTCAGTCGCATTTCATCCTATTGTGCTTATCACCCTGAAGATGTGTAGCCACTCTTTCTGCGGTGTTGTAAATGTCTGTTCAGAAAGGTTACTGCAGCAGACGATTTGGTATCATTTTACATCCCCTGAAGACAAATTGAATGAATGCCTTGACAGGAAGAGGAATATTTTTCAGGTTAGGAAATTGGGTGAAAGAGTTCGAGAAGTATGAATGGAGGTGTTGAAAGTATCAAGTTGTGAACATCTGTTATTGTTTCCTGTTGATGTGTTAGGAACTGAAAAGGTGTGCTATATTTGAAATCTTAATTTTTCCGTTCCATTTCCTTCCCTTACATGTTTAGAATGACTAAATTCATACAGCTTTGTTGGTTCCTTTTCAGTCAAGCGGTGAACGTTTTCCTGGCTTGTAAATGTTTTTTGAAGTTTATTCAATACGTTGTTCGTAGATTATTCAATTATGTTTTTTGTAGTTAAATTTATTGTGCCAATAATGTTTTGGCCTCGAAGCGGAAATTGGTGATTCAGTTGAATATGATTTATAGCTTCAATTTGGAAAATTCATTCCTATTTTCTATCTTTATTGATTGGGAAAGTAACAAACTTCGGTTTTCTCAAGTTGTAATTCACATTGCTTGACTGGAATCACAGCGTTGTCAATTCGTGATAAAGAGCAAGCAATTTACAAATTTCCCTGGCTTTACCGGTTTCATATCTGTCAAAAACCCAAAATCTCTTAGCTGCTTAATTTCGTGGCCGCGAGTATAATGAGAATACTCCAATCTATTAGTGAAGATGATATACGCGTATTGTGGAAGTTGTTTTCCAAACTATCCAAGTTGTTATTCTAAATTATCAAAAATCATTATTAAAAATACAGGGAGTTGTCACAACTACAAATTTATCTGATATCTATTCTATTTACGATCGAAACGCTTTGACATTTCAATAAATTCGTGATTGTGAGAACTTCGAGTATTTTTATTCAATTGATGAGAATACATAATTTAAATTTGAAATGGAAAAACATTTTTACTGATAAGCTCATGAAAGTTTTCCACTTGAAAGTGTGGGAGATATGCTTCCAGTAATAATTGCTCCTATCAATCAATCAATATGAATAATGTCTGAACTTAGTCTAGCAAACGTACCACGTCATATAGTGCTCATAAACGCCTGATCACGACCAGCATTTATTATTGTGTCAGACATTATTTCCCAAGTGACTTGGTGTCGAAAACATTAGCTCGATGAATTGTGAGAATGCAAAGATCGATGAGAATTTGATAGACAGAAGTGAAGATAGTAACAGGTAATCTTCGAAGACTTCATAGATTTGATTGTGAAGCAGATATCTGTGAAGCAGAGAGGATCCCTGTCATTTGATATATATCCTTTAGGATATATAATTATATTATATCCAAAGGATATATGTTCAATGCCCCTGTATTTGGCTCAGATCTGCTCGTCCAGGCTAAATATTTCTTCTCTTTGTGTATTCAAAACCACACCTATTTTTATTCACAAATAAAATAGAGGTAGGGCAACCCTTACTATCCCCAAAACCCCCCTCGTGCCTCTTCCTCTTCACCCCTCCTCCCCGCCTTATCCTGGGGCTTACATATAGCTGTGTCCCAAGAGTGGTAAAATCTATCTACTTAGGAATACTTTGAATTTTAATTACTATCATGAAACTGGAGCTGACACAAATTGTAGTACATTGTAGTTATCAATAAGTAGTCCAGCTTGTTGTGTTGTTTATGGCTCAGTAATGGCGACTGTTTTAATGAGAATAAGCAAGCGATCATCTGCCAGAAAACCCGTTTTGGGATTTAAATTATTATCTTGACATAGCAGCGAATTCGAGTAACACGGAACGGCGGCAAATAATTTACTTGTGAAATCAATATAGGATGAACAAGGGTGGAAGAGGATGGAAGCTAGAGAGAGATAAAAAAGGAAGTAATAGAAAGAAAGAGAAAAAATAAAAAAGAAGGGAGAGAGAGGAAGAAAATGTGAAAAAGAATAGGAGAGAAACAGTGTATGATGAGGAAGAATAGAAAGGAAAGACAATATGGAAGAGTTTGCAGGAAACAATAAAGAAAAAGACAGGGTAGAGGTAAAGAGAAAAAACGTCAAACTATCAAGAAAAAACCAGAGAGGAAGAGTGAAAAGACGAGAAAGAAAACAAAGTGATGAAGAAGAGATTCGACAGAAAGATGAAAAACAATGAGAGAGAAAATGAGAGAAGAGGAATCGAGGAGACAAAGAGAAAGAAAAGAGAGCGAGTAGAAACAGTTTGGAAGAGAGAGTGATGAGTGTGTGTGCGCTGTGCATATAACAGAGTGTAATGCTGTGAAATGGCAGTGGTGATTATGAGGGGATGATTAACTCGGCAGTCGAGTAATGGTCGCACATAAATAACGCCTAATGGCAAGCCCTTAACATTTATCTGTTCTGTTGCTATCAGTCGCGTTTTTTCGTACGCATGCGTTTTCAACTACATTCGATCTGTAGCAGGTTTTCCATTCAACTAATTTCAATTCAAATTCAAATTCATTTCTATAACAAACAAACGGTGGAAAGATTGTGTACAATACGTACAATAACATGGAAAAGTGAGCTGATTAACAGCGAACTGAAGTTTAATACTTGTTTATAGATTTACTTGGATATTTATGTTGAAATTACAAGTATTACTGTATATTGATTGTCTGTATTATAGAATAAATTTATATTATACCGCTCGGACGGGATTTGTAAACTGTGAATAATCATCTAGAAAACGATGATTTTTAGAATGGTATGACTTTATTCATAAGTTGTCTGTAGAGAATTTAATTACTGTATTTTGAAAAAAATACATCAATTTCAATAGAAGTTTGATAACCATATTTCTTAAAACCGCCATTTTAAATACTCTTTTTCTTTCTTCCACTTTTTAAAGTCGGAATTAAATCTTCTCCTTAACAATCTTCCAATTGTAGAAGAGTAATAGAACTTACACTTACTCTTGTTGAGTTCAAAATATTATACCTGTAGAATATTGCTTGGTACCTTGGTATATCCCGTGGTAAAATCCATGAAATCAAAAAGAAACTTGATGGCTCTAATATGACATGCAACTACTATACGCCAGCTCCTATATCTAGTTAAAGGACAGTAACTAATTTATTTATACATTAATACATGTATAACGATGTATATTGTTAATGAATTTTCCACTCTTTCTTCCAACTTCTGATTTGTATCAACTAATTCTCGGTAAAACGCCAGGTTCCATAGCTTTACTAACGGACACTTCAACTCCTTCTTTTAGCAACTTCTAATATTAACAGCAACTACAGACCATATGGTAGAATCACGTTGATTGGATAGCCTTCTCGAAACAAAGTAATTCGCTACCCTTTTAATATTAGCAGTCAGTCAAGAAAAGCTTCTTTTCAAGATCCAGTTGGGCAATCTAGAGAGAAAAAAAGCAGCAGACTTGTCAAGAATGACTTCTGAAAAGATCCTCAGCAGCCGTATCGAAAGCAGTCTAAACTTCAAAAGAAGTTGAATGCGGTGAAGTTGGAAGTTGAAGTTTCATTTGGAATCGAAGAGCCCAAGGGGACGGGCGAGTCGGTTTCTGGTAGCCTCTCAGTGGTCCAGCTTTTGTAAAGAAACAAAACGAATCAGTCTGTCTTATTCGATTTATCTTTTCATTTTATTTTTTCTTGTTTCTTTAATGACTCGGTCCCATTGTTTTACAACTTGAATCACTTGGGCATCCACGCTGTCCTCTTCCCACGGTCTCTTCTTCTTATCTTCTTTCTCTTCTTCTTCATCTCCTCCTCTCTTCTTCTTCATCTTCTTCTTCTTCTTCTTCTCTCTTCTTCTTCTTTCTTCTTCTTCTTCTTCTTCTCCTTTCTTCTTCTTCTTCTTCTTCTTCTTCTTCTTCTTCTTCTTCTTCTTCTCCTCCTCCTCCTCCTCCTCCTCCTCCTCCTCTCTTCTTCTTTCTCTTCTTCCTCCTCCTTCCTCTTTTTCGTTCTGGAACAGTTCCATTCTCCTTACCCACAGGTGCACTGTGGGCTCTGTGACTAACCTAAGCAATATTCAGTGATTCATTTATTTGATATTCTAACTGCCAGTTATCTTGTCTTGCTATATTTTCATTCTTGTATTATGCTACTCATTTTTAATTTTCCTTTTTAAAATTATTGTCTTTAATAATTAATGATTATAGATTATTATTGTCTTTTCTCTACTGTGCATGCCTATATAATATATGTCTGTATATACTCTGTATATATCGGTTATATGTCTGGTATTTTCTCATATAATAATTTTGATTGAACTGATTCAAGGAATAAAATGCGTTCTGAACATTTCAGGCTGTGAATGATATTATGAGTAAGGAATTTATTATGTATTACAGTATTCTCATTTAAGATAGATTATCCCTTCAATATTTTTTGGTAGAACGAATACGAATACCTAGATATCAGAACCTTCACGTAACTGGTTGATTACTTCTTATTTTCTTTAGAGATATTGATATGAGATATGTATCGTTTCTCTCTATTCATCATTGTTTGAATCATGATTAGTAGAGCTCATTCATTACCCTTTCAATCCATTCTTCGAAAATCTAAAGCTGCAACTCAAGTAGGCTACTCTCGAACCATATTTTATCAAGAGAAATCAAACACCAATCACGTTCCCCTCATGAAAAAGATCAAGCTCATTTTCTTCCACATTCTCTCAAAAAACATGGAGCCTATCTATCTCTCAACGAATTAGCTGTGTTTGTTACCCAACAACATCGAAAACCTACCTATAACATCATCAACTAAAACATGGTAGATACTAGATAGCCTACTATGATACCGTAGATGAGGTTATAGAAAAAAGGAAGATGGCTCAAACCCCCCTCACCCTTTACCTGGCTACATCCGGTCGCCCTTGATCACAATATCTCCTTTTATAATAAAATTTCGGAAGGGTGTTCCCCCACCCTTCAGGGGGCGTGAACCAATGTGTAGAATATCCTAAAGGGATGTCATCCCTTGCAAGGATGCAACCCCGGAACTAGAACTGGTTCCTATCTATGAAAAAAGTAGGCGTGGTAATGTTGTTTGTGAACTTTGTGTTGAATTGTACAAAAAAATAATAATGTGATCCCCTTTGAGTTTCACAAGCGTGGAGATGGTTTTAATTCAGGCGTTCCTAATACATTATATACCTCAGGTTTCTGATCTTTGTCTGTTGATGATCTTTTAGGGGAGATGTAACGTAAAATCGTCCATCATCAATCTCCTGCTAACTAGGGAGCAAATGGCATACAGTTCATGAAGAGGGGAGCAGTTTAATTTATCGTTGGTGATCGGCATTATTCGGTTGTTTCCGTTAAGGGAGCTGATGAGCGGGAAGATTTGAACTCCGTAATGGATTGATGGGTAGGCCTATTGTATGCGCGTGACGTCTGGGGATCATTTATGAGAGGATTTATGGTAGGTTGGTGGGTGTTGATGAGTTTGAAACAGGATAAAAATGGAAGTTATGACAGAGGAGATTATTGTTGATGCTAGTGGAGGGGTTAAGATAGATTTCCAGTTTGTTGTTGATGACTATTGAGTATTATCACAGAAAATACATAAAATTTTGTTGGTTCATGATATTATCTATCAGAGATTATTGCGAAAGAGGACATCATCCTTATGAAGAGTCATCAAAAATCTGCAAAATATCTTGAATAAAATAACAGGGAAAAGTCATCAGCAGAGTTGGATGAGAAAGGACCATATTATAGAAGGAGGCAATGAGTTTTATAAGGTACCTTATAAGTTTTGTATATGTCTGTACTTCAAGGCCCATTCATACTAAACATTCTTTTAAAACAATCTCCTTTCACAATAATGGACAAGTAAAATAAATTCTAGTGGTCAGCATTCAATGAAATAATGATTTTATCTGTTGTTAAAATATCTATTAATGCCAAAATTCATCACAATTATAGTAATTGTGTGTTAAAATACTACTATTTTTCAAACTTGTATAATATTGTCTTGTTAATTCTTCAATGCAGTGGAACTAACGTTAACAATCAAGAGGGTCATTCATTACACCAATCAATTAGTCTACTATAATATCATGTAAAATTTTATGGCCAATAAAGAACTTCATCCATTATTCGAGTATTTATAAAGACATTGAACAGTCAATTCACAGCTAGATAACACGTGTTTAGTTGAGCTGAGAAGGCACACACGTTTATAGCCTAATTTGTCAAGCCAACTCAAACAGATAGGCCGTTATGATCGACTGGATTATAATAATTATCAGTTATTTTAAACCGAGTTGAAATCTATATTATTACCACCATCATTACTGAGCACTAATCTCGGAAGAGCATTGCCTCGAGGTGAGCTTTTCAGAGCGGCGAAGAAATACAGAAGGCAGTGGGAGAATGAGCGCGGGTAATGAGACGGTTCAATCACGAAGGCTGTGGTTGTAAACACTGAATACATACTATATTATTAAATTCATATATGTATTTAATCCAACATATATATATAGGTGAACTGTTTGTTATGCATTGATTCCTAGCCGATGAATGATCTATTACTTGTTTATAATTTTATTACCTCCAAAATTCAAATCTCCCTCCATTTTTACGACAAGATTTTGAGGTTATGTTCGTCGACGCTCACAAAATTCGACACCACTCCACTCTCACCGTGTTTAGGGTCAACAATATAGCAGCGCACACAAATTATTTAGTAATGTATAGATATATATTCTTGTGAAATAGTAAAAAAACAAGCCTCAAAGCTGGTATTTCCCTTGCAGGCGTAATTAGGAACCACGCCCAAGCCCTGGACGGAGCTAGCCTAACCTAACCAGGCTTTCAAACTTGTGTTGACTTCGCTGTTGTTTTGCCTAATAGGCTACTAACGTTCAGCGTTACACAACGTCAAACTTTTGCCGACAGTTTTGAGCCGATCCGGGGCTGCTGGCTGGAGCTGCTTGCTTTGATCCCTCGCCAAGACCACTACAACTTTCCATACCACTGACATTAATCACACAGCACATTTACATAAATCGGCAATTTTTCATCGATGGGTTCCTGTGCGTGTGTCTGCTATTCTATATATATGTATTTATTAGTATGTGTGAGTATAGTATTATTTTATGAGTGTATTGGTATATATTTTAGAATGTGTTGTGTCTTGTATGTGCGTGTGAGAGTTAGGCTAGGCGTACACCGGTTAGTCAAGACAAGACAAGACGAGATTAGTCACGTTTAGTCACAGTAATTCACATAGTTGCTTATGAAGCAGCACACACTGATGCAATGACTCATCGGTGTGTGCTGCTTCATAAGCAACTATGTGAATTACTGTGACTAAACGTGACTAATCTCGTCTTGTCTTGTCTTGACTAACCGGTGTACGCCTAGCCTTAGTCTAAAAACGAACTAAAATAGTAAATACAGTATAATGTATGTGTGTATTGGTACTTTTCAAAATGTGTGAGTGCTGTTGGGTATTATTGTGTTTGTAGCTACGCGCTTGTGAGTTACCCCACAAACAAAAATAGTAGAAGAAATACAGTATTATTTAAGTGTGTATTGGTACGTTTTAAAATGTGTGAGAGCTGTTGTTTCTTGCGCTTGTGTGTGTTTGGAGCTGCGAGTGTGTGAGTTACCCCATAAACGAACTTAGTTGGATCGACTTGTCAATAAAAGTGACGAGATGACTACCAGTTGTTCTATTCTGTAATTTGTGAATCAATTTCTGTGGGAGGTTTTAAGTGGTAAAAGGACGTAGTTGATTGAGGGGGTGTAATGTTGGTAGAGTGTGGTAAGCCGCTATGCACATGCAAAGCTGTGTGGAAAATTTGACAAGTGATGGACTGGAGTGGCTAATAAAAGGCACCGATAGGCTTATCGTAGAAGCATAGTACTAGGAAACTATAATAGTATTCATGATAAAAATGATGAATGATGATGATGAGAGTGATGTTGATGAGAGTTGAGGAACTACGGAATCGAGAATGAATAATAATTAATATTAAGGATTTATCGACCAGTTGCACGGAATCCAATTGCATTCAACCTCCGTAAAATAATGCGTCGACGTTAGAATCTTACATTGGTTCCTTCACATGAAGTCATTTGACGGCGGTTTACATTAAATTCAATTAGATATTCGTGCAACTGGCCGAAGGACTTATCATATTGATTAGAAACCGAAAATCATTTAAATTTTGAATAGAGCAACTGGAGAAGTCACAGAAAATCTTCTTAGAAAAATTGTTTACACACAAACCAATACAAACAAAATAATACAGGAATGAAAGAGAATTTCTGAACAGTGAAAGCTATAAAATAATATTATTTTATAGCGGAAATGAAGAGAATACCCACCATGATATTCACAATTTAAAATAGATTCATTATTAATTGGAATTGATATTGGATAGGTGAAATAACATAAGAAACATTATTTACTTCATTGCTTGTATTGTACAAGTATAGGCCTATACAGTCATCAGCACTGAATAATGTTTCAGTTATCTTATGTCCAATATTTCAAATCATTCTTATACATTCTTATGTAGAACACCAATCCCAAACTACACTATGCTACGTGGACTTGGCGAAATAGTAGGCTACATGGGTTACCAGATATTGGTTTGATAAAAAAGCAGATGAGGAACAAAAAATACTAATTTCGAATTGGCAATTACCCTGACAGTAACTGCTGTCATCATCATACGGGCTGATACGATAATTCAGGTGTGGCAACATAACACATTCAGGTGCAACAATCTAACAAATAATAATCTCACAACAGCTGATACTCTCCCAGACCGCAACAATTACTGATCACTTTACTGTGCGTTGTCTTTCGTTTTTTCGGTTTTTTATTCTGCTTTGTCCATCCTTTCTGCTCTTCATCTCCTTTTTCTCCTCCTTCTCTTCTCTTCCTTCTCCAACTTCTCCTCCATCTTCTCCTTCTCCCCCTTCTCCTTTTTCTCCTCCTTCTCCTCTTCTCTCTTTGATTTCCAGCATCTTGTTGCTGTGTCCGTCTATCTGTCCGTCAGATGAAGGGACTGGCATTGCGTGTTGCCTATCCAAAGGTCATCCACTTCTTTTCCAGGCTTTTTCGTCTTTTTTCTATCTGTTTACTAGCACGGAAAAATTACCTTCCCCACTCGAAATAGTTCAGTGCTCCCATCTTCCACTCATACTAGCTCCAGGTGAAGTCTATTCACTAGATACAGTAATTCACTTGATCCTAGTTGATCCATGAGTGTGTTTTCAAAGCACAGTAAGATGTTATAGTTAGCTAGTTATAGGCCTACATGGAGATCTGATCAATCCAGTCATGAGAACACTTCGAAAACAAGTAAATGATAGATAACATGATATTATACATAATATTGATAATTTTTTTCTCAAATTTTATTAAAAAATGATTTCTATAATTAAATCCTGTTTTTCTGTTCTTTCCAAGTATTCATAATCAGAGAGAGATCGCCTCTCAGAGCGCTCAATCGCCAAGTCCGTCTAAAGTATCCAAAATCGCCTAGTAGCGGTCTCTATATTTTTCACTTTCATACTCTTTATCATTAATTGGTAGCCATCATTTTTATTTTGATGGTGAGCCAATATCAAAACATTATTAATATCCTCTTGTTTTCAATACTTTTCGAAAGATGTACATTTTTAATGATCAATCCATGAATTTATTCCAATGTATTGATCACAATTTTTATCGAAAAGTATATTTTCTCATTCATGACAACATTGTATTCATTGTATTTATTTCATAAATAATTGAAATAATTGCTGAAAGGTGTATCATGTATCTTTACATTAATCTTACCATGCACTCATACCATGTAACCATTTACTGCCCTATTGGGAGAAGCCATACTTGTGGGCCCAAAAAAGCTGCACACAACACAACATGAGCAGTACTGTGACCAATCTGTGACCCCCACAACACCCTCCCCGCCTCCCGCCACCGCCACAGCCAGGATGCGCCGAGACGCTTTCAAGGATCAATATTGAGACGTCGCGTCTGGCCACGCCCATTTCTTGGCGCTCTGTCATCGGCCTTTTCCTCCTCCTCCTCCTTCTTCTTCTTCTTCTTCTTCTTCCTCTTCCTCTTCTTCCTCCTCTTCTTCTTCTTTCTTCTTCTTCTTCTTCTTCTTCTTCTTCTTCTTCTTCTTCTTCTTCTTCTTCTTCTTCTTCTTCTTCTTCTTCTTCTTCTTCTTCTTCTTCTTCTTCTTCTTCTTCTTCTTCTTCTTCTTCTTCTTCTTCTTCTTCTTCTTCTTCTTCTTCTTCTTCTTCTTCTTCTTCTTCTTCTTCTTCTTCTTCTTCTTCTTCTTCTTCTTCTTCCTTTCCTCCTATTCCTATTCTGCCTCTCAATATTCCTTCTATTCTTCTTTACCTCATATTTTGCCTATTCCTCCTATTCCTCCTCCTCCTCCTTCCTCTCCTCCTCCTTCTCTCCTCCTCCTCCTCCTCCTCCTCCTCCTCCTCCTCCTCCTCCTCCTCCTCCTCCTCCTCCTCCTCCTCCTCCCTCCTCCTCCTCCTCCCTCCTCCTCTCATCATTTTTCTTCTTTTTCCCTTCCTTTCTTCCTCTTCCTTCTCACCTTTCCCTCCTCATCATTATCATCCTTTGTTTAAAAAACGTCGTAACGCCACGTGCTACGGTGTCCCCAACACCAGCGTGGTACGGATCAGGATCGGATGAATAATATTTTGTCTAATAAATCTCATGGGTGTATTCAGACGCTTTCGTATCAATAGACTCGATAAGATATAGGTGTCATACTTTGGTCTTTTTCAAAATTTATACATTTGATCGAATCTTTCTTGAAATTTTCATCTATTTTGTTCACAAACATCATGTAATTGAAGGGGAATTTTCTCCAACTTTGAAATAAATGTCATATATTGCGGCCAACAATAATGACAATACAAACAAATGTTTGCTCAAATGGTAGTATTCAGATTGCACGAAAGGAGTAGGAGAGTGGGAGTCAAATAAAACCTTGAATATTAGAATTTCTGAACATCTATAAAATAACCACCAGATTAGAAGAAAAACACAAAGAAATGAGATTGTGTTAACAAGGACCCCACACACAGTTAAACAGAGACGTCTGTAAAATCATCCCCACACGCACGATGTGACTTCAACCCCTCTCAGGGGAGCTTTTATTGCGGTTTGGTTAAACGCACCCCGACCGACTAGATTATTTTTATTCCTCGATTCGTTCCAACCCTCCTCCTCCTCCTCATACTCATTTCCCTCTTCCTCCTTCTCCTACTCATTCCACTCTTCCTCTCCCTACTCGTCCCACTCCTCCTTCTCATCATCCTCCTCCTCCCACCACTTCCTCCTCCTCCTCCTCTAAATACCCTTTCCCCCTTCTTGAACTCCGCACATCTTACTACAAATTTCTTTCTTTCTCTTTTTCCACACATTTTCTTCTTCTCATCTCCATTACTCACTCTCTCTCTCTCTCGCTCTCGTTGACAAAAAACCTCATCAATCTCTCTTTTTTCTTCCATTTTCCTGATTCGACTCTTTTCCACTTTATTTTGTCTGCCTCCCTCGCCCTTTTCCCTCCAACCACATCTACACGACAACTATCAAACCTCCCTCCCCACACTGATTCTCTCCACATTCTCGACAAATCGCCTTCTGTATTTTTATT